>CAJQZJ010031560.1:1109136-1159967 GCA_907164525.1 Lophiomys imhausi
TGTGGCCAAATATAATCTTAATTTTGTATCAATATACAAAGATCAGTACCGATGTAGCCCAATACAATCTTAATTTTACATTAATATACTAGGGTCAATACCATTGTGGCCAAATATAATCTTAATTTTGTATCAGTATACAAAGATCAATACCGATGTAGCCCTACACAATCTTAAATTTGCATTAATATACAGTGATCAATACCAATTTAGCCAAATATAATATTAATTTTGTATCAGTATACAAAGGTATAAAGCTATATTCAATAATCTGTCCTTTTTTCTTGTTCTTTCCTATACTATGTCTATGTCCCATTTTTCTCAAGTCTGTTCACTCCTATATAGGAGAGAAAGGAGGATACAGAAAAGCAAAAGAGAGAAGTCCCTGGGTCTAACCTCCAAAACCCATTTAACAAGACCATTTAACAGCTTGTAGTCTTTTCCCCTAAATAACAAAATTTTCTATTATCTATCAAATAACCAAAGGGGGCGAACACCCTCCCCACCTTCTGGGGATGGGACGTTGTTCTCTTAAAATGACTTCCTGCTGATTTGGAACGTAGTAAACCTGTTTGGGGCCCAAATAAGAATGGAAAAATGGTTAAAAATGTTAATAGAATCATTTGATGTTCAGTCCCTTTGTGCTCAGCTATTTAGATGTCCTACGAAGTTCATAGACAGAAGCTGATCTTCAGAACTTTACTGAAGATCTGGCTGGAGTAGTCTGTGGAGCTGAACGATCTTAGCGATTTTGAGTTGTTGTTGTTATAGACTTTTGAGGAAACTGCTATTGAAGAAGTCTGCAAGGCTGGATCATCTGGGCCACTCATCTTCTTTGGTGTCTGATCTGTTTTCTGCTGAGGTTTCCGTTGTCCAGTTGTCCCTGGATTCCTTGAATGGATGCTTTAAATCTCCTGGAAAGATAAGAACAGAGCCCTGCCCTAATCCTAACTCTGGGACAATTACCTTTTTTTGGGGGGGTCAGGTAATGTTTTTCCTGGAGCAAATTTGGTTTTTTGATAATATATAAAGTATTACCTTTCAATCCGGATTAAAGAAGAAATTATTTTGATATTTTGGAGCTAAACAAACCTTTAGTGTATATATTTTGAGATCTCAAAGGACAATTTGTTTGAATTGCAGCCTGCCTTTTGTAAGTAGCTTTTAAACTTAAATCTTTCCAAATCCTATGTGCCTGTCTCTGCATTCTAAATTTTGGGATCAAAGACATGTGGTTTCCAACTGATGGGATTAAAGATGTGCTCCTCCACCCCTGGATCAAAGTTTTTCTCTGTTTAGAGTTTGTTTTGTATCAGGTGGCCTTGAGCTCTGAGATCTGCCTGTTTCTGTCTCTAGTGTGTTGGGATTAAGGGTGTATTCTTCCCCAATGATGTGACTAAGGGTGTGCACCATCACCACCCTGTTTCTTGTAACTCTAGAATTTATAAGACAACTAACTCTATAGTGATTCTCCTGTCTCTGCTGGAGGTAAAGGCATGGGCTAACACCATGCATTATTTTACCTTAGCTCTAAGTTTTTTCAACTCTTGGAGGTTTGTAAAACCAGGTTGAACAGCTGTCACCTTTAATTTATTTACAGTGTTTTAAACCTGTTACCTGCTTTTTAATGCCAAACCATGGAAATAGCCTATACCTCTACAAAAAAAACCAAAAAACAAAAAAAAACTTTTAAGCTGCTATCAAGTTTGTGTAATCTCTGTAGGCACCTGCAGTCTAACATTCTAATCTGAAATTAAGGCCATTTTCTTTTCATGCCAGTAAGGTAAATTATAGTTTGAAAATTTTATATTGTATTTTTATTATATTTTTAAGCTTATTAATTCTTTTCTTAAAATAGTATTATTTATTTCTAGAACATAGTTTCCTCCCTCCTCCCCCTCTTGGCCCCTCCCTTCATCTCTCCTTCCCTCCCTCTCTCCTTCCCTCCCTCCCTCCCTTCCTCCCTCCCTCCCTCCTTGTTCCTCTACTTGGTACTCTCCTTCTCCTCAGATGAGGTGGGTCCTCACATATCATACTCCCTCAGATCTTGCGTCATGTGAGGCCCAAGAGCTTACACTCGTACTGCAGCTTGATAAGGCACACCATCTAGGGTGTGGGGTTCCACTAACCTGCAGCAGATTCCATGACTCACTGGTGGGTAGAATTTTTCCTAGGATAGATATGCTAGGTTCCTGTCTATTTGGGTGTGTGGGTTGTAGGATAGTTATCCTCTGATGTATGGTTAATATCCATTTGTAAGGGAATACATACCATGTTTATCTTTCTGGGACTGCGTCAGCTCACTTAGGATGAGCTTTTCTAGTTCCATCCATTTGGTTTTGAATTGCATGATTTTCTCATTTCTGATAGCTGTGTAGTATTCCATTGTGTATATGTACCACAGTTTTTTTATCCATTCTTCAGTTGATGGACATCTGGGTTGTTTCCAGTTTCTGGCTATTACAAATAAAGCTGCTATGAACATTGTTGAGGCAATGTCCTTTAGGTTTCTTTTCAGATCTTTTGGATATATGCCCAAGAGGGGTATGGCTGGGTCTTGAGGTAGATTTATTCCCAATTTTCTAAGATATCTCCAGATTGATTTCCAAATTGGTTGCACAAGTTTGCAGTCCCACCAGCAATGGGGGAGTGTTCCCCTTTCTCCACATCCTCGCCAGCATGTGCTATCATTTGAGTTTTTGATCTTAGCCATTCTGACAGGTGTGAGATGGAATCTCAGAGTTGTTTTAAGTTGCATTTCCCTGATAACCAAAGATGTTGAACATTTCCTCAAATGCCTCTCAGCCTTTAGAGATTCCTCTTCTGTGAATTCTCGGTTTAGCTCTGTACCCCATTTATTGATGGGGTTATTTGATTTTTTGGTGTTTAATTTCTTCAGTTCTTTATATATTTTGGATATTAGCCCTCTGTCAGATGTTGGGTTGGTGAAGATCCTTTCCCACTCTGTAGGCTGCTGTTTTGTTCTAAGGACAGTGTCCTTTGCCTTACAGAAGCTTTTCAATTTTATAAGGTCCCATTTATTGATTGTTTGTTTTAGTGCCTGAGCTATTGGTGTTCTATTCAGGAAGTTGCTACCAGTGCCAATGATTTCAAGGCTTTTTCCCACTTTCTCTTCTATTAATGTTAGTGTGTCTGGATTTATGTTGAGGTCCTTGATCCACTTAGACTTAAGTTTTGTACAGGGTGATAAGTATGGATCTATTTGCATTCTTCTACATGTTGACATCCAGTTAGACCAGCACCATTTATTGAAGATGCTTTCCTTTTTCCATTGTATGTTTTTGGCTTCTTTATCAAAAATTAAGTGACCATAGATGTGTGGGTTTATTTCTGGGTCTTCAATTTGATTCCATTGGTCAACTGGTCTGTTTCTATACCAGTACCATGCTGTTTTTATTACTATTGCCCTGTAGTACAGCTTGAAATCCGGGATGGTGATACCTCCAGATGTTCTGTTATTGTACATGACTGATTTAGCTATTCTGGGTCTTTTGTTATTCCATATGAAGTTGAGAATTGTTTTTTCCAGATCTGTAAAAAATTGAGTTGGTATTTGGATAGGAATTGCATTGAATCTGTATATTGCTTTTGGTAAGATTGCCATTTTTATTATGTTGATCCTACCTATCCATGAACAAGGGAGATCTTTCCATCTCCTGATATCTTCTTCAATTTCTTTCTTCAGGGTCTTGAAGTTCTTATCATACAGGTCTTTCACTTGCTTGGTTAGAGTTACCCCCAGGTATTTTATATTATTTGTGGCTATTGTGAAGGGTGTTGATTCCCTTATTTCTTTCTCAGCCCATTTATCTTTTGTGTAAAGAAGGGCTACTGATTTTTTTGAATTGATTTTGTATCCGGCCACCTTGCTGAAGGAGTTTATCAGGTGTAGAAGTTCTCTGGTGGAATTTTTGGGGTCACTGATGTATACTATCATATCATCTGCAAATAGGGATACTTTGACTTCTTCCTTTCCAATTTGTATCCCCTTGATCTCTTTTAGTTGTCTTATTGCTCTAGCTAAAACTTCAAGTACTATGTTGAAGAGATACGGAGAGAGTGGGCAGCCTTGCCTTGTCCCTGATTTTAGAGGAAATGCTTTAAGTTTCTCTCCATTTAGTTTGATGTTGGCTATTGGCTTGCTGTAAATTGCTTTTATTATTTTTAAGTATGGTCCTTGTATGCCTGATCTCTCTAAGACTTTTATCATGAAAGGGTGCTGTATTTTGTCAAAAGCTTTTTCAGCATCCAATGAGATGATCATGTGGTTCTTTTCTTTCAGCTTGTTTATGTGGTGGATTACATTGATGGATTTTCTAATGTTGAACCACCTCTGCATCCCTGGGATGAAGCCTACTTGATCATGGTGTATGATACTTTTGATGTGATCTTGGATCCGATTTGCAAGTATTTTATTAAGTATCTTTGCATCCATGTTCATAAGGGAAATTGGTCTGAAATTTTCTTTCTCCGTTGGGACTTTGTGAGGTTTAGGTATCAGGGTAACTGTGGCCTCATAGAATGTGTTTGGCAGTATTCCTTCTGTTTCTATGTTGTGGAAGAGTTTGAAGAATATTGGTGTTAGCTCTTCTTTGAATGTCTGGTAGAATTCTGTGCTGAACCCATCTGGGCCTGGGCTTTTTTTGGTTGGAAGACGTCTAATGACTTCTTCTATTTCCTTAAGGGTTATAGGACTGTTTAATTTGTTTACCTGTTCTTGATTTAACCTTGGTAGGTGGAATCTATCAAGAAAATTGTCCATTTCATTTAGATTTTCCAATTTTGTGGAGTACAAGTTTTTGAAGTAGGACCTAACGATTCTTTGGATTTCCTCAATGTCTGTTGTTATTTCCCCCTTTTCATTTCTGATTTTGTTGATTTGGGTATTTTCCCTCTGCCTTTTAGTTAGTTTAGCTAAGGGCTTGTCTATTTTGTTGATTTTCTCAAAGAACCAGCTCTTGGTTTTGTCGATTCTTTGTATTGTTCTTTTTGTTTCTAAGTTGTTGATTTCAGCCCTGAGTTTGATAATTTCCTCTCGTCTGCTCCTCTTGGGAGTGTTTGCTTCTTTTTGTTCTAGCTCTTTCAGGTGTTCTTTTAGGTGGCTAGTATAGGAATTCTCCAGTTTCTTTTTGAAGGCACAACATACCCAAACTTATGGGACACATTGAAAGCAGTGCTAAGAGGAAAGTTTATAGCTCTAAGTGCCTTCATTTTCATTGAGTTCTAAGAAGACTTTAATTTCTTTTTTTATTTCTTCCCTGACCCAGAGGTCATTGAGGAGAGAGTTGTTCAGTTTCCATGTTTTTGCAAGCACTCTGTTGTTTTTGTTACTGTTGAAGCCTAGCTTTATTCCATGATGGTCTGATAAGTTACAAGGAGTGATTTCAATTTTCCTGTATCTGTTGAGGCTTGCTTTGTGACCGACTATATGGTCGATTTTGGAGAAGGTTCCGTGAGGTGCCGAGAAGAAAGTGTATTCTTTTGTTTTTGGGTGAAATGTTCTGTAGATATCAATTAGGTCCATTTGATTCATGACATCTGTGAGGTTCATTATTTCTCTGTTTGGTTTCTGCATTGTTGATCTGTCCAGTGGTGAGAGTGGTGTGTTGAAGTCTCCCACTATTAATGTGTTAGGTTCAATGTGGGATTTGAGCTTCAGTAGTGTTTCTTTAATGAATGTGGGTGGTCTTACATTTGGGGCATAGATGTTTAGTATTGAAATTTCATCTTGGTGGATTTTTCCTTTGATGAGTATATAGTGTCCTTCCCCATCTCTTTTGATTAATGTTGGTTGAAAATCCAATTTGTTGCATACTAGAATTGCTACTCCAGCTTTTTTCTTGGGTCCATTTGCTTGGTATATCTTTTTCCAGCCCTTTACTTGGAGATAATGTCTATCTTTTTTGCTGAGGTGTGTTTCTTGTAAACAGCAGAATGTGGGATTCTGTTTTCGCATCCATTCTGCTAGCCTGTGCCTTTTTATTGGGGAATTGAGTCCATTGATGTTGAGAGATATTAATGACCAGTGATTGTTACTTCCTGCCATCTTGATGTTGGTAGAAATAGTGTGTGAGTGAGCTTCTTTCCTTTTGTTTTTGCTGCAGGCATGCTATTTGCTTCCTGTGCTTTCTTGTGTGTAGTTAACCTCTTTGGGTTGAAGTTTTCCTTCTAACATCTTCTGTAGAGCTGGATTTGTGTATAGATATTGTTTGAATTTAGCTTTGTCATGGAATATCTTGTTTTCTCCATCTATGTTGATTGACAGTTTTGCAGGGAATAGTAGTCTGGCCTGGCATTTGTGGTTTTTTAGGGTCTGCAAGACGTCTGTCCAGGCCCTTCTGGCTTTTAGAGTCTCTGAAGAAAAGTCAGGTGTGATTCTGATCGGTTTGCCATTATATGTTACTTGACCCTTTTCCCTAGCAGCTTTTAAAATTCTTTCTTTGTTCTGTACATTTAGTGTTTTGATTATTATGTGGCGAGAAGATTTTCTTTTCTGGTCTAATCTGTTTGGGGTTCTGTAAGCTTCTTGTATAGTTATAGGCATCTCTTTTTTTAGATTTGGGAAATTCTCTTCAATGATTTTGTTGAAGATATTTTCTGGTCCATGGAGGTGGGACTCTTCTCTTTCTTCTATTCCTATTATTCTGAGATTCCGTCTTTTCATTGTGTCCTTGATTTCCTGAAGGTTTTGTGTCAGGACTTTTTTAGATTTGACATTTTCTTTGACAGATGTATCCATTTCTTCAATTTTATCCTCTGAGCCTGAAATTCTTTCTTCCATCTCTTGTATTCTGTTGGTGATGCTAGTGTCTGTAGTTCCGATTCTTTTCTTAAGGTTTTCCAGTTCTATGGATGTCTCAGATTGGATTTTCTTCATTGCTTCAACTTCCCTTTTCAGGTCTTCCATTCCTTTAAGTGCTTTATTCATTTCCATCACCTCCTTTGCAGTACTTTGTTGTTGCTCTCTGAGGTATTTGATTTCCTCCCTTAGGCCTTCTATTATTAGTATAAGCGTAGGATTAAGGTCATTTTCCTTTGCTTCAATTGGGTTCAGCTGTCCAGAGTTGTCTGTAGCATTATTGCTAGGATCTTCAGACATCCTATTGTTTTGGGTTTTTTTACCATGTTCTTGCGCTGACCTTTTGTCATCAGATGGACCCAGGTGTTATCTGTTTGTTTCTTTTGTTACCTGACCTTGGTGCTCAGGAAAACTCCCTGCCCTGGGGGTTGGCTGATCCTGAGATCCTGGTGTTTACCTCCAGATGGCGGGCAGATTCCTGTAATAGACTGACTGGCTCTCGGAGAGGAGGGTGGCTGCTGCTCTCCTCAACTGCTTGTGACCCAATTGGACCAATATAGAGGGGATTGGAGTGGGGAGAGGGCTAGCCTCTGAGGACCTGGGAGCTGACAGGTCTCCTCAGAAAGGCAGGTAGAGCTGTGGTTGGGTCTGTGTTCTCCTCTCACTGACCCAGTCGTTCTGGCTCCCCAGCTAGGCTGACTATGCAGGCAGGGAGCTCCACCCACAACAGATGCCGGCCTCAGTGCGCCTGTTGCTGACCGCCTCAGATGCTTGGGTGCTAGGGTGAGTGACCCACCCGCCCCAGTATTTGTGGAGAACACACTGTCCCGGGCTCTGTTTGCAGGCAGTCTTGGCTCCTAATTGCTTTGCTGTGACTGGGTTAGGTCTCTGCCTCTCCGCTACAGTGCACACTGTGCCACCATGTTGGAAACTCCGGAAAAAAGTAATCACTTACCTTTGCTCTTGTGGTGCGGCTCGAGTGCAGGCTGGATATCAGGCAGACAGGCGGGGCCGCTGGTCTGTGGCTGGAGCCGTGGGCTGGATCCGCTCCTGGGCTAGATCTCTAGCCAGAGCTCCTCTCCAGACCTGTGACGGAGCTGGCTGATCTCAGGGTTGTGTTCCCGGGAACTGCGTGGGCTCTTTTACCTGGTGACCGGTCTCAATGTTCGCTGTGGGCATTCAGACACCGTCTGTGCTTCACTGTAGGCTAGGGGACCTCACATTCACTCCACAATGACTAATCTCATTCACCAACTACTCAGATGCACTGCTCTATGGTCGGCGCCATCTTGGATCCTCTCAAGCTTTTATTTTTATACAAACCACCAAAGCCAAACTAAGAAGAGATCAACAATTTAAGCAGACTTATAACAAATAAGGAAATTGAAATAATGATAAAAAAAACCACACACACAAAAATCCCAGGCTCAGATAGATGTATAGCAGAGATCTGCCAGACTTTTAAAGAAGATCTACAATCAATAATTCTTAAATTATTTTTTTAAAGTAGAGATGGAGTTTGAGGCCAGCCTGATACATAGCAAGTTCCAGGACAGCCAAGAAACCCTATGTCAGAATCCCCCACACACACCAAAAAAAGAAAAAGGATGGAGCACTTCCAAACTCCTATTATAAATATTAATCTACTGCTCAAACCAGATAAAGACACAACAGAAAAAGAAAAATACAGCAACATAAATGTAAAAATATTCTTAGTAAAATATTAACAAACCAAATATGAGTATGTATCAAAAAAATAATCCACCATGATCAAGTGGTCTTTATTCCAGAAATGCAGAGATAACTCAATATAATTAAGCCAATAAATGTTACAAATCATATAAATGGACTTAAAGAGAAGCATCGGAGGTCATCTCAACAGATACAGGAAAGGTCCTGTATATACTCAACATCATAAAGGTCATATACATGAAAAACCCAAGGCCAACATCATTCCCATTAAAACCAGGAATGAGACAGGTCTGTCCACTATCCTCATTTTTTCTCAACATAGTACTTGAAGCACTAACACTAGCTAGAGCAGTAAGACAAGAGAAATAAATTAAAGGGATACAAGTGGGAAAGTAAGAAATTAAATTGTCCCTGTTTGCGGATGATATGATATTATACATAAGAGATCCCAAAAAGTCCACCAGAAAATTCCTAGACATTATCAGTATTTTCAGCAAAGTGTATTTTCAGAATACTAAATCAACTTATAAAACTTAGTTGGCTTTACTATGCTCCAACAACAAACACGTTGAGAAGGAGATCATGGAAACACTCCCATTCACAATACCCTCAAAAAAAAAAAAACATGTACAGTTGACAGACTGTATTGAAACTTTCATATCTCTACAGAAGGAGACTGGGGAAGATGCTAGAGGAGGGAAAGCCCTCCTGGCTTATGGATTGATAGAACTAATACAAAAAATGACTAGCCTGCCAAAACCAATATACAGATTTAATGTAATCCCAACCAATATACAGAATTAATGTCAAAATCCTTGTGCCATTCTTTACAGTACAGAAATAGAAAACAAAGCCCTACAGAAACACAAAAGATTCCAGATAGCCACAGCAATCCTGAACAAAAGGAACGATACTGGAGGGATCACCATGCCAGACTATATTTAAGAGCTATGGTAATAAAAACAGCTTCGTACTCTAGGTGTAAGGAAAGGGGGAAAAATACATATGGTTAAAAAAACTCATTCAACAGACAGGCAGGCAACAACTTGCTAGATATTCAGAAACCTTAGCCATTAGCATACCACAATTATGGTTTTGTTGTGTTTATTTTGCGGAGTTTGTTTTGTTTTGCTTTGCAATACTGGGAATCCAATGAAGGTCCTCACACATGCTAAGCAAGGGCTTTACCATTAAATTATATCCCAGGCCTTTACTCAAAGTCTTTTCCTTTTTCAGTTGCTCAAGCTGGTCTTGAACTTGTGATCTTCTTGTCCATCCTCCTAGGGTGCTGGAATAACAAAAGTTTACCAGCACATCTTGCTGTAATTTTTAACACACTTCATATACTTTGCCCACTGGCAAAATACCTTATAGTATAGATCTTGTTCCAGGTATACATCCAAATGACTCCTCACCAAACCACAAGGACATCTCCTCATCTATGTTCATAGCAGCCTTATTTGTAATAGCTAGAAACTGGGAACAACCTAGATGTCCCTCAACCAACGAATGGACAAAAAAAAAAGAAAACTATGGTACATTTACACAATGGAATACTACTCAGCTACCAGAATCAAGGAAATCATGCAATTTGCAGCCAATGGATGGAACTAGAAAAGCTCATTCTGAGTGAAATAACCCAGAGTCAGAAAGATGCACATGACATCTATTCACTTATAATTAGATTTTAGCCATATAGTACAGGATAACTATCCTACAACCAACACACCAAAAGGATCAGGAACATAGACTTTGTTACCTGTTAGTGAGACACTTTGCCCTAGTGGTGCTACCATGTAGGCCCCCAGTACATAAGGAAGCTCTTAGCCTTCATATGACTGCTGAACTGGGGTAAGGGGACACTGATATATAGGGGCACCCCACTCCGGAGGAGTAGGATAGGAGGGAGAGGAAGGAGATGGTGGGAGGGTAGGACCAGGAGGGGTAGAAAGAGGGCACTGTGATGTAACTTGAAGTAATAAATAAACATAAAAAAAAATGGACCATGATGATTAGGAAGGAAAAGCTGCATGCTCATTCCAGCAGGGGATCCTGTAGAGCCTCCAGAAGGACAGAATTTTATTCTCTAGGGCCTCTGACAGTGCTTAGATACAAGAATATTTGTTTATGGACCCCAAAGGAGAGGATGCCCAGGAAAGTATATCACTGTGTTAGTGTATTACTTTCAATCAGAAAAGGAAAGTGACCATAGATATGGCCAGAGAAGTCAGGTGAGCACAGTGGGCAGGCTGAGGGTGAGTCCAGGTGTTGGGTTCAGGGTAGAAGCCAAGAAAACTCACTTCAGAGACAGAAGCTTAAAATGAAAGCTTTATTTTCTACACTCAGTGGGAGGTGGCCAGTTTGAGATCTGAACTAAGTCCCTGAAGGGAGATTATACATTTTTAAAGGATGAGAACACAAAGTGAGGGGGAGCAGGGTGGGCTGCTGCATTGACCAATCATATTTTGACACAAGGGGTTAAGCAAGGAAGTTAACCCTGGTGACTAGGCATTATCTGGGTCACCTGGTTTCAGGATCTTTGAGTCAGCTTTTGCAGTCAGATCCCTTCCTGATCTCTGACCTGAAATTTCGAATAAGGGAACAAAAGAGTGGGCAAGCTGCAGAAGTTAATTAAGTCAAGACAGGCATCACATTCGTGGCTTGTGTGCCTTAGTTTAGATAACAGGATAAGGGCAACTTCTCTCTTACATCCTTTACTGGTTAACAAACATAAAACATCTGAAGAAGCAGGATAGGAGTTTGGTTCCAGGGCTTGGGAACATCAGCTCAGTTTTGAAGGGTCAGCAAGATGGAACTTGCTCCTGAAATAGCTGGACTCAGGAAACTGTCTCCTAACATCCACAGGGCAGCTGAGGCAGGACCTGCCGGCACAGGACAAGGCAGAGTGTAGGTCTCATTCATCTTACATTCTCAGCATGCAGCCTCTTACAGGGGCTGCAGAAGCAGAAGGGAAGTAAAGCCCAGGAGGGGAGGGGGATCACTTAAGGAAGGAGTGAATTTTAAAAAGAAATTTGTGGTGTAAGTCAAGTTACTTATCCAGAAATTAGCAACATTGGGTAATATTCTGACCCTGCCAACTAACTAAATTCTGAACTTTGCATATGAGTTATTTAATATCTTGAAACCATAGTCACTCTTCCTTTAAGTTGAATATGTAGATTAAATCTAAACAACAAAAAGTTTACTTCAACAAATTTTTTTGAGTGCACGGACATTTGAAGAGTTTGATAAGGTAGCTCTAACTAGGAATGCATGAATGCTGACTGTGCAGCATACTTCCTGGTTCATTTCATAAGCCCTAAGTATGGGTAATCACAGAACACTTGTTAACTAAAATCAAGAGCAATGGATGGACACTTTGAGTACCAAAAAAGACAATGGGCCTGCCCTGCATGCCACCTTTTGCTCCAGAAATGCGAAACTCCTAATGTCTATCACCTTTGCATTATGTTTATGTTATACAAAAAACAAGTGAAGTTACAGAGCACCTATTGGATGCAAGGTAAGCGATTGAGTTTTTTTCACATGTATAACCTTATTTAACCTCATAGCATGTGGCTTAGCTATTTTCTTAATTTTACAGGTGAGAAATTGAAACTGAGAGCTGTAGAAGTGACTTCTCAATGTTACTTTAATCCCAGGTACCTTGAATCCAAGGCTTGAACTCTTTCTGCCACACTACTACATGAGTTTGTTGAAAATGGCAGAATAGATAAACAAGATCAAACAATGGACTCCTCAACATAAAAACATTTAGCGGAAAATCTATTCACATGCATGTGAACGCTGCCATACTTCAGGTGGATTTCCAAATTCAAATGGAGTGTTTATAGGAATGGGAAACCAAGATAATGTATCTTTTATACAGCTAATAACGTTTGTGTTATCAGCTAATTCATTATATAGCTCATTTAAATAACTACGTAAGCAATACATCTCTCTGTAAACAGGCTTGGCACTTCCAGTTCTGTCTGCTAACCTCTGTGATTCAATCATGAGGTATTCTAGAACTATATGGGGCTAGTAAGGCTACAGAAGGAAAATGAACATGATGAGGTGTGGTGCAGAGAGGATAAATTCAGCCCTGTGAACAGGTTCCCAAGGAGGGTGTCAGCTTCTCATGACAGAAATTGAAATTCTCAGGAGGAAGAAAGAAATCTGAATGTTGCCCTGGAAGATTTCCTTTCAAGCCATTGGGTGATGGGAGGCCATTGGGATGGGTATGGCAAAGAATCAACACTGCAAGGTGGATGGTAGAAGCTGTATGGCTCCGGGAGGCCCATCTAGCATAAATAAAGATGTCATACAGGGAAGGGTTCAGTTCCTGGGAAGCCTACTAAAGGCTAAAAAGAAAAACAGAGTCTCAAGCAAGGCAGGAAATAGTTCAAAACAAGGCTTCAATCTCAATAGAAAAAACGGAGCAATAGCAAACCAAGGTGGTGACTCAGCTCTAATGTAGTGCAAGCTATAGTAAGAATTCAGAACCTCCTGAAGTTTTATAGATGGCGGGGAGTCCACCTCAGACTCTCCAGTACTAGAGCAACAAGAAAGATTCGAGACCCACCACCAGGGATGGTGGTAAGGGAAAGGTTTTCTAACGATTCCCTACAAGTTTGCATAGAATGAGCTTTAGAACTGAAATGTCCCTAATCTGGAAGTAAAGATGCTCAGAGCATAACAATGCATCTGAGGCTGGTGAGGAAGACACATCACAACATACTTCTACATTATGTGCATCCATTTTATAACCAAACAAACAATAACTGCATCATTATCTCGGGCATGATGAAGTACCCCAGAGAATTGTATTCATGTTTCTTGTCATAATAGTTGATATTAATTCACTATAGACTTTCATACACTTTCATTAATGTTATTGTCATTGAAAATGCAATAAAATTGTAATACTTCATACAGATATATTCTTGAATTGGCTTTATCAACACCATTGCAAAACCAATGAAAAGGTAATAACACTGTAAGATTAAGTGTGTGGTTTAATAAAAATAGGTTTCAGCTTTTACCAGACCAGCATTAAAAAAAAGAAAGAAAAAGAAACCTCAATCAAATTTGCCCTTGACTTTAAAATGTTTCAACAGGTTCTCAGAAGTGTTTGTAAAAGCTTTTCAATTTCATGTTAACTTATGTTCAATAGTTCACATTAATGTCAACTCAATCACATGACTAAAATAATTCCTGTTAGCTCTTGAAATAAAGAGCTAAATTGCAGCTCGTCCAGGGCCTCACAACAAAGTACTTGACAGGAGACACATGAGGGCACAAATTACAGGAATTCTCTAGAAATGTTTAAAACATCCTTTGTCAAATCCACTTGGAGAAAAGCCCTGGTGACAGCATTATAGTACTGTTTGCAATGTTCCTCTTGCCAGAAAAATGTATGTTCGCTGGTGCTCTTGAAGCCATTCCATTGTTTCTACTCAGTATTGAGAAGACTCACATCTGCAAATGAGTAATTGCTACATACCAGGAGCCTTCCCAGCCTATCTCATCATTAACTGTGTCTCATCTATGATTAGAGATGTGGCTGTGCCTGCTTTTTCAATAAATTTGCCAGAATCAGAAAAGGCCATCCAGGTGTCCCTGTGCCTGCTTGCTTTCTCTCACGTGTAGAGGCCCATGAAAGCACTGGGCTCACTTAAACTGCTCGGTGCAACACTGTGATCTTAGCTCTCTTGGCTCGGCACGTTTGCTGGCAAGATTTTAGTCTTCCCTGAACAGAAATACTTTTCTAAACCTCACTCTGCTGTGTGAGAAATTAGACTGCTGGGCAATTCTGAGGGACACTCAAGAGCCATTTTAGCCTCAGTCAGGACCCAGAGCTGTATCTATGTATTTTTGTAAGAACTTCCCCAGCACACACAGTGTCCTTTAAAAAAAAAAATCATACAAATTCTGAGGATCCATTTATAATCTTTGCACTAAAGTTGAATCCTCTAACTCCTTCATCATAGTCTGTCATGTTTAAATTGGTGCTTCATAACCATTTTTCTGCTGCTATACTATTTCAACAGCATTTCTCCTGTAGCAACATTCAGAGTTGAAATATAGAGATGAATACACAGACATCTATGGCTTAAGGATGTAGAGTTCTCAGTGTGAATGCTGTTTCTATATTTTCCTGGCTGTGTCTTGTCATTATAATACCTGGTATTATACAAGTGCCTCCATCACCCTGCACTCAGTTTCTCTACCTGTGAAATGGCATAGTATAGGAATACTCTCTGCCTTGCTGGCTACCTGCAGGACTGTTGCAGGCTACCTCATCTATCTAGTGCCTGTTCAGTGTAAAGTTCTCTTCCTGAGTACCCTTCGAAGGGTAATAATGGCTGCTAACAGGAAGTGTAGAGATCCCAAAAGAAGTAATTTCTAAGCAGGGATTAGAAGATTTAATTTACCAGTAGGATAAAAGGTGCATCCAACAAACTAGAACATAAGCAACTAGTATGAACAAAGCCCCGAAGTGTGTAAGTGATGGCCTGTTCAGGCCAGCACAAGGTGCAAAGCTGCCTCTAGAACAGGTCAAGAACAGGCTTCACTATTACAGCAATGCCAAGAACAACCAACGTGATCAAATCTACATTCACAAAAATAACTCTGCTACACCCTGGAGAGTGAAATACATAAAAGAAACTGAAAATGGGAAGTCTTTTATGAAATCATGAATGCAGCCTGAACTGGGACAGTGGTACTGAAAATGGACAGCTGAGGGCAGAGTTGACAGGGACTTGGATGGGGCATGAAAGGCACTTGCTGACAAGCTGGGCATGAGAGCATTTTAAGGAAGTGGGGACGACTCCATATCCCAGAATTGAGTAAGAAAAACAGGAAGAGAAGCAAATTGGGGAAGAACGATAATGAGTTGGGTGCTATAAATATTGTTTGGGTTTATCTGCAGGAAGAAAATCCAGTCAAGAGTTTGAAGTACATTTCTGGTGTTCAGGACAGACTCATTCAGGGTGGTGGGGAAATGGAAAAGTAGAAAAAATGGGAAGATGGAAGAATTAAAAAGAAAAAGAAAACAAAGAATCCATGCATATCTTCACAGTCCCACTGTTTCCAGAACTGGACAGATACCATTCCAAAAATAACTCTTCGATACCACTGTCTAGCACACCTTACATACTCACCCATAATATTTTCTTCCTTCCATTAAGCATATACTCAGCATTCGCTATGTGCCAAAAAAAAACTGTTCAAGATTTAAAAGACACACACAGAGAAAACTTAAAACCTTGCCTTTGGAGTTTCTGACTTTGTGCAGGAGACAGCGGTCAATAAGAAAACATCCAAATAAACACAAAACATATCTACACAGTATCAAATACATCAACAGCCTGCCATGGGGTAGGAGCTGAAGGTCTTGCCATTACCTAAAGACTTTGATAAGTTCTTAGCTAAAATAATGGTAACTGGGTGGAAGGGGCTCATGAGGTCTCACCTCTCCTGATAATGGTCACTGGAGTAGAAACATTGTCTTAGTAATGTAACCACTGATGGAGAATCCATAATCTTATACATAATCCCCTACAAAAAATATCAGAGAGAGAGAGAGAGAGAGACCCATGAAACTAGAAAGGAGACTAGTTAGAGAAAGAAGAGGATAGGTAGGGGGATAGAGAGTAATGGGAGTGAATGTGATAAAAAAATACATTATATACTATATAAAATTATAATGAAATCCATTGTTATACATAACTATTACATGTGAATAAAAACACAAAATATAATTTCAGTAAATTAATGCATGGAGGAAAGGGAAGCAGATTAACAGACTACACATGGGAGACGAGAGATTATTTATTTAAAATCAGGTAATAGTGGTAGGGGAGGCACTTTTTACTTTTTACATGAAAATCTAATGTGATGGAGCAAGTCATGTGAATATCTAGAGAAAGAGCCTGCGAGGTATAGGGAAGAGCAAGCATGAAGACTGAGATGGTAGAACCCAGCTCAATGTGACTGAGAATCAGCATGGCCCTGCCTGGCTTCAACAGGCCGAATGGCCACAGGTACTCTTGCTATGTCTTTACTATCTTCTTGTATTGAAAATTTCCACAGACTTATAGCCTTTCTTCTGAATTCCATGTAAGCTGAATTCTCAATAAGGGCAAGATCTATATTTAAAGTTCACCAGGTATCTGGGTAAGTGTTCTTTCTCCATTCTTTTATCTATAAATGTGAATTAGCATATTCCCTAATCTTTTCACACTCTCAAATAGTTCAGAGCTACTCCCAGATGTTGTTTCCCATCTGATGAGCAAATGTGGAGTTATCTCTTGTCCGTGGTCAGTCAGAAGCCAAGGCTAAACGAAGAGCAAATAGAAAGGCCAAATGCCGAGATTCGCTTGCTGCTTGCAAACCTGATGGTTTTACTTAGACTTAAATATTGAAGACTGAAATACGAAGCAGTCCTGCACAGGCGCTGAGAAGCTGTTTGCTTTGCCACAGTTCTACACTTAAACATTACAATAATATTATTATTATCCCACAAGGGTGTCATGAGGATTAATGAGACATTATCAAATCACTTTGAGCTACTCCCCTGGGGGTACTAAATAAATGTTATGTGTTCCCCCCTGAAGTGTCACTTTTGACATTGATTTGCTGAAGTGGTTTCTGCTGTCCAACAGGGCTGGAACGCACCCACCAACTTGTTTCCTATAGGCGGCTGAGTAGCCATCAAAAAGGCAGTGGGTTTCAGTTCAAATAAATATGAATTGAAAGAGAACAGTCAGCAATCAGAGGCAAATAGGCTGCTCTTAGAAATCCAGTATTTATTAAGTGCTCACAGAGATCAGCATGAGAATTTCCCAGCGTAATATAATACTGCAAACACAGGATTTGGAAATGATCCAAGATTTTAGGACCAGCTCTGTCACTAAGTAGTTTTGTGAGCTGAACAAATTGATAAACTTCTCTGGGTCTCAAATACAAAATAAGGACTGTACTAACAAGGCCTTCATCAGAGTCTTCCAGACAAGGCAAATCTACTAAAGGAGTGGAAATAGGTATTCTGAAGGAGAGGTACTTCACAGCGGAGAAAAACGTGTGTCCATCCATCACAGGACCGTCCTCTGCTCTAGTCGCCTTTGCCATTGATTAATATTAATTTCAGTACTAATTCCTGCAAAAGGAGGAATAAATCACCTTCCAACTCAGACACAGAAGTGTATGAAACATTCAGTCTTTAAAAATAGTGTCTTTGCCTTTCAGTGAGCTCTCCTTGCAACACGCAGCCTTTCTTATTCTTGGATTTACATATATGTATATCTGCTCAGCTGCTCCCTAATGTAATTACTGGCCAACAATGTATATAAAATAACGAGTTGACCATCACATAACATATTGCTGTGAAGTTTTGTGTTTAAGAGGGATTTTTCCGGTTGCCCGGCTTTTTCATCTGACAATATACTCCACTCTGCAGTGCTCATCACGGGGATGGTTGTAAAGGGGAAGATGGAGGAAGGATAAAGAACCTGGCGCTTGTTGCACATACCTCCAAGAGCTGATGTAGAAACCTGCAGGGTGACTGAAGGGTCACCAGCTCAGCCAGTTCAGCTTCCCCTCACTCCTCCTCTCAGGAATCGCAACAGGGTCCTGAACTCAAAAGAAGAAATGTCTGCCCGAAGCAGATAGGAATACAAAGCACCACTTGTTGGGGAATTCAACACAACAAACAAATGTTGAGCTCCCCTGATTTCCAGGTGCTCTGATGGTTGCTAACAAAGCAGTTGGCCAAGCCCTCTTCATCATAGAGTTTAGTGTCTGGGAGAGGTGTAGGAAAGAATGACTACAAATCACTCTTACATCAAATTGAATTTTCAGCTCATTTTAGGGAATGAGTAGATGTCTAGACAACAGTTCCTCTTTTGCAAACGATTGCAATGATTCAAGAAAAGAAAACAGAATTTTGTAACTCTAGTACTTATACTTGGGGCAGCTAAAATGTCTGAGAACAGAAATTGGGCTAAAAGCAACCACAACAATTTGGAGAAGCAGTTTTCACGGGGAATAAATGTTTTCTGTAGGCCCAAACCAAACAAGAGAGACACGGTCTGCAAAATGAAGGCCTTCCCACATTAAGAGCTAAAACACAAGTTGGTACATTCCCTACCGTAAGGGCAGGTGGCATTGTTTTAAGTAAAATCTAGGGCCTGTTCACGTCTGTGTCTGTCCTATAGCAGGCATATCATTGAGTTATCTAACCACCCAGATGAAGTGTGATGAATTTTCTTCACCATTCCCTTATTTTCCCACTGAAAATAAATCAAACTTTAAAAATCAGGCTGCCCTCACCAATCCCAACCAGAAACTTGGCCCTGAGTCAGCCCAGGCTGAGCTAGCCATTATGATAATGAAGTCTGTGAATGCCTTTAAGGACTTTGCTTTTAGACTACTGGGAAGACCTCAGACCCTATGTTACCTATTAATTCAGTTGGGCTTGCTGACCAAACAATTGTTTACAGAACCTACACCTAATTTTGCAAACTTCTACCCTCCAAAATCGGGATGCTGGCCCCAGACTAGCCTGCACTAGCACGGACCACCTGACCTGCACTCCCTCCTCCCACCACGTTCAGAGTCAGGAGACCTGGCACCTCCTGGCCCTCTTTCCTCCTTTGCTTAGAACTCTAGTGTAACTTGCCCTTCCTCCCGCCCAGGCAAAGTGTGAAGGGCCAGGAGACCTGCATTCGAGGGCCGAGGTGTGATCCTTGTGCAGGTCTAACAGCCCTGTGATTGTGTCTCGGCCACGCGCAGGAAGGGAACGCGCGCTGACCAGAAGCAAGAGGAGCCCAGGAACAAGGTGAGGCGGTCGGGTTCCTCCAGGGCCAGTCTGGCTGGGTAGGGGTTCCGGAGGGTCTGGAGAAGCGGGTGCAAGTTGGAGGCGATCCAGGGACAAAGACCGTCAAGGAGCGCGGGCCGGGAAGCGGGGCGCGCGCGCGGTGGGCGGGAAACCTGGGGGCCCGCCGCGGCGGCGGGGCGGACGCGCGCCCCGCGGGGCGGGGTGCGGAGGAAGGAGGAGGCGTCTGGACCGTGCGGCTCCGCGCGCCGCGCCAGCCCCAGACAGAGGGAGCCTCGCGGCAGCCGCAGCAACAGGCGGCGGGCCGGGCTAGCTGGGCGGAGGAGGCGGCGGTGGGGCGGGGAAGCGCGAGGACCAGCGACCCGGGGCCGGCCGCCGCCAGGAAGAAAGGAGAGCGCCGCCGCCGCCTCCCGCGCCGGGCCGCCGCAGCCCTCCGCCCGCCACCGCGCCCACCCTGCGCGAGACTCCGCGAGCGGCGGCGCGCGCACCCTGCAGAAAGCCCAGGCCGAGCCGCCGCCAGCCATGACTGTGGTGCCCGGGGACCACCTGCTGGAGCCAGAGGCTGCGGGCGGCGGCGGCGGGGACCAGCCTCAGGGAGGCTGTGGCGGCGGCGGTGGCGGCTGCGACCGCTACGAGCCGCTGCCGCCCGCGCTGCCCGCTGCGGGCGAGCAGGACTGCTGCGGGGAGCGCGTGGTCATCAACATCTCGGGGCTCCGCTTCGAGACGCAGCTCAAGACCCTCTGCCAGTTCCCCGAGACCCTGCTGGGGGACCCCAAGCGGCGCATGCGGTACTTCGACCCGCTCCGCAATGAGTACTTCTTCGACCGCAACCGACCCAGCTTCGACGCCATCCTCTACTACTACCAGTCCGGGGGCCGCATACGCCGGCCGGTCAACGTGCCCATCGACATCTTCTCCGAGGAGATCCGCTTCTACCAGCTGGGCGAGGAGGCCATGGAGAAGTTCCGGGAGGACGAGGGCTTCCTGCGGGAGGAGGAGCGGCCCCTGCCCCGCCGAGACTTCCAGCGCCAGGTGTGGCTGCTCTTCGAATACCCCGAGAGCTCCGGGCCGGCCCGGGGCATTGCCATCGTGTCGGTGCTGGTCATCCTCATCTCCATTGTCATCTTCTGCCTGGAGACGCTGCCCGAGTTCCGCGATGAGAAAGAGTACCCTGCCTCCCCGTCGCAGGACGTATTCGAGGCCGCCAACAACCACACATCGGGGGCCGCCTCTGGTGCCTCCAGCTTCTCGGACCCCTTCTTTGTGGTGGAGACCCTGTGCATCATCTGGTTCTCCTTTGAGCTGCTGGTGCGGTTCTTCGCTTGCCCCAGTAAAGCCACCTTCTCCAGAAATATCATGAACCTGATAGACATTGTGGCTATCATCCCTTATTTCATCACTCTGGGCACTGAGCTGGCCGAGCGACAGGGTAACGGGCAGCAGGCCATGTCGCTGGCAATCCTGAGAGTCATCCGCCTAGTGAGGGTCTTCCGAATCTTCAAGCTCTCCCGCCACTCTAAGGGGCTGCAGATCCTGGGGCAGACACTGAAAGCTTCCATGCGGGAGTTAGGACTGCTCATCTTCTTTCTCTTTATTGGGGTCATCCTTTTCTCCAGTGCAGTCTACTTTGCTGAGGCAGACGACCCGTCTTCTGGTTTTAACAGTATCCCGGATGCCTTCTGGTGGGCAGTGGTAACCATGACAACTGTCGGTTATGGTGATATGCACCCAGTGACCATAGGAGGCAAGATTGTGGGCTCCCTTTGTGCTATCGCCGGCGTCTTGACCATTGCGTTGCCAGTTCCTGTAATTGTTTCCAACTTCAATTACTTCTACCACCGGGAGACCGAAGGGGAAGAGCAAGCCCAGTACATGCACGTGGGGAGCTGCCAGCACCTCTCCTCTTCAGCCGAGGAGCTTCGAAAAGCCCGGAGTAATTCCACTCTGAGTAAGTCGGACTATATGGTGATCGAAGAGGGGGGTATGAACCACAGCGCTTTCCCCCAGACGCCTTTCAAAACGGGCAACTCCACTGCCACTTGCACCACGAACAATAATCCCAACTCCTGTGTCAACATCAAAAAGATATTCACTGATGTCTAGTATATGATACAGTTGGCATACTATGCCCAGTATTGTGTGGAACATGCCCCCTTGGTCTGTGTATGCCCTTAATTTGTACATTTCCAGACCATTCATCAAGGAAAGTACATGAAGAAGTGGAAAAGCACACACTTCATTCTCCCTCTCCCTGCTGCTTCATACTGAAACGGGCGCCGGTTTTGAAAGTGGGCTGCATTCTCTCAGCTCTTTTTTTGCTCTATTTGTCTCTTAAATTTTGTGACCAACAAACTTACATTAAGCTTGGTTTCTAGTGTACGCCCTATGAAATACTACATCCTGGGAGGAAATGAAACAAAAGAAGAGTTGGAGTAACTGTTAAACCTCAAAATCAAAAGACAGTGTTTCTTTACTAAGTAAAGGAGGTGGAACTAAAATGATGCTCCTGTTTGGTGGACTTTTCAATAGTTCTTGACTATTTAGTTTAATTGCCCAACCTCTGGATTCCTGGACAGAAAGTCTAACGAGAGCAATGACTTATAAGCCCACCATAAATTTATCTTGTTATTGACTGGTCTTTCGATTTGAACCTCTCCTCTAAGATTTTCAGGTTCATAGTAACTTTGAACCAAAAGGGAAAGGCCCAGATGGCCTGTTCTGACTGTTAACTCGTTGGAGTTTGCAAAGCATTTTAAAAATACTAGACCCAGATTCCAATGAAGTTGTGAATACGTGCCCCTGCCAATATCTACAAAAGTCCAGGAACTCATTTTGAGTGCTGCCAACAGAAACAACAAAAATTCCTAATGCATCTGAGAGATAAGCTTCTGCAGTATCTCAAGAAGATTAAAGTGGCAGACACCCCTTCCAGCGGAAGTTACTAATTCGGACCTGACTGATGCAGTTCCCATAGCAACCCACGTTTCCTGGGAAACCCGAAAAAGGTTGTCATGGCATCTTTTGCTCTTGAGCCCCACCCCCCTCGAGCCCTGCGGTTTCTACAGTAACCTTTCCAGATGGTTCCTACTTACATGATTTCATAAGAAAAAACACTATCTGAATAAACCGTACAAATAAAGTGTAAAACTATAAAGAAGTGAAATGAATCACAAAATGCTTTTTTTTCACATTTTATGTAAATCATTGATGCTATTTTGTAATTACTGAATCAAAAGGAAAGTATCGTGTTTGAAATGTTACACATAAGCCACAATAAGTCTGAATTAAATGCCAGTTGTTTGGTAACGATTTTTAAAGATGCTTCTGTTCAGTTCTTCCACTGGGAAACGACAAGCCAACAAATGAAATGAAAACTGCAATATAATCACGTTCTGTACATAAGCAAATGAGAGTCAGTGTACCGGAAGTCTTACTACAAGATACCTTCAGATTTCCTCAATAAAAAAAAAAAAAAAGGAAAGGAAAAACATCCAGATCCCACAACAGGACTGTCACCATCACAGCACTGGAAAAGCAAAATCAACCTCAAATATATGAGGCATGCACATTTTAATGAGTGGATTACAGTCCATGAAAAGGAGGATCAGGAAATAAACAGACCTTGAAAGAACACCTGCAGATAGATTTCAGCCACATGCTGAGGGCTGCCAGCAGACAGACAGAATCAGGTGAGCCCCATGCAGTGTGATCCCTAAGAGCAGTCCATTTTGCAGGGAACTAGGGACATGTCATTCATAGCTAGGCTTATATTTGCAAAACAGTTTTATATTACATGCCAGCTGCCTTTGGAAAGATCATTTTGAGCTTCTTCCCATTTTCCCAATATTTCTGGTTATCTCTTGGTTTCCATTGTTCATTGAAAAAGGGTGCAGGAAATTCTTTTCTGAACAGCTTTCACCCAAGCTGAACTGAAAAGTATTCCATTACTTTGACCAACCCACTTGGCTTCTGAACAATTTGTTTTCTCCTACAGCTGCTAGGCTAGTAGTCCAGTTTTAATTTACATAATTACTTAGTATCACGGTATAGTTCTTGAAGCAAATGCTTAAAATTGAAATATAATTAGCATTTTATTTCAATATAGTTATTTTGCTTTAGGTGTGTTGTATGAATTGTTTGCTTTGGGGGTTTGATGACACATAAGTTTCTGTCTCTCTGGAGTACACGACAGTAACCTCATTTGTAAAGCTCATAAAATCATTTCAGGTAATCTCTCATAAGCCTACCTAGCATACCTATGCATTTAAAAGAGTGGAAAATATTAATGGAGCCTATGTCAGGACAGATAAAGAAAATATATATATATAAATAGGGGCAATAGTTTTATATCTACCTGGTTGCTGTTTATTCTTTGTCTAAACAGGATTTTTACCTACTCTCCTTTGCTTGTATGACCTTCGAACATCGATCTACGTTTTGATATAACAGTTGGTATTCTTGGTAGAGAGGCATTCTTTTCATGACCTATTTTGATATTAAACACAGTATAGCAATCACATAAAAGACCTTAACATAGAAGTAACAATCTTACTCCCATTTAGAAATGCAGACACCTTTATTAATTCAATAAAAAAGGTAAGTGAGACCATATTTTTTATGCTTCTTAAGAGGAGTTTGAAGGAGACCTTTTGTTTTCTTAACTAGAGAAATAGCACAGGTTTTGACTCATAGCTTTCAGGTGATGTAATTGCTTCCAGTCGCCATATTGGAATCTCCTTAAAGGTTATAGTTTTTGTGTTTTGATTTGGGGATGCTTGATGTTTTAGGTGGTGCCTTGTGTTTGGCAGGTGAATGCTGACGTCTTACATTAGTATTTCCAGGCTTTTGTTGAAGTGGCTGAAAGAAGCTGTTCTGAAGTCATATAGAAGGGTTTGGCTCCAGTTTCTGGTAAATGACCTTGAGAACATTACATAACTTCTCTGTTCCTTAGTTTCTTTTCTGTAGCATAAAAGTAATAAATAATATGCCATACATTTGTTGTATAAAATCATTTCATGACAAATATCAAATTAAGAGATTACATTATTTTGTGATCACTAAATACAAAGCTTTGTGAATAAGAAACATGTAATCCTAATTCTTTTTTGTAATAACACAATTGTCATTTATTAAGGACCAACGGTGTCCTGGACACTTGTCAGTTCTGTAAGGTAAGTGTCACTAACTTCATTTTAAGAAGGATGAAAGCTAGAAGATAGAGGTTGAAGTGATTCCCTATGACTTCAAGCTAGCGAGACTCCCAGCCACAATTAAGAGTTAGGTCATTATGATTCTAAAACCATGCTAGTCTTGAAAGATAAAATAATTTCTTTATGCTTTTAAGTTTGGCTTCAACCCGTGTTACTAATTAATGTGTAGTTTTCTTCAGCACACTGAAAATTAACCCTTTTTAAACTAAGTTGTTTAAGTCAGACAGATTGACTTTTCTAATAACAAAAGATTCTTTTCTCACATAATTGATGTACCTGGATTTAACCTTAGAAAGCATAATCGGTCATATTAGGGATGCCTGCCAGGACAAGGGTATTTCTCAGTTTATATATTAATTCCCTGGTTGTATTATTTTAATTGGCAATGTGATAGGTAGCATTATGTAAATTACTGTTCTTTTTGTTTCCTGTAATTTGCTTAGGTTACTGAGGAACCGTGCCAGAAGTCAGTGTAAACAATGTGACTCGGAAGAAAGTAAGAACTGCTTATAGCAGGATAGGAAGCAGGAGATTTGCAGGTCACTGAAACTTGTGGCATTAGTGGCTCACCTAGCTACTCCATAAGTCATTAAGAGACTGCTCAAAAAACATTAGGACATAATTTTGTCATGTACTACGGAGTGTAGCCCCTAGACTAAAGCCCTAAATCTTTTATAGCATAAAAACATTGCGATTTGGTTTTAGGTTAACATGCTAATGAATCTACGTCTGCCTTTGCCAGTTGGCTTTGCCAGAGCCAGGCTTCACTGTGGAACTTAGCTGAGCATCTGCAGTGTGGAAGAGATTCTTGTGAGTTATGTGACTGGATCAGCACAGCTCATTAGCACCCATGGGAGGATGTCTGTGCCCCACAGTCAGTGATCCAGAGAAAACTGTAGAAGTTAACATTTGTTACTCTTCTTGCATGGTGTTTTAAACATACATTATGCCAAATTCAAACATCTACTAGCTATGGCGGCAAAACCACAGATATCTACATGGAAAAGAAAGTGTTATTTCTAAGCTTCTAAACAGAATGTCAGGATTGATGAACTTTTACATACACAGGAAAAGAAATTTGAAGTTATGTTTTACATAAAAATTATTTACGTGTTTGTCATGTAACACACACAAGCAATAACATGTAATTACAGCACATATGATACACTCCTATGAAACACACAGCATGTGTACAGCACATATGACATTTACCAATAGGTTACTCCTTTGAGAGCCATAACTTTTTTTTCAACACATTTAAATTTTCAGCATTCTCTATAGCAGTTTCAAGCCCTTTCCACCTCTCAGCTGTGAATAGAAGTGATAGCCTCTCCCACTAAGAAATGCAAAGAAGCCTCCAATCTGAAGACTTATGGAAACACTGTGAGACAGAGATGAGAAGTTCTAGACCTGCAAGAAGCTATTTAGGGACTGAGTCTGGTGGTAGGATTTTTTTTTTCTTTCCTGTTTTGTAATGGGCCCTTTCAACTTCCTTTCAACTAAGGAAGATAGAATTGCTGGTTTATAGGATTTACTATGTTTTGCTGAGGCAACTGTGTGTGTGTGTGTTCACTTATTTTTATTCAACTTCTGTGAGTGTATTTATCTTTGAGAAAAGATATATCAGAAGGAGAAAAAAGAAAAGAAGGAAAGGAAAGCTCTACAAAGCCCAAACCTTACTTAACAAAATTTAACTTCCTGCCAGAAAATGACCAGCGTTATGTAACATTTGATAATAATATTCATCATATACTCATTCTCAGCTGGCAAATGTAGTCTAATGATTCCAATTTGTTGGAAGGCTTACAGCTGTTTGTCTTGGATTTTAGTGCTGCTGTGGTCTAATTTTCACTTCCAAATTGCAAAGAAAATGCATTTTTAAAGGAGCATTTTCATGTTCTTCCTCCCTGTTCTTTCTTCCTTCCTCCCTTTACCTGTCAATCAGATGCATTTTTCTTGCACTTCAAAATTTACACCATCAGCCATCATATGCATTCAGACTGAGACCTGGGAAAGAGGCTTCAGCATTTTCTTGAGTGCCATATTATCATCATAATCTAAGTGTAGGATAGAAATTATGCTCTGAAAAACAGCTAGGGTTCTGGTCATTAGTAATATAGCAATTGAATAAGCCTCCAAATGGTGTTTCATCATATCTGAAGAATGCTCAGACATTGCAGACAGTGAGATTGCACCTTCATTTGTGGAAGAAGTCTTAGAAGTACAGGAAGCTTTCTTGCAGTGAGCTTCTAAGATGAACTATCACAGTATGAAATCTCTTGGGAATTTCTGTTGAGATTTCCACCAGCTGTTTACTAAGAATGTTATCATCAAAGCCGTCATTGTCTCTCACAGAGATTTTTATTGACTTTTCTGATTGGCACCTCATCTATTCTTTTGACTCTGTTCTTAGCATGGATCCCTCAGTAATCCTTTCTTCTTTCTTTGGTTTTTGGTTTTGTTTGGTTGGTTGGTTGGTTGCTTGGTTGCTTGGTTGTTTTAGTTTTTCAAGACAGGGATTCTCTGTGGAGCCCTGTCTGTCTTGGAACTCACTCTGTAGATGGACTTTGAACTCAGAGATCCGCCTTCCTCTACCTCCCAAGTGCTGGGATTAAAAGTGTGCATTACCACTACCCAGCTATTTTATTTATTCTTCTCTCATTCAATACATCCTGACTTCAGCTCCCCACTCCACTACTTCCCAACTACTCCCACACCTTCCCTATCCCCCCAGATCCACTGCTCTTCCATTTCCCTTCAGAAAAAAAGCAGGCCTCTCAGTCATATCAACTGAATACTGCATAACAAAATGCAGTAAGACTAGGTACCTCCCCTCAGATCAAGGCTGGACTAGGCAGCCCAGTGGGAGAAAAGGGGTCCTAAGTGCTCTTGAAAAGTGTCAGAGACACCTCCAATCCCACTGCTAAGAGTCCCACAAAAAAAAAAAAAAAACCCAAGCTAAACAATGACAACATGTATTCAGAAGACCTAATGCCGACCCAGGCAGGCTCTGTAATGGTCGATTCAGTCTCTGTGAATTGAATGCCTATGAACCCTGCTTAGTTGATTATGTGGACCCTTTTCTCCTGGTGTCCTTGACTGGTGTCCCTCTGACTCCTACAATCCTTCCTCCTCATCTTTCTTGAAGTTCCCTGAGTTCCTCCTAATGTTTGGGTGTAGGTTTCTGTATCTGTTGCCATCAGCTGCCCGAGGAAACCTCTCTGATGATGATTGGGTTAGGCACAAATCTATGAGTATAGAAGAACATCATAAGGATTTTTTTTCCAGTTGTGCTTGGTTCTCTCCCAAATCTCTCTGGAACATTGGAACATCCAGTTTCCAGTTCTGGACCATCCAAACAGTTTCAGGCAGGTTTTGGGTTGGTTTGGTTTGATTTTTGGCTTTTTTGGTTTGGTTGTCTTGGTTGGGGTTTGGGTGATGATGGTCATTGGTTGGTTGATTTTGAGACATGGTTAGCCTGGAACTCACTGTGTAGACCAGATGGATCTTGAATTCATATCAGTCTTCCCATTTAGACCTTACAGTGCCCTGCAAGGCCCTTCCTAATTCCCTAACTCTTTTCCCTCTTGCAACTTGATCTTCAGTGTTCTTCTTGCTCTTTTTAAATGTAGAAGTTATTTCCACCTTGCAGGTTTTGTGCTGGCTCCTCCTTCTGCATAGTATGCTTGAGCATTCAAGCAATGTCCACATGGCTCAGTCCATCACCTAATTGATGTGTTGTTACCTTCTCATCCCAGCCTTCCCTGGCCAGTCTGTTTACCATTGCAGTCCCATGACATGCCCTTTGTTCTTTCTCTACTTAATATTCCTTCTAACATAGTATATATTTTGTTTGTTAGATTTATCCATTGTTTCTCTTTCCTTCCTTGAGGTCATGACCTTGAATAGTACCTGAAATATATTTGTGCTCAATATGTGTTTATTGGAGGAAGATACAGGTTTTCTTATCATTCATCATTTTCACAGACTACACACCATGCTCTTATGAATAAAATTCCTACAGCTCTGTCCACTGGAAAGGCTTTCACTGAAATATAACATACTTCAGATTCCTCCAACAAACTCTACCCAACTGTAAGGGTGGAATCCCTTAATATGAATTGTGGCCTAATTATTCAAAAAAAGGATTATTAGTTCTGGGAGAAGGGGGAGAGAGAGTGGGAAGGTGGGGCCAGAAGGGGTGGAGAGAAGGGGCTGTGATAAACATGTAACTTGAAGTAATAATTATTTAATAATAAAAAAATTTTTAATAAATATTTAAAAGCATAACTGTGGGTGTCACCAAGCATGCTTAGAACTTAGGATATTTCACAGAGACAATGGTTCGTACATAATAGCTAATAGAGTGCATGTTATAAATTGTACTCTTCCTCATTCATGTGTGCATAGACTTATTGGCCCAAGCAATACAGAAAATCCCAACAAACAAATGATTCCCCGGGGGACTTAACCTTTCTTTCTTTTCTTTCTTTCTTTTTTTTTTTTTTTGTGTGTGTGTGTGGTGCTGTTTCACGACATTTTCTTTTTTATATATATAATTTATATTTTATTTCTTCAAGTTACATCTCAATCACAATCCCCTCCCTACTCCCCCCTCCTGTCCCACCCTTCCACCCTCTTCCCCCTCCACCCCCCCCCATCCTCTACACTTTTTTGTTGTTGTTTAAGGTATATCTTTTCCCCCCAACAGCTCCCCCTTTTAATCCAACAAATGGTTCTTTCTCTTATAACAATAAATACAATACAAAACAACAGACTTAACCTTTCTATGAAGCCAAGATAATGCCATGGTTTTAGATAATGTTGTGACATATGCATTCTTTTTTGCAGGAAGTGTAATTTTCCCTATCTGAATAGAAACATTTCTCTATACCCCTTTTGAATTTTCCACATTCTCTTGGTTTCCTATGCAAACCAGACCAGTGGATTACCTGGATATTTCTTCTTCATATCTAAGTGGCATGGTTTTCTCACTAAATTGTCAACAAATTGGAATCAACATATGTATTTGAGTTTGCTTATGTAGACCAGCAGAAGTTGGAAACTCCCTTAAGCAGCTTATCAAATAAACCTACATGGGACAGAATATTCTAGGCTCAAAATTTTGCCAGGTCTTCTTAAAGAAATGACATAAAACAAAAAGTAGAAATGAATAATTTCTTATTTTTTCATGCTTTTTAAAAATTATATATGTATTTATGGATGGGAGGTTGGGTGTGTCCCAGAAGACAGTGGTAGAGGTCAGAAGGCCACTTTCAGGAACTGGTTCTCTCTTTCCACCATGAGTTGAAATGCTCATGTCATCAGGCTTGGTGGAACATGCCTTTACCCACTGAGCCATCTTGCTAGTACCCATAGGTCAGATTTCTAAATGGCCACGTTTACTGGGTAGGTAAAACTAAAGACAAATAATTTTTCCAAGTAAAAACTATAGTTTAATTTCTTTACTTGTAGATTATATAACAATTTTAGCTGCAAGCATTTTTACTCATTTGAGAAGAGCAGTTTTATATGCTGTGTAAAATTTTGATAGTTTACTTACGTGTTTAGATCTGTGAATTTTAGATACTTATTAGTAATAGACTTAAATATTCCTGATATTACTCAAAGTAGTGTTGGTTTGATTTGACAGGTTCATTCTCCAATGATTTTCCAGTTTTTACAGTGCTTATATCTTTCATATCACTAACTTTAAATACTTAAAGTTGTGCTTAAACCTTTGGTGCTTGTCAAAAGTTTATAACATCCAAGACTTCAATCAGAAAGTTGTACAAAATAGAGAAAGAAAATTTTCTAGTCTTTGGGCTTATTCATTATCATTTAGCTGGTAGAATTGTAAAACTTACTAATAATGTGGCCAATTTTAAATCCTTTATTAGATGTCAAAATACAGATACATTGTAAGAACAAAATTCCCATAAGTCTAAGTATTTTTGTTTTTGTTTTTGTTTTGTTTTGTTTAGAATGGCTGCAGCAGTCTCATCAAATACTCATTGTTCAGTGATCTGAGTCTGTATTTCTTTCATTTTGGACTTGGTAGAGTGATGAGTTGCTTCTTTGCAAATGAATAATTATTAAACTTTGACCATTCTTGTTGACGTTTTGAATAGGTGTCTTTAATTGCAGGTCATCATTTTCTACAGTACCTCCTGTATCTCTTTTATATAATTGATTTTGATACTTAATGTCTATTTTTATGTTATCATGCCACATCATTATACTATCCAGATATCACCTTTATTTTTTGTTCCTATATAATTACAACTTTATCCACATTTATAACCTGTTAAGTTGCTGTATGATATGTGCATGTGCGCATGGGCGAGAGTGTGTGTGTGTATGTGTGTGTAGATATGTGTGTATGCGTGTTGGTGGATATGTGTTTGTGTGGGTACATGTATATGTATGCAGATGCATATGTACATGTGTGCACATGTAATAGAGACCAGAGGTCGACCTTGAATGTTAATCCTCAGGAGCTATCCATCTTGCTTTTTAAACAGGATCTCTCATTGGCCTGGGGCTTATCAAGCAGGCTAGACTTGCTGGGCAGTCAATCACAGGAACTCCACCTGTCTCCGCTTCCCCAGGATGTGTTTACAAGCACACACCACCACACCTAGGCTTTTTACGTGAATCCTGGTGATGGAACTGAGGTCTTCATGCTTGTACAGCAAGTTCTCTACCAACTGAGCCATCCCCCCAGCCTCCATGCTACATTATTCTTACTCAGTAATTCCAAAGGCCTTGACAGGAATTAGTGGATACGTGAGGTTTAAATCACAAGGCCTGGTCACTTTTACTAAAGATTGAAACAGTTAGCAAAGTAAGTAGAGCTGAACAGAACTGTCTCAAGACAAATGGGCTGCAGGAGCACCAAGCAAAGAATAGGTACTTGGTTTCTAAAACAGAGGCTAGATCATTCGTGTAACTAGTGTTTTCTTCCTAATGGCAATTAATAATTAGATCATTGGAGTTTTCAGATTTTCATAAGAAAATTAAGCTTATTTTGAATATACCCTTTTTACTCAAGAAAAATAGTGTAAAGAAAGTATGTCTTTGGCAATATGACCGAGTGTAATTCATATAAACAAGAAAAAATGTTTTTGCAGATGATTGCCAAGCTCACAGTAGGCCTACTAGGTATGTAGCTTGACGAATGAACAATTCTCCCATCAAAAGCACAGTGAAATTCCAGATCCTCATCTTTGGGTATTTATTTACTCAGGGTTTAGAGACATCTGCTAATGCCAGGAGTGTATGTTTGAAAATGTCTTCTCTGTGAATCTGATAATGTTCACACATTCAACCTAGATTTGGCAGTCTCTGTTTGCCTTTGTAAGTTTCCTTTGTATTATAGACTAAGCAAATGTTTGACTACATAATCAATTTTAATGTATCCTTTCTGTATTCACTCAACATACCTATAATGAGTACCCACAATATGTCAGACACTGTACAAAGCAGTAGGGGCTTACTGTTGTAACATAAAGTGTCTACTGTGTGTCACGTTCCATTCTAGATTCTGGGTAAAAACGAAAACCATACAGTCATTATCCTTTTATATTTGTACATATTACTGTCTGCATTTCTAAGAGTTTTTCTAGTGGGAGGAAAGGAAAGTCACCAAACCTGTAGCCTTAATTTCTTGGTTCTCCACAATCCCTGATGGCGTAGGTTTTGTTGTCCTAATTCTTTAAAGTGGTACATAACATGCATAGTCATATTTTAAGGATAAGTACCTTTGTAAAGAAACAGTGCTAGGCCCTGGCACTCATTTCACTGCTTTCTCCCCAGTACCCTGCCCATTCTTTCCTGGCCTTTCCCTGTGTCTCCTTCTCCCTCGTTCCCAGCTCCTCACTCCCACTCCTCTCTGTGTAGCATCTTCCTGAGGACAGAACTTTTGTTCATTTCAGAGAGTTTTCATTTTAGCTTACCACGGTAGGAGATAGAACCAGCAAAGAAACCTTTGGAAACCATTGACACGATAATACATATTTCTAAAAATCTCTAAGTCGGTCAGTTGGCCTTGAGGATAAGGAGAAACTTTCTTTTTTCAAAGCATACTATCTTATTGGCTTAGACTAGATCCTGGGTTGTTATTAATGGAAAAAATATAACTGGCATAATCTGAAACTTCCTAATCTGCAATTGAAGTCATGCAAAAATGATCTCCAATATCTCAAAACAAAAGATATTTCTTAAACCTTACAGGTAACAGTAAGAGAACTTGAAGTTTTAAAAATTAACAAATGGAACTTTTCTGTTAACATAAATTCTGTAATTTCAAATTTTCAAATGCTAAATATACTGTAAATTATTGAGTCTTCTCTATCCAACAGGTCCCTCAAGAGCCCCACATCAGGAACTGCAGAGTGACCCTGAGCAGAAGGATCAGACTGCGTGGATAAGACTGATAGTTACATATCTTCATCTCAGTTAATATGTAGAGATACATCTACAACAAATGCTTCATATGAAGGGAAAGACTCAGAGCTGGAGGGTACTCTTCATATTATGAGTGCTACAAGTGATACTGAGCAGGATAAAAAGGAACATTAAAAATAAAAATAAATAAATGTTACGGTATCATGTCAACCTGTTGAAATTCTGGTAGAGTCAAATCGTCCAAAACCTATAATCAGTGTCACAGATAAAGGTAGCCTAGTGTGTGTTTCTAGCAAGCCAATTATTGCTGTATTATTTTTTCATTTAAATACTGGACTGTATTTAATTATGGAATATGTCCCTGTGTTCTGGATTGTGTTTAACTTTATCTTTGAGGGTGTGATTATACCAAAGGCTTCCATTGGTAGATTAGCCCATTCACACAAATAAGGGAAGTCAACACTGCCCAGATGAGTGGTATTAAAGACAGACTTGCGTAAAAGAAATGTGCCTTGCTTGATGAAACATCCTTTTATTTTTTAACTCAAAGGGATAGATTTACAAGTTAGATTTGAGGTAAGTTTAGTTGATCTTAATTTTACAAAAATATATTAGTACTTATTCTGTGTTTAAGTTGTCTGTGTTACCTAAATTTTAATATTTAGTTATATTTATACAGTTCATATATATTAAATTCTATTTTATTTCTACATGATGTTTGGTATGGTGAGACAAAGTACATTCTTAAAGATATATATAATATCTCATTTGATGTTTATAACTTTTCCCTCAAAATTATGTGTATAAAAGATTCTTTGACTCATTTTCTATTTTTATATTCTTTTAGAAATGGGACTCTTTTTCAATGTAGAAAAAGGCAAATTTTTAATTGGAAAAGAGACTTAGGAAGTCATGAAGATGGCTTCCCATTTGGGAACATTTAACTTCTGTGCCATTATTGTATTTACTGTGACATCTCAGCAGAATGGTAGCTATTTGTATATTATTTCATAAGCCTTATGGAAAGTCAAACTGTGAACATTTAGTATGTACACTACTTTATTCATTTCCATAGTTTATTATCGAAATATGCCTGAACAAGTGAATAAAAATGATGAGTACTTTTAGAAGTTTAACTATTATAAAAATATTACAGTCTCAAAGCCGGGATTATAAGTTTTATGATGATCTCCAAAAAATAGTGATGTATTTAATTAATCTATAAGGATCTTAACTAAATAGCCATTCATGTAGTAACCCACAAACAGGTAGAAATACAGTCCAGGTAACTTTCTTTGAGGCAATGTCTAAAATTAATTTTTAATAATCTTCTGGTATTTTTTTCATGGTCAAAACTTGCAGGCCATATCACTATAGTTTTAGTGAAGATAAAAAGATGACAGCTATCTTTGATTTGAGTGACATGAGCCTCCAATTATTATGGTTGTAATTAAAATGAAAATATAGCCACCACCTTGTTTTTATTAGTTTTCACTCATGTATTAGAGATACTGGCATAGGGAACAGTCAGCCCTTTGCAGTCATCTGACTCCTCACACCTGATGGTCACAGCGTGGTTAGCAGTGTAGCAATCCTGGTGGATAGAAACAAACCAGGGGTGCTTAAACTTTCTGATGTGTTTTGTAAGGATCAGTAGGTGTTGTAAAGTTATGCAAGAACTACCTTCATACAATGACGCAACTTTAAGCAATGTAATATACGTAGTAGTATGTCTTTTTTATGATTATAGACTACAATTTCAATAAAGACAAAACCTGGACTTTTACTCACACACACCAAAGAAAAGCACAGAACAATATCAGATTCATAAGATATACCAAAACATTCCCACGATGAGTGGTAAAAATAGTGTGGGCTTAGGCAACTGGATACTGGCATTCTTACCCACTTCTTACCTCTGGGAACCCAGATAAGTCACTGCCATTCCTAGGCTATAGTTTCTTGAATTGCAGAGTGTATCCACCAGGTTCAACAAACTCAAAAGCCCTTTCCAGTTCCCAAGTCCTATTATACACATTTCTTTAAAAATGCTTTCAAGAATACTTACACACTAAGTTTTTTGATGCATTTCTAAAGAATAAATTGAAATAAGATTTAAGCCTTGAAAGTGTCAAGACTATGTCTCATTCTTCAAATTGTGAGAAGAAATAGGATTCCTTCTCCTTTAAGATCTTTCACTCATCTATAATAGGATTATGAAAAAAATGAGGCTATAGCATCCCTCTGCAGAAGAGAAGCAGATTAATGAAACAGCAACAAGGTGGGGCAGATATTGGTAGCATTAATTGGATGTTACAGTGATTTGGAAAGTGTGCATGAAATGCTGAAATGGTCCCAGAACTTTATTGCACATTATGAGACCTAAAGTAGGAAAGAGTGGGAAAAGACTGGAGAACGGAAGTGTTTGCCTTATGATCTCTTTATTCTTCTTACACATGGGAGCTTAGGCAGGGATATGCACTGCAGTGCTGGACCTGCCAACCATTCATTTGCCCTGGGTCAGTCCCTTTAATTTCAAAAACTCCAATTTTGTAATCTGTAAAGAGAACAGTTAAAATTTGAATTTAGTAATCTGCATATTTATTTTCATGCCCTTTGGTCCCAGAAGCTGTAGCTATAATATAAAATAATATTCATAAAATTTTGTGAAATTTTTAATACAAAGGAAGCCTGATAGAGCCGTACTGTAATTAGCTTTGCTCAGGAGTGAGAAAAAATTTCAGGGATAACCCAAACACTTCTCTTTGGCATTAGTGGACAATTGAGGAAAGAAGGGTTATATCTTTTGCACAACAAAGATAACAGGTGATGATACCCAGTAAAATGGGAGTATCTTCTGGTGGCTGGTTTTAGCATAGAAAGAGATAGGTTTGAAGAATGCCAGAATTCAGACTCTAGAAAAGTTATTAAAATGGTAGCAGTCCATTGACTAACAGAAATATTTTGTCATACTGAGATTATTTGTCCAGAAAGTTAGTCTTATATACCTTTCACTCAGAAAAGGGGGCAGGTTTCAAAATGCCTCTGTCATAATAGGGAACGTGTATTTTGACTAGTAGAGCAATTAGTTAAAGCACTTAATCTGAAAATTTTACTTTTGTGAATCTGAATTTTCATCTTAAGTGTAACGTAGTCTTGTATATGTGATAGTGTCTGTGATTATGAGAAGTTATTTCATCATTTTTTTAAAGTTGAAAAATGTGCTAAGTGGTGATTCCAGCATACTGTGTTAATAACTGTATCTTACAATCATTTGTGAACTGACCACACTAAACAAAGCAGTGTTTCTCTTCTGGTAAATTGTTTCTATGGTGTGATTGTTTCATGCTGGGGGAGGGGTGGGGGTGTTAAGTATTTAGTTTACTTAAAATGTCAGAGTGGTTTGTTTTTTTTTTAATGCCATAAAGTTGTGTGACAATAAACCAAATAAGAAAATACTCTTTTTTCAGTTGTGAAAGAACTATGTAGACTACTTTGGGGACTACCCCTTAAATGCTGTCATTTGTGTTTTTTAAAAGTTTATATTATATATACATATATAATGTACAATATATACCACATACAAAGGAAAGCAAACAGTGCGTGTAATGTTTCTTGGAGTCTACATGTGTTTACATAGAGTACTTATACATTGCAAAGATCATCAACACATTCTGTTTAATTTCTAAAACACATGAGTAACTAATGTCATCTGAAGTTTAGAGATTGAAGTCAAGGTTTTGAAGAATCAAATGACTTATCATAACTCACGTGCCCATAACGACTCCAAACGTCATTCTCTTTACGCTTTTCACCCTGGCATGCTGTGTGTATTCTATCGCTGCCATTACAGTTTAAACTGAAACTTTGAAAGATGTGTTGAAATTTTAAGAGTTTAGTGAAAAGGAGTCATTGGGATTGTGTTAGATCTTTTTAGATAACTTCAGTGTCTACCTACAGGGAATACCCAAAGATTTTCCCAATAAACATATTAAGTCCTCACACACAAATCATACACCCTTGTATTTAGTTAATGCCATCATACTAAACTACAAAAAAAAAAGTTTCTTTCTCTTTCACTTGCTTTTTTAAAAGCTCATTGTGAACTAATTTCTGAACAGTTTTTTTTTTAAACAGCTCGAAAAATTGTGGTCATTCTGATTCAGAAGAGGAAAAAGCTAGGCCCCCATAGCAATCATTTTTAGCCTTTTGTTTTTGTATGAGTAGGGGGGAAGACAGAAAAGAGGGAGTGTATATTTTAAAGAAAGGGAGGGAGTATATATTTTAAACTCATCATTTATACTAACTATATGAAAATGCTGAATTATTAAGTCACAGGTAGCAGTATTGTTAACATTAGCCATAGTTCAAATGCTGGTAAACTTTTTATCATTTAATGGTGTACTTAAGGATTTCCACAGGTTAAATTACAATTCAATGACTTTCTCAGTTTGAATATGAAGAACATTCATGTTTTAATCCATGACAGGTGTTACATTTTTGTTCTCAAACATCAGGTAGACACTAGTCTGCTTTCCCTTGTAAATCAATAGTCCGTAATATGTTCTGTACTTTGTGCAATGCAGTGTTACTGTGAGTATTTAATATTTCCTAACGTTGACTTTGGTTTTCCTCATCAAATAGATAAGTCAGGCAAGTATTATTTTGCATAAAATGAAGTAATAATTCTTAATAACAACAGGATTCAAACTACAATGTAAAATCAAATGTGCATTTTATATTTTTATATTCATTTTCTTTTGACATTGAGTTAGGTCAGTTTACCAAATAGTAATGTAAAGTTAAATTCTTATACCATGTTCTCTGCTTAATTTGGGGCCTTTTGCTAAGTAGATACCTATGAGTTTTGATTGTGTGATATTTTTTTTCATGTGATGACTTTTAATTTGTCCTTGGACTTGAAGTGTTTGTTGCAAATGTTATAAACAGAATCCAATAAAACATCTGGAAATGTCCTCTTGCAGTAATAATTCCAAATAACTTTATTTTCGTCCTTTATCTCATCTCTCTCCCTCGGTTCCTTTCTCTTTGTTCCCTCCCTCCATTCTTTTTTTTCAACATTTATTTTTTTTCAAGTTGAATCTCGATCACATCCCCTTCCCTCCTTCCTGCCTAGTCCCACCTTTCTACCCTTTTCCCCTTCTCCCTCCTTTACTTCTCCTCAGATGAGGGAAACCTGCACGTATCCACCCCCCCTCAGTTCATCTGTCACATGAGGGCTAGGATCTTCCTCTTGCTCTGGGGCCCAACATGGCAATTCATCCCTGGTAAAGTAGCCCACTAACAAGCAACAAAGTTCATGGCTGAGACCACCACCCCTCCCCTTGGTAAGGGATCTGTAAGAAAACCAAGTTGCCTATCTATATTTGTATGATGGGGGGGGGTGTCTAGGTCTAGTCTAAGTATGCCTTTTTCTTCTATTTTTGGTTAGTGTTTCAGTCTCTGTAAGACTCTAGGGGCCTAGGTTGGTTGGTTCTGTTATCTTCAAGTGGTGTTCTTGTCTCCTCCTGGTCTCCTCCCTCTCTCGTACAGGACTCACAAAGCTCAACCTAATGTTTGACTGTGTGTCTCAGCATACATTTTGATCCGCTGCTGGGTGGAGTTTATCATACAATAGTTAAACTAGGTTCCTGTTCTTTGGTTCTATGGGTTGTAGGATAGTTATCCTATACTATATGTCTAAAATCCAGTTATAAGTGAATGCATGCCTTGTGCATCTTTCTGGGTCTCCTCCCTCCATTCTTTTATTCCTTTATCTTGTTTTTGCAAAAGAAGAAACTTCAAAAGCTAAGCTCTTGTTAACAGTTTCAGCATCAACTGTCTTTGGGTCATCTGTCATCTGCCCTCCCTCACAGCAAAGGCTTCTTAGCACTCCCTACATGTTTTTCCATTGCCTCTGGCTTACAGTTCTAGGAGCCCCACAAAGTATCAACAAAGAAAGATAAATATTTAGTAGTCATGCAGGGCCCTTATGCCTTATCCCAATCGTAAATTATGGCATTACTTCATTTAAAAATAGTAATCACATTCACCTATACACTGCCCTGCTAAAAACATTGTGGGGTTATTATGGTCAATATGTAGATGACCCTTTTTTTTAATTTTCCTGAACTTTATTATTTTTAACTTTATATTCTTTGTGAATTTCACATCATGTACATCCTATTCATCTCCCAGTACTGCCATATCTGCCCATAAAGACAATTAAAATAAACTAAAATAAAATCTCCCCATGGAAGCTGTGCTATGTCACAGTGTCTCACACAGTATACTCTTTTGCCCAAGAAGCTTTTCTTGCAAGTTTTCACTGCAATGAGTCATTTGTCTGGTTTAAGGCCTCTGGCTTCTACTACCCCATCAATACTGGGTACTCAAATTGACTCTTCTTGGATATCCTGTTATTGCCCCGAGTCATGGAGATCTTGCAGCTTTTGTTCTTCAGGACAGGCCCCTCCAGCAGCTCATAGATGGGGTAGATGTTGGAGTGGGCCAACTCAGAGCCCTGGATCTGGGACTGGGTGGTAGCTGTGTTGGTCAGCCTGTAATTATACCCAGAACAGTGAAGTTTTAAGGACATTTCATTTTCATTATGTAATCACCCTATAGCTCCAGTATTTTTTATACTATTAAAGAGTCCAACAAGCACCTAACTATTGCAATCATTTTGTGACCAGCAATGTTGATCTTCATTCTTTTTCTAACAGAGCCTCCTCCCTTGTGTTTGTGCTTTTGGGATGTCAGCAAAGGCTACATCATCAAAACAGGGCCTCTCTAATTTCCATCTGGAATCTTATCGAAAACAGACAAAAACAAGTGAAGATTTAAACAGCCTTAGGTGTATGGTGATTGACTGTAAAGAAGAAAACAAAATATATATTTCTAAACTTCCACTTTCTGTAAGAAATCACTTTGTTTTAAGCTCTCTAGCTATACGGTTCTACTGGCCAATTCCATGACTCATCCTTTGTTTCATTTTATAGAAATATTTCCAGTTGTTTCCCATGGGATTACAGATAGTCTCTGAACTAAGGTAATCCTCATACAAATAGATAGATAGATGATAGATAGATAGATAGATAGATAGATAGATAGATAGATAGATAGATAGATGGATGGATGGATGGATGGATGGATGGATGTTGGGTGGGTGTGTGGGTGGGGTGGATGGATGGATGGATGGATGGTAAGATATTTTTTGGACATCGGCATTGGAAAGTTATGATGCTGCACACCTCCTGTGACTTAGAGCCACTAGAATATCATCTCATTTTCTGGGCTTAGTTTTATCAGTCTTATGCCTTTCTTCCCCTTAAGTTGACTACTTAGAGATTTCACTAGTCATAACCAAAAGGAGGCTACTTTATTTTGTTTTAAAATTGCCCCTTTTTGTTCACTCTAAATAACACCTAGCTTGAATTGTGGAAGAAGACTGTCAAGGAAACCAAGGAGAAGTACTAAGACCTGATGACAATATTCCATCAAAATTTAAGATCAGTTATGTTGGGGTGGGCTTTGGGGAAGGTTGTTGTTGTTGTTGTTTTTATTTGTTTTAAATAAAGCAAGAGAAAGAGAAAAGTAAATAACCTAGAAATCTGATTTCAAAAACCCATTATTGACAAGAAAATGAGCATATGTGGCAGAGTTGATGTCTGGTCCCATTTGGCATAGCAAATGCTTTTGCATGAAGATGAGGAACACATGAGTTCATAGGCACTATTATTAGCCTTCAGTGCCAGGTATCGTTTATGCAAATTCATAAGGTTAACCATGGAAAGAGGTGGTTTCCACACAAACTGTGTGGTGGTTTGAAAGAATGCCACCACAATATGACACAAATCATGTCCCCCCCCATAGGCTTGGAGGGAATGGCACTATTAGGAGATGTGTGACCTTGTTGGAGGAAGTGTGTCACTAGGGGGTTGGCTTTGAGATCCAAGAAGCTCAAAACCAGGCCTAGTGGCTCACAGTGTCCTTTCTGCTGCTACCTGTGGATCAAGATGTAGAACTCTCAGCTCCTTCTCCAGCACCATGTCTGCCTGTATGCCCATGCTTCCTGCCATGATGATAATGGACTAAACCTCTGAAACTGTAAGCCAGTCCCAATTAAATGTTTTCCTTTATAAGAGTTGCCATTATCACAGTATCTCTTCACAGCAATAGAAACCCTAATTAGGACAACCCAAATCTACAAATAATCAGGGACTAACTTGCATGTTAGAGGTCCTGACAGGAACCTAGAAACTGTACTACAAGGTGACAGTTACACTTTTAAGGGTTTAGTTTTCAATATCTCTCTAGAGAAGCTTAGGAACTAGGTAGAAGAAAATGACTATGTTATCTTTTTATTTGTGGCAGTGAAGATGGGAATAATTAGAGGCGAGAAATAGCATTCATAAATGTGGCAGCAAAATTTTGAGACAGAATTAATTTTGCCTTATAACTTCTGGAGGCAATTTATAAGACTGTTAGAATGTTATGTGTCCTACTCTCAAGAAAGTAATGAATTTGTGATTTTAATATGCTTGTCCCTCTAGGCATATTATGCCAGCAAGAATGCTATGCTCTGTCAGGCTAAGCCATCAGCATGTGTTGTAGACAAGAAAGAACCTAGCAAAAAGACCTCCAGAAACACACTGTATGTGTTACATAGTTAGGCCACATTAGAGAGCCCTACTGGGCACACCTCAGAGCCACTCAACATACTCAGAATGAGTTAGTGTATATTAATGGTCTTTATATATAATATATAATTATATAATACATAATGTAAGGTCTTACATCTATAGTGTGATTTCCAATAGGTACACACACACACACACACACACACACACACACACACACGTGAGTGAGCAATCTGTAAAACTGTGGCATAGGTAGATATAGTGATATGCTGTAATTATTTCATTCTCTGTTGCCACAAATCAATGTCATTTGACTGTGTCTGGTTCCTGTCTCTACCTCTTCACTGAACATTTCCTCACTACTTTCCTTGTAATATCAGTTCTCAACCTCCCCAAATCTCTGTAGAACTGACACTATTTACTGGCACCTCTTCCTTCTAGATTTTGGACACTTCATCTCTTCTAGGTCACTTTCATTGATTTATCCTCCTCTTGTCCCCTCTTAAATGCTGCTGCTTCCCAAGGAAGATTCTGATCTTTTCAGAACCTAAATTCTGCCTCTGTAATCTTACCCAAAAACTTTAGTTTTATCCCCTCCCCATAACTATGATCTCTGCCCAAAAGCACAGCAACTGCTACTCTTGCCACACTCCGATGTTAGTTGTTTTTACAGCCAATCATGAGCCCTGCTCACATCCTTTTCATAGAGAATCCGCCACTGTACAGTCTAGAAGGGACAGCCCTGAAACCCATGTCAGCCCATTTTCCGTCCAAGTGCATCATCTGAGCGAACAGGATCCTTTCTCCTTGGAACTCAGAATATAGAGTTAGAGATAGAAACTAGGAATTGCAAATTCATTGGGAGTTGTGTCACAACAACAAAAATGAAGCAAACACCAAGAGCAATAATATTGCTGCAGGAAAGATGGAAAGTAGCTACAATTTTCTAGCACAAGCCTTCCAGTTTGGGGAGACCAAATTGGGGTCTATGAGATTCATCAATAGACTATGATGATACTGGCCAGCTCCATGGAGTTTTCTGTCCCTCACTGATAACTTACCTTTTGTCTAGCAATGGTAGATATATCATCTGGAGTGGTCTCTAGACTATGGAAATTTCAAACTTGGCATGTTCAAGCCAAGAACACCACACATTCAGTAACCTATCCTAACTATGACCATGGGCAATCAGACTACTGCTTCATGGTACAGTGGCTTAGAAACCTGGGATCAACTAACCTCAGACCTCTCCCTCACTCTTCCCAGGAATTCATCCTGTGACTTTTGCAAACACCTCCACCTCTGGATTGTTTCTGCACCTGTGATTTCTTGCCCATGTTATAGGAATCACCTAAAATGTTCATAGTAAGGCAACCTGAGCTCTCTCATTCTTAGCTAAAATATTTCAAAGACTCCCCCTTTATCACTATAGAATAAAAGCCAAACTTTTTCACATCAAGACCCATTATGAGCCTTAATGAAACCTTTCTTCTTTATGTCTTCACACTTACTGATCCTACAGCCCAGAGTTAATCACAATTTTCTAGCACAAGCCTTCCAGTTTGGGGAGACCAAACTGGGGTCTATGAGATTCATCAAAACCTAATAGTCTATGATGATACTGGCCAGCTCCATGGAGTTTTCTGTCCCTCACTGATAACTTACCTTTTGTCTAGCAATCACCTTGGTAGATCTTCCACATCCTCACTGTTAGATTCAGAAAAGTGACAGATAATACCTTTCAAAACTTACACCTTCTCTAAGAAGAACTGTTAAGTGTCCCACCAATATGCCCCCCATAACCTGTTGTCAAACTTAACACAAAACACAGTCACCTCTTCTTTTGACTCCTCTGCAAAAGTGAGGAACTTGCCAGCTGACTCAGCTGGTCATCTTTGGATTTACAGTGCCTGATACACAAGGGAAGCTCAATAAATGTTTCGTGAATGAAGACTGTGCTGAGATGGTGCACTTCTAGCTTCAATAGTCTGTAGAAGTGGAAGAGAGAAGTCCTCTAATCCTGGTATGGTAGCAAGGTCCGTAGCAGGCAGGTTCAGGTGTCATGAAAAAGGAGGAAGAGAAAATAAGAGAAGGGGTGAGATATAATGGGTGACTAGAAAAGATTAAGGGAGACAAATGAGCATAGGGAAGGGGTTCTAACTCTTTGCAGCCAGGACCAACATACTTGTCTTGTACAGTTACAAAACTGCTACACGTCAATGCTCCCAACACTAGATTGTTATGGCAAATGCAGTCTGAAGAAACTAGATAATTGTCTTAGTAGTGGAAAATTTTTTTGTTTTGTTTTGTTTTATTAATTTGGAAAATTACTTCATATTTGCATACTATGTACTTGTCTGAAGTCATTATAAAATCCTACATTGTATACAAATTGATGATATATATCAGTAATAAATATAACAAACATTAAGTATTCTAATATAATGCATAGTATTCATACATTTAATATTGATTGTCATGGAGCTCAGTAAAACATGAAGCCTGTTCACAATCCACCACACCTGGCTTGGTACTGCTTTCAAAAGTAATCTTTAGCTCCACATGGTGCCATATGCTCTTGATACTAGCACTTGAGAAGTGGGGGCTGGAGGATCCGAGTTCAAGGCCATCCTCAACTACAAAGGGGGTTTGAGGCTAGTCTGGACTACAGAGCCCTGTCTCAAAAAGCAAGTGAGAGGGGGGCCAAGATGGTGGCGAACTGCACAGACGCATTTTGAATGTTGGAGAAAAGAGCCATAGAAAACACAGAGTTGTTGGACACTGTGCAAAAACCGGAGGGTCTGGCCCCTCCGGGAACACTCACAGCTCCCAAGGGACTGTTAAAAGTCCCAGGGCAAGGCTCTCCCCCCACCTCTAGCAGACATGGAAGCCACTAAATCCGGGATTTGGGAACTCCCATTTGGAGAGGTGCCTGGTAAGATCGATCCCAACACACAGCAGGCAGAATCAAAGGCCACATGGCAATCGCCCACTAGCCTACTGGGATTCCCACACCTCAGGAGGACCTTATAACTACTTAGGAAACTTTGCAGAATAGTTGAAGTCTTAACAAGGAAGAAACAGGGCGCTTGGCAGGTGATCCGCAGCCGCTCGAGCTGGAGAGGGAGGCCAGCAGGCAGAGCAGTGGGGGTGGGAAGCGGGCGCAGGCGGGTGGGGCTGGAGCCTGGCGCACCCACGGCAAAGCAGCTAGGGAGTGAGGCCGGCTCAGTCGGCGGGAGGGGCTGAAGCCCCAAGCACCCACAGCAAAGCAGGTAGGGCGGGAGGCCGGCTCAGGTGGTGGGAGGGGCCGAAGCTCCGCCCACCCACGGCAGAGCAGATAGGGAGGGAAGTGGCCAGGCCTGTGGCGGAGAAGCCTAGTGGGAAACCAGAAGCCAGGGGACCATAGCTGTATTCTGGTAAACCCAGACATATTAGGTGTGGAGCCGGGCCCTGTCAGCCTCCGTGATGACAAACAAAGCCCACAAAATCTGTGCCTGGGCAAACAGGTCCATACAATCAGAACCATTACAGGCTGATCACTCAGTGTACAACATAGAGAAGTCTGAACTAGGAGCAGTGAAACAATCCCAGACCATTACTCATTACCTGGGAATAGGCTGCACCAGCTCACAGTGCTTCAGGCTATTAAAACTACAGCGACCCTGAGATCCCCCTGTAAGCAACGACAGATAGCCAAGCAATTCGACTCCTTCACTAAAGCATCCCCTGTGGATCCAAGCACAGAAAACGACAAGAACAGACAGCTAAACACACCCACATGGCCAAAGGTCCAAGAAAAAATAGAAATCAAGGAAACATGATTTCAACAAAGCAGAATTATCCTAGCTCATCCAATTCGGATGACCTCACACCAACAGTAACACATGAAAACGATGACAATTCTCCATTATGGAAAGTGATAGAGTCCCTTCAAGAAGAACTTAAATCTATGAAGGAATTCAAAGAAGCCACAATTTTACAAGCCAAAATAATGAACAACACCATTAAAGAACTGCAAGCCAAGGTGACAGAGCTTGAACAGGAAAAGGACAAAGCAATGAAAGATTTTCAGACAAAAACAAGCAAGCTGGAGAAGGAAATGTACAAAACGAACAATACCATACAAGACATGAAAATAGAAATACAAACAATAAAGAAAACACAGAGTTAAAAGAGGAAGTGGAGAACCAAGGGAAGAGAACAGGAACTACGATGTGAGTATCAACAATAGGATGCGAGAGATGGAAGACAGGATCTCAGGCATGGAAGATTCGATGGAAGAAATCAGTACAACATCCAAAGAAAATGAGAAGGCTAAAAAATCTCTCACCCACAACATCCAAGAAATCAAGGACTCAATGAAAAGACGGAACCTAAGAATCATAGGCATAGAGGAAAGAGAAGACTCCCGACTCCAAGGTCAAGGAAATATCTTCAACAAAGTCATAGAAGAAAACTTCCCAAACCTGAAAAAAGAGATGCCAATAAAAATCCTAGAGGCTTACAGAACACCGAACAGATTAGATCAGAAAAGAAACTCCTCTCGCCACATAATAATTGAAACACCAAATGTACAGAACAAAAAAAGAATATTAAAAGCTCTAAGAGAAAAAGGTCAAGTCACATACAATGGCAGACCCATCAGAATCACACCTGACTTCTCCTCAGAAACTTTAAAAGCTAGAAGGGCCTGGACAGATATCCTACAAGTCCTGAGAGATCATAGGTGCCCAGCCAGACTACTATACCCAGCAAAACTCTCTATCAACATAGAAGGAGAAAACAAGATATTCCATGACAAAATCAAATTTAAACAATATCTACCCACAAACCCAGCCCTACAGAAAATCCTAGAAGGAAAATTCCATCCCAGAGAAGAAAACTTCACCCAAGAAAACAAAGGGAATAGAAAACCCCTCAGCAACTAAACCAAAAGAGGCACAGGACCATCACCTATACCAAACTAATGGGAAACAACAACCCCAGGTCACTAATATCCATCAACATCAATGGACTCAACTCCCCAATAAAAAGACACAGGTTTACAGAGTGGATCTGCAAGCAAGACCCACCCTTTTGCTGCATACAAGAAACACATCTCTCTACCAAGATAGACACTACCTCAGAGTAACGGGCTGGGAAAAGGTTTTCCAAGCAAATGGACCCAGGAAGCAAGCTGGAGTAGCCATCCTAATATCAAAAAAAACAGACTTCCAACTGAAGTTAATGAAAAAAGACAAAGAAGGGCATTATATACTCATTAAAGGGAATATTCATCAAGAGGAAATCTCAAAACTGAACATCTATGCCCCAAATACAAAGGCACCTACTTTTGTAAAAGAAACACTTTTAAATCTTAAATCGCACGTCGATCACAACACATTAGTAGTGGGAGACTTCAACACCCCACTCACAACAATGGACAGATCATCAAGACTGAGGCCAAACAGAGAAATATTGAGTCTAACAGAGATCATGAAACAAATGGACCTAACAGATATCTACAGAACGTTTCACCCAAACACAAAGGAATACACCTTTTTCTCAGCACCCCACGGAACCTTCTCCAAAATCGACCACATAGTTGGACACAAAGATAGTCTCAATAGATACAAGAAAATTGAAATAACACCTTGTATCTTATCAGACCACCATGGAATAAAGCTGATCTTCAACAGCAAAAGAATCAACAGAAAGCCTACACACACGTGGAAATTGAACAGTTCCTTACTGGATGACCACTGGGTCAGGGAAGAAATAAAGAAGGAAATCAAAGACTTCTTAAAATCCAATGAAAATGAAGACACAACATACCCAAACCTATGGGATACAATGAAAGCTGTGCTACGAGGAAAGTTCATAGCACTAAGTGCATTCAAAAAGAAAATTGTGACAGCTCATATTAGTGAACTAACAGCTAAGCTGGGTGAATTGGAAAAAAAAGAAGCAAACACGCCAAAGAGGAGCAGAAGGCAGGAAATCATCAAACTTAGGGCTGAAATCAACAACTTAGAATCAAAAAGAACTATACAAAGAATCAATGAAACCAAGAGTTGGTTCTTCAAGAAAATCAACAAAATAGACAGACCCCTAGCCAAATTAACTAAAAGACAAAGGGAAAGAACCCAAATCAACAAAATCAGAAATGAAAAGGGAGAAATAACAACAGACATTGAAGAGATCCAGAAAATATTCGGGTCCTACTTTAAAAATCTATACTCCACCAAATTTGAAAACCTAAGTGAAATGGACAATTTCCTCGATAAATTCCACCTACCAAAACTAAATCAAAATCAGATTAACAGCTTAAACAGCCCAATAACCCCTAAGGAAATAGAAACAGTCATTAATAATCTCCCAACCAAAAAAAGCCCAGGGCCAGGCGGCTTTAGCACGGAATTCTACCGGACCTTCAAAGAGGAACTAACACCATTACTCTTCAAACTCTTCCACCACATAGAAACAGAAAGAACACTGCCAAACTCATTCTATGAGGCCACTGTCATTCTGATTCGTAAACCACACAAAGACCCAACAAAGAAAGAGAACCTCAGACCAATCTCCCTCATGAACATAGATGCTAACATACTTAATAAAATACTAGCAAACCAAATTCAAGAACACATAAAAAATATCATACATCATGATCAAGTAGGCTTCATCCCAGGAATGCAGGGATGGTTCAATATACGAAAGTCTATCAATGTAATTCACCATATAAACAACATGAAAGAAAAAAACCACATGATAATCTCGCTAGATGCAGAAAAAGCATTTGACAAAATCCAACACCTCTTCATGCTAAAAGTTCTGGAGAGAACGGGCATACAAGGACCATACCTAGAAATAATAAAGGCAATATACAGCAAGCCAGTGGCCAACATAAAATTAAATGGAGAGAAGCTTGAAGCATTTCCTCTAAACTCAGGGACAAGACAAGGATGTCCACTTTCACCATATCTCTTCAATATAGTACTTGAAGTTCTTGCTAGAGCAATAAGGCAACTAAAGGAAATCAAAGGGATAAACATTGGAAATGAAGAAGTCAAATTATCCCTATTCGCAGATGATATGTTAGTATACATAAGCGACCCCAAAAACTCCACCAAAGAACTCTTACAGCTGATAAACAACTTCAGCAAGGTGGCTGGATACAAAATTAACTCAAAAAAATCAGAAGCCCTTCTTTATACAACAAACAAGCATACCGAGAAAGAAATAAGGGAAACAACCCCCTTCACAATAGCCACAAACAATATAAAATACCTGGGGGTAACTCTAACCAAGCACGTAAAGGATCTATACAACAAGAACTTCAAGCCCCTGAAGAAAGAAATGGAAGAGGCCTTTAGAAGATGGAAAGATCTCCCATACTCATGGATAGGGAGGATCAACATAATAAAAATGGCTATTCTACCAAAAGCAATATATAGATTCAATGCAATTCCTATCTAAATACCAACACAATTCTTTATAGACTTGGAAAAAGCTATACTCAACTTCATATGGAACAACAAAAAGCCCAGAATAGCTAAATCAATCCTGTACAATAAAAAAGCATCTGGAGGTATCACCATCCCAGATTTCAAGCTGTACTGCAGAGCAATAGTAATAAAAACAGCATGGTATTGGTATAGAAACAGACCAGTGGATCAATGGAATCGAATTGAAGACCCAAACATGGACCCACACACCTATGGCCAACTAATCTTTGACAAAGAAGCCAAAACTGCACAATGGAAGAAGGACAGCATCTTCAACAAATGGTGCTGGTCCAACTGGACGTCCACTTGCAAAAGAATGAAATTAGACCCATACCTATCACCTTGTACAAAACTTAATTCCAAGTGGATCAAAGACCTTAACATAAGGCCGGCCACACTAAAGATACTAGAAGAAAAAGTAGGAGAAGCCCTCGAACTCATTGGCACAGGTGACAACTTCCTGAACAGAACACCAACAGCTCAGGACCTGAGATCAACAATCAATAAATGGGACCTCATGAAACTGAAAAGCTTCTGTAAGGCAAAAATCCAGTCATTAGAACAAAACGGCAACCAACAGACTGGGAGAAAATCTTCACCAACCCCACATCTGATAGAGGGCTATTATCTAAAATCTACAAAGAACTCAAGAAACTAAATGCCCAAATAATCCAATCAAAAAATGGGAGACGGAGCTAAATAGAGAATTCACAAAGGAGGAATCCCTAATGGCCGGGAGTCACCTGAAGAAATGCTCAACATCCTTAATCATCAGAGAAATGCAACTCAAGACGACCCTGAGATTCCATCTCACACCTGTCAGAATGGCTAAGATAAAGAGCTCAAATGACAGCACATGCTGGCGAGGGTGTGGAGAAAGGGGAACCCTACTCCATTGCTGGTGGGAGTGCAGGCTTGTGCAACCACTATGGAGGTCTGTCTGGAGGTATCTTAGAAACCTTTGAATAACTTTGCCTCAGGACCCAGCCATACCACTTCTGGGTATACAACCAAAGGACACCTCACGGAGACATAGGGAAGTCTCCTCATCTATGTTCATAGCAGCCTTATTTGTAATAGCTAGAAACTGGAAACAACCCAGATGTCCCTCAACTGAAGAATGGATTAAAAAACTGTGGTACATCTATACAATGGAATATTACTCAGCTATAAGAAACAATGAAATCATGCGATTTGCAACCAAATGGATGGATCTAGAGAAGCTCATCCTGAGTGAGCTAACCCAGACTCAGAAAGATGCACATGGCATCTATTCACTTATAGTAGGATTTTAGCTATATCGTACAGGATATCTGTACTACAACCAACACACCAAAAGGAACATGGACATAAACTTTTTTTTTTCATTTCTTTTTCTTTTTCCTTTTCCTTTTTTTCTTTTTCTTTTTCCTCTCTTTTTTTGTTGTTTTTCTTTGTTTCTGTGGGTTTGTGTGTCTGTTGGTCTTTTTTTTAGTTTTCCTCCCGTAGCAAGGAGACACCTTTCACTGGCAGTACTGCCTCGTAGGCCCCCGGTGTATGAAGAGGCTCTTGGCCCTCATATGACTCCTGATCTGTAGTGAGAGACTGTTATGCAGGGACACTCCACCCCAGAGGATCAAGACAGAAGGGTCAGGGGGTAGAGCATGGGAGGGTGGGGCTGGGAAGTGGGAAAAGAGAACAATATGTTAAGGATGTAACCTGTAGCAACAAACAAATAAATTTATTAATTAA
>CAJQZJ010031560.1:1169316-1185053 GCA_907164525.1 Lophiomys imhausi
GTGTGTGTGTGTGTGTGTGTGTGTGTGTGTGTGTGTGTGTGTGTGTGTGTGTGTTATAGGGGCAACAGATTCATATAAATTCACATAAGCAATTCTTATGTAAAGTATTATGTAAGTAAATTCTACATAATTTTTTTTAGCAGGGAGGAAATAAACAAGCTAATCAAAGGTCATTCTAAGGACTTTCTAATACAATGTAAATATACTGCATTGTGGCATAGACTATAGCAGGTGTTTACTATAATTGTCCCCCATACTCTGAATGGGATAATGAAAGAGGTTCTTGGGGAAAGGGGTGGTACCAAAAAACAGTCTCCAAATAACTCACACATCACCTCGCTGGAGTAGAGCCATGGCGCATTCATGTGGGGAATCACCAAACGAATCTCGTCTAAGTAGTATGCAAAAAAGAAAAAAGAAACACGTCATTCAGGCTCAAGGGCTCCTCAGACTAGCAAACAGTGAAGGATGAGAGGAAAGAGTCTGGGCAAGAGGAGCATAAGTGATTGTCATCATCAGCTTCCAGAATGCTTTTCCAGAAAAGCATCCCAGAATGCTTGGGGTAAATAAATTTGGAGGGAATGGGAAGAAAGAAAAAAAGAAGAAGAACAGCCTGAACAAAAGACACATTAGAATCTGGTCCTCATGTGTAAAAACAGAAGAAAAATGAGAAGTTTGGGGAGTCACAGAAGTCCATATGTGAGTGGGGAAGGGAGAAGATGATGATAAAACTAGAGAAAAGGCAACATCTTTGACTGATAAAAATGGGTGAATGGTACTACTTTATGATTAACCTAAACACAAGAAAGTCCAACTGTGGCTTCATAATTTGCATTTGTGAATATTGGTACCCTTTGTTGGTAAGAGGGTGAAAACTTCATCAGACTTTGTTATTTAGGGGTGAGACCTTTGGGGTGTAATTACAATTAAACAAGGTCATGAAGGAGACTGGAGTGATAGCCTAATGAGACTCTAGTTTTATAGAAAGAAGAGCCCTAGCTAAGACATTCTGTCTTGCCCTGAAATGTCTGTGTGCCTCTTTGGGATTGTAGAAAGAGTTCCACCAGCAAGAAGGTGCTCACCAGAGGCAATACATGCATCTGCACACATACAAACAAAATAAAATACAGCACAAGTGCCATGAAAACTGTTAGCAGGTGGGACTCTGCAACAGAAAGGGGGTCAGTCCCTTCCAGGAAGTCTCGTGGTTATTGATGACTTAGCTAACCAGCTGGAGGACAGTGTGCTGCCTATCTAATATGTTCAATGTATCAGATATTGTCTACAATGTTTTCCTTAAGAATACATGTTTCCCCTGAGCCTACTGGTGCAGGCTCGTAGTTCCAGCTATTTGGAAGGTCAAGGCAAGAATATCACAAGGCCAACGTCTGTCTAGTCTATGAATGAATTCGAGGTGAACCTGGACAGCCCTGTATCAAATTAAAACAGACAAAGAGCATTTGAGATTCAGCTCAGCTTGGCAGAAAGCTTACCTAGCTGTAGCCCCCAAATGTTTTCAAATTTTATTTATTTATTTATTTATTTACTTACTTACTTACTTACTTTTAACATTTATTTATTTCTTCAAGTTACATCTCAATCACTGTCCTCTCCCTCCTCCCCCTCCCAGTCCTACCCTCCTAACCTCTTCCCCCTCACCCTCCTATCTGTTTTTTTTTTATTTACGGTGTACCTTCCCCCCCCCCAATGGCTCCCCCTTATAGTCCAATAAAAAGCTCTTTTTCTTATAACAGTAAGTACAAAACAAAACAATAAGAACAATTAGGCCACAATTATGAAAAATATAGGGTGTAACATATATTCCCAATGTCCAGTCCATACCTTTATTTATTTATTTAAGTATATGGATGTTTTGACTGGATGTGTGTATGTATGTATTGTGCATAAATGTATACATATATGCACATGTGTGCGTGTGTGTGCATGTGTGTGTGTGTGCGTGTGTGTAGCATGTATGTGCCTGGTGCCTGTGAAGACCAAAAGAGGGTGTTAGATCCCCCAGGACTGGAGTTACAGATGGTTAGGAGCTAACATGAGGCACTGGAAATCAAACCTAGATCCTCTGAAAAAAGCAGCCAGTCTTCACTACTGAGCCATCTCTCCAGCCTCAAGTTAAAATATTTGAATGACTTTTATTTAGCTCAAAGCCAGAAAATTCTGTATTATGGCATCTTAATGTTTTCTTGGTGGTTGCTTACATGTGTCTTCTGACATCCTCTCCATTTCTGCTGCTGACATCTATTTTTTAATTTCCTAGCATCTGGCCACCATCCAACCTCTTTATCTAGACTCAAATTTAATTTAAGCAAAGAAGATACACAACCCGAGCCATCTAGTAGTCCATCTCTCCCATTAATTTCTCAAACCCTTATGGCTCCACGAAATCCTTTGAACCACCTCTTCCTCCACCGCCAAACTCTTACTTTGCCCTCCCTGAGTCTCTATGCAGTGGTCACAGTGGCTTCCAGAAACATCTCCTTGACATTTACCTACTTTGTCTTGTTTGGATTTTGGCTTCCGTGCTATTGAACACACTTCTCATTGGTAATTATTCCCTCTTGTCTTCCTACAGCTCCTCTCCATCTGCCCTTCCTTTCAATGGCCATCACTAAATTTCACCTTCGGTTCACTTCTGTGATTTCTCCCCATGTCATCACATATATTCTCATGTTTTTACTGTCTTTGGGACTACGTCTCATATTTCCATCCTTAGCCTATCTCTTATCTCCTCCTCCATTTTTAATATTCTGCCAGACACTGTCTCTAGGATAGATCACTGACACCATGCAAACTGTCCAAGCAAAGTCTTTCTCTCAATGCAGCAGCCTATCCTCTGATGTCCTTTCTTTCTATCAAATGCCACCATTGTCACCCAGGCAAAAACTATGCTGTCTTCTTTGATTCCTGTTTTCTTCACTCATTATATTCTATTACCCTTGAATGAATACAAAGTGATCCTACTTCCCATATCTCTTATTACTACCATGTCTAGAAAATCTTCAGTGGCCTTCAGATGCCTATTAATAAAATACCTGCCTTTGCATGCCACTCACTCCACAGGTAACTCAAGCCTATCTACACGCAAGTCTGCTCCAACCATATTAGACTCCACTTCAGTCTCAAATACATGACAAACTTCTCTGCCTTCCCACTCTGATGCATACTACTCCTGACACTTTCTTGTCCAACACAAAAGAGAGTTCTCCTCACAGCCCTATGCACAATGGAATAATTTGATCTGAAATAGCCATCAAAGACCCATATGTTAAAGACTCAGTTGCTATATTGCTATTCTATGGCACAACTGAGAAGTGAAATCATTTAGGACCTAGTGTGAGAAAGAGAGGTCATTGTGGGGTCTCCTCTCTCTCTCTCTTTCTCCCCCCCTCTCTCTCTTCTATTTGTTGAGTATCTCCCCTCATTTGATGTCTCTTCTCTACCCCTACCCACACTCTACGTCCAGCTGCCAGGGAAATAAGCTGTTTTCTTGGCCAAGCTCTCCCTCCAGAATGCACTGATCTGCCAGTGACCTACAGAGCAAGGGCCACCTGGACATGGACTAGAGTGGACAGAACTGCGAGTCACAATAAACTGCCTCTCCCTGTTGTTAAGTTACTTGCTTGTCTTAGGCATGGTGTCCCAGGGATGAAAACTGCCTTAAACATCCTCCCAAATTTTGTAGCATTTATTATGTTCTATGACTTGTGTTATGTGTATATTTAACCTCCAAAATTAGGCTGAGGATTTCATGCTTTGAGTACAGTTTGCTCACAACATGTACATGCCTTGAACACAGAATTTCTCCTTATACTGCTGAAGAATTGGAATGAGATGACCCTCCGTGTATGAAATACAAAGTTCTCAGAATTCTTCCTCTCCTGAAGCCAGAAAAATCTAAGAGAGTCCCTCAATTATTTTTTGGGTTTCTTTATTGAAAAAATTTTATTATGTGAATTTTATGTCATGCACCCTGTTCCCTCTCATCTCCTACACCCCTCAGACCAACCCTCCACCCTTGCAATCTATCCCAACATAAAAAATAAAATCTCATTGTGGAAACCGCAGTGTGTCTCAGTGTGTCCTACAATATTCCCTTTTTTCCACACATTTTGCTCACAAATGTCATTAAAATGACTCCTTGGTTTAGTCTGATATGAGGCCTCTGGTTTCTGCTACTTTGTCAATACTGGAACCTCACTGAAATTCCTCTCAGATATGCTGTAACTGTCCTGTGTCATGGAGATCCTGTAGTTTTGGATTGTGTAACTGGCCTCTTCCTGCACTCCAGCAGTTCATCCATGGGGTAGATGTTGGGATGTGTAAACTCAAAGCTCTGGTTCTGGACCTGTAACCCCCACTTGCAGGACCAGTTCTACTACAGAAAGGTGCAGGGCCTGCTCTCCCAAGTGTTGCAGCATGTGAGGGGCAAGAACAGCTCTCCTGCTCTTGTGACCCCATCTGGGCCAGATCTCCTGTTGGCCAATGGTGGTGAGAGCAAAAGGGAGGGGAGGGCAACTCTCCCTAGCCAACACCACCACATAGCAGACAGAAGGCAGGGCTGGCTCTCCCACACTCACTCCCTCAGGACTGACTTACTCACAACCCCCATATCCAGGACCAGTTATAGTGTGCTACCCAGACAAGGTACAGGGCCTGCTCTCCAGAGTGCTGCAGCATGTGAGGGGCAGGGACAGCTCGCCTGCTCTTGTGGCTCCATCTGGACCAGATCTCACCCCGTGGCTGGGTCTCCACAACCCCCACATCCTGGGTCAGGCAAAGTTCTTCTAGTTTCTGGCTTATTTCCTGTCCTGGAAGCCCATCTCATACTTGCCTGGTAGTAGTCTGGTAGTTATCACAGGCTACCCCATGGCACCAGTGTTTTATTGGTATCCAGATAACTTTTTTTTCCAGATATGTTAGGCTACTATTCATTCAGATACTCATAGGTCAGAACACTGAATGTAGATATAGCCTCACTCCTCTCTGCCACCTACTGATGCATATGTGACATAGCAGCCACATCTACAATGCCTCTAGGAGCAGCTCCCTTAATTATTTTTATTTTATAATCTTCAAATTGGATGTCTCTTTTCTCCTGAAACCTAAACATTTCCTGTTTACCTCTGAAGTGAAAAGTCACCCATAGCATCATTGACAGTTCCCAGAAGTCTGTGCAACATTCTGTGACCTCTAGACTTGGTGATCCTTCCCTCTCTCATCCAAAAGAACATTGGTCACAGCTATTAAGCCCTACCCATGTGTCAGGCTCCTAGAAACATGAACATGTTTTAAATTCTTTAAATCTCTCAGCAACTTCTGAAGTGGGTGCTATGTTCCCATTTTACAGATGAGGAAACTGAGGCAAGGAGAGGTCCTGTGGCATTAATGAGCTGAGACAGCTAGCGTGAGAGAGCTGAGTTTTCATTAATCTCCAGTGGCCATGCACCACCACTATGCTACAGGGAAATACAAGTTCAAAAGGAAGAGATTTTGCTTGTAGGTTTTGCTGGTTCAAGTCTCAAAATCCAGAACCTGGGTTGGTTTTAACATGTTTGGTCAGGCATGTACAGATGTGTACTTTTTTGGTTTTTTTGCAATGTAGCATAGGGATGGACATTCTATATTTGCATTCTGCTGTTTAGCTTGTGTTTAAGGGTTGCTATTATTCATCAATGCAAACTTTCTGAGAGAAGGCTATACTTGTCACTTTGTTTTTAGATTGACATCTAATCTAGATTCATGATACACTAAGTGAGCCACACATTTTTTACTGAGTTATATTTTCATGTTTAAGTCCATACTCAAGTCATGCCTTCCTTTTAAAGTATCTATTTTCTGCTTCTGCTCCTCCTGGCCTACAAACACATGCACACACACAGACCTCATGGAGCAACACTTCAACAGAATATAAGCAAGTCAGCTCTGAATGTCAAAACAAGACTTTTACATAGTTATTAACTTGGGATAACCAGGAGAACAGCAAATAAATATCTCAATGAGGCCATGCTATGAAATCTGTGCAAACATCCCTGATCTGATGTTTAATTTGAAGTCAATGGTCTGAAAAGTTCTTCAGCTACTCAGATCCAAGCCAAGAGCCATCAGACATGGCTGCAGATGGTAATACAGTAACTGCAGAGGTACAATATGAAAGCTATGGGGACTGGTGCCCAGAGAGCAGAGGCTGTAAAGCTTCTCCAAAAGGACAATCAGTTCAAGCACACAAACCCTGAGCTTTGTCATCTGATACACTAGCTCTAGATCAGCACTAGCTTCCAGAGGTTCCACTTGCTTCGTGCAAGCTACATGAGAGGCATACACTCTAGGGTTGAGGCAGGGACTGCTTACTGACAGGTATTCTCTGGTTGTCATGATACGCGGGTTTCAGGACAATAGTTACATCAGAGTGGAAATGCAGAGAGGGGAAGAGGTTCAGAGAACAACCGCCCCAGCATATAAAGCTCACCTCACTTTCCCAGCAGTCCTGAGTGCACCATCCTCAGCTCTCAAGCACTTCCTTGGCTGTCTGCCTTTCCATGATCTCCAGACCTGATGATCCTGCCTACCCTCATCCTGGCTTGAGCTCTGCATATCTGGTAGACAAGGATATATACACTGCTGCACTCACAACCTATATATCTCGGCTTCCTCTCCTCAAATAGCTCCTTGAAAGTAAGGATGTGTCTGTTCTTGGCTCAGCATCCCAAGCACATAAAGCATACTCTGCTCCCAGAGCCAGGAAGTACACAAAGGCTTAAGACCCAGAATCGTATCAGTTATGTCATGTGACTCCAGCAAAAAGCTTTCCTGGTTCCAGTGGGACCCAGCCACCAAAGTCTCCTCATCAGTCTGTGTCCAACTCATATAAAGGGCATTCATGCTACCCAGGCTGTTCCCAGGAGCAGACCCCAATGCCCAGGCATCCTGAAATATTGGAATACTCCATCACAGACCAAGGTATTAATGAGGATTTAACATCCCTCTGGCTATTTATCCTGGAAAGATGATTGCTGATTACATGCCTGCTCCAAAGGAAGTACTGTCAGTAAATAGAAGCTAGTAAATGAAACAAAGAAACAAGAAACGAAGAATGCTTCCACCCTACCTCTATCACAGTGCTTGGAACTCCCCCACTTCTCTCTGAGTATTTCCTAGTGGAAGCAAATTACTCTAGATAATGAACTCTTTCCTACTAAATCTTCCTCCAGATTAAATATAATTTGATTGTGCACCAAAGAATAACCCTAAACCAGGACCATTGACTTGGTCATTTAGACATATCCAAGGCCCAACTTGCCTTGAACTGGAACCTCTGGCTGCTGTGCTGAGGTCCGTGACAAGAAGGTTATCACAGTATCCCAGGGCTGTGTTGGTGGCAGTGGAGGTTAAAAGTAAAGTCAGGAGCTATTCAGAGACCTGCCCTCTGCCACAAGGCCTGCCGGCCATTGACACACAGAGCCCCACATGCAGTCTTGTCCAGGGTTGTGGGAGGAGGAAGGTATCCAGAGACCTGGTCAATGCCAAGCCACACTGTGCTGGCAGAGGACAACCACCCCCCCCCCACACACACACACACAGACCTGCCTGCTGCCTCACGGAAGTACACACAGAGGCCCACCTGCCACCAAACCATTCTGTGTCAGAGAGGCAAGATATCCATACACCTGCTTGTTGCCAAGTCACAAAGGAAGGCTGTAGACACCTAGAGACTCACTTACCTTCACACCACACTCCCCAGGCAGAAGAAGCCCCACTTGCAGCAGGCTCCACTACAATGTGCAAGTGTGTGGTGGAGAGATTGGAGAGAAAGAGAAGCAGAATAATTTGAGCACTATGAAGAGAAATGGGACTGGAGACATGAAGTGAGAAAGGAATAGCCTGTTGTGAGTAGCCAGCCTTACCGCCTGAGGCCATGGTAAAGTCCTGGCCATGCAGCCACTGAAAACCATGTCTGGGTCCATGGCTATGCAGCAGCAGCAGGGATAAGCATCAAGGTCGGTGATTCATATTATCACTAGAGACCATAGGGATGCCACTGGTCTGGGCAGCAGCCTGGGACCACATGGATGTCCAGGAGCTGTGCAGAATTGGCCTTGTCCCTCACTGGTTGCAGCTATCTAAAGAACTGATCCCACATCCCACTGACAGCAGCACTTGGAAGAGTGGGCCCTGCACCTTGCCCTGACATCAGGGTCACAGGTGAGCCAGCCCCAAGGACACAAGTGTGGGAGAGCTGAGCCTGCCACTCATCTGCTCTGAGGTGGCGCAATCATGGAGATGATGCCTTCTCCCACCCCTCATCTCTCGCTGCCTTCTGGAAGTCAGGGGACCTGGCCAGGAGAGAGGGAGAGCTAGCCCAGCACCTCACCTGGAAAGTACAACAGAGCTGGCCCTACTGGTAGGGGTCACAGGTGAGCTGGCTCCGAGGGCAAGAACACAAAGTGCTGGCCCTGCTACTCCTCTACCCTGAGGTGGTGCAGGAATGGAAATGGTGCCCTCCCCACCCTTGCCCCTTGCAAACTGAAGCAATTGGGAGAGCTTGCCACAGGGTCATGAGAGCAGAGAGCTGGTCCAGGCCCTCACTGGCAGGAGAACAGGACCTATGCTTTACCTGAGCAACACAGTGGAGCTGGCCCTGGTGGAGGGGGCTCTGGTGAGCCACCTGGAGTATGTGAGCTTAGAAAAGTCCAGCCACGTGATAGCTGCAGCACTTGGGAGAGTGGGCCCTGCAGCTCAACCAGGCAACACAGTGGAGCTGGCTCTGGAGGGGTGGGTGATGGTGAGCCGCCCCAAGAGCATGAGAGTGAAAGACTGACCCTGCCTCCTGAAGATGTCAGCATAGGATGACCTAGCCAGAGCAGTGCTGGAGAGCTCATCCTGGTCGTACGGATAAGGGAGGGCCACCTTAGCTACCACCCAGGCCAAAATCCAGGGCTTTGAGTTGGCCAACCCCAAACTATGCATCATCTGTGAACGGTTGCAGTGCGTGAAAGGGCCAGTCGTACTGATCAAAAGCTGTAGGGTCTCCATGACTTAGGGCAACAACAGTATAACTGGGAAGAGTCACCATGAGGATCCAATATTGATGGTTTGACTTGAACCAGACAAATTGCAATGAACATTTGCAAGTGCAGATGTACGGACAGAAGGGTTCACTGTGGGACACATGGTCACACGCTACAGCTTCCACAATGAAATGTTTTCTATGCTTTGTCTTATATTTGTTTGTGCTTGTGTGTGGGTTTTTGTTTGGTTTTTTTTTGGGGGGGGGAGGGGGTTTTGAGGGGGATGCTGCAAAGGCAAAGGGTAGATATGAGGGGATATGAAAATTAGCAGGGCTGGGTGCATGATGTGAAACTCACAGAGAATCAATAAAAAGCTTTTTTTTTTTTTTTAAGTATCCAGGAGAACTCCTACATGGCTCTTATGTTTCAGAGGTTCTTGGTGGCTATTCCTCCTTTTCACCCCAGATTTTCATCCAGACCACAGTCTCTTTGGTCCTGGCATTGGTAATAGTGCTACCGAATCTTTATGTGACAAAGCTCTACCCTCTGGACAGCTCCACAGCAGCCGGGAGCCAAAGACCTCTTGCCAGGAACTCCTGTCAGACCTACAACTTTCTGTAAAGTGTCTTACTACCCAAGATTCACATTATGATCCTGTACCTGGGTAGGGAAACTGGATCCTTTATTTAATAGTTTCAAACAGCAACCCCAGACTTCATGGTCTAAAATTTGACTAAAGGTTGCAAACTACAACACTTACTGGGGCTAGACATCTGGGCCTCCCTGAAGTTGAACAGGTAGAAAAGTGCAAGGGGGCAGTACCAATGATGGACAGGGCAGAAGAGGGAGCTACCACTCAACTCTCATTCATCAGTACATAACGGTATGAAGCTAGTTCGTCAGATTTTCATATTTTTCAAGAAAGCCTATAAATACAGGTTTGAATACAAAACTTTCCAATTTGTATTAGCAATAAATGAATAAATGCAATTTTTCAAAATCACTCTTAAAACATACACTGACTTCTCTTAGACCCCTCTATCCACATCTGTAAGCAAGAATGCCAATAGTTACCCAATCATGCCTCACTCTAGAGCCCAGGATCCTAACTAGTGGACTGTTGCACATTAAAACAACCAAAGAGACTTGCTGCTGATGCACTACAATTTTTCTCCCTGGGATTTCCATCTACTGGTTTCAGCTCTGCCATTTGCAGCTACAGGGATTCCACAACACCATCTTGTTGTAGACTTTGTTACTATGGCCTCACTATTGCAGGCACGCTTCACCATGTCGCAGCCTGATCACTCGATTACCAAGTTCCACGGCTTGGACTTTACCTTTCACACCTTGTCTGTGAAGATTAAGAACCACAAGGACTCATAGAACAGCAGAACCAATGTCACTGAGCGTCCTTGACAGCTAAGGATTTACCTCAGTTTAAGGGAAGCCCCACCCCCCATCCCCCATCCCGCTTAGACAAAGGCATCTCAGTCTCAGCAATGATTTTCACTGTTGTGAGAAGTAACAAGTAACTAACGTGGCAGCCCCCATCCCTTCCCATCATGGCCCTGAAAAGCTTTCCCAGTCATTTCTTTTTTTTTTTTTTACTTTATTTTTTATTTCTTCAAGTTACATCTCAATCACAATCCCCTCCCTACTCCCCGCTCCAGTCCCACCCTCCCACCCTTAACCCCCCATCCTCTTCCCTTTTTTTTAAGTTTAAGGTATATCTTATTCCCCCTAACAGCTCCCCCTTTCAGTCCAACAAATGGCTCTTTCTCTTATAATAATAAATACAGTACAAACAACAGAGGTAATAAGGACACAGTTATGAGGGTTATATGGCTTAGCGTACATTCCCAATGTCCAGTCCATATGTATTTGGCACCTGACTTTAACATTCTACTATCTAACCATCTCCATGAGTTTAAAGTTCTATATCTAACTCAGCTTTCATACTAACTTGCATCACTATTAAAAACATCTTCTTCGATCCAGAACGCCTTCTTGATTCCTAAACAACTCAAAATTTAACTATGAGATTCTAGCTGTCTATTCTTCAACCACCTCAGAGACCTGAGAGGGATAAATATATCTGATTATATAGGAAGTGCAGGGCCTGCAGCTTCCAAAACTAAGAAATGACATACCAGTGGCTGCCTGGACAGTTCCCATTTTCTCTCCATACATTACAGCAACTCAAGACGACTCTGAGATTCCATCTCACACCTGTCAGAATGGCTAAGATCAAAAGCTCAAATGACAGCACATGCTGGTGAGGGTGTGGAGAAAGGGGAACCCTACTCCATTGCTGGTGGGAGTGCAGGCTTGTGCAACCACTATGGAGGTCAGTACGGCGATATCTTAGAAAACTTGGAATAGCTTTGCCTCAGGACCCAGCCATACCACTTCTGAGTATACACTCAAATGTTTCCTCACAGAATCATAAGGAAGTTTCCTCATCTATGTTCATAGCAGCCTTATTTGTAATAGCTAGAAACTGGAAACAACCCAGATGTCCCTCAACCGAAGAATGGGTTAAAAAAAACTGTGGTACATCTTTCCCAGTCATTTCAATCCCTACAGGGACTGTCCCAAGACCAACTTTTAAGATCTGTGGCTTGCAGACCTCACCTGGCTAAACATTGCCTCAGAGAAGATAGTCCGTGGTCCAAGAATCCAACGTCCTGAGTTATGGAGCAAGCTCCATCCTCTTTCTGGTGCCCCTTTGTTAATATCTGGAGGGTGTTTTCCATGGATCCAGGGTAAGGGCCCATTGCCTGACACTAGAATTTTCAATGATCATAAAATACTATGTGCAGAGCTATATGGCTGTAGCTACCTGTGAGGGCCAGAAACAAAAGTGAAAACACCATGTGCAGGCCATAAGCATGGTGTCAGCCACTTGTGGGTCAGATACAAGGGGGAAATTCTAGAGGGTCAGGGGAGCAAAAGTCTTTACCCGCCCCAGTCACAAGCTCCACTCTTTGCTGAAAACCTTTAGCTCCTTCTCTCAACTTCCTTTGTGAAATGGGGAACTGAAAATATGCTAAGCATCTATAGAAACTGAGAAAACCTAAGTGGCCTCTTCTCTTTGCCCTGCCTTCTGGTCTTTCTTCATAGCTACTGGGACTGAGACTGAGCCCAGCAGCTGGGTTCCCCTCCCCCAGTGGTGATTCACAGATGTAGCTTCTCTGGCCCAGGTTCCCAGCTGTGAAGGCCTCCTGGTGGCCAAGTGATCCATCCCAGCTGCCATGCCTGAGACAGGGCTCCCAGATGGTGCTAGGTGACAAAAAACAGGTCCAGGCTTGGCTACAGGACCTGCCTGTCCACTCACTAGACTCAGGATGTGATTCATCATTAAAGGACCTGGGAAAAGCTGAGGCCCACAAAACCACTTTAGCAAAGCTGAATTTGGGAGAGAGCGTTTGCTACTACCACCGAAGACCACCTATTGGTCACTGCTTGCGGATAGAGACATCCAGGGATGTTATGTACCTACCACGTACTTAGGCATCAAAACTGACAGGGCTATGCAGAAGATAAGCCACCCACCAAAGATACCATACATTCAAAATAGAAAGATAACTCAAACTTTCAGAGCTGGGGTAGGCCAGCAAACAGATGTAAACACTATGCTAGGGAGTAGATTCCTCATTCCAAACAAAATCTCATACAAAAGCCTAGTATTTGTGAACATCCAAGCATAGATCCTCATATCAACACCATAATAGATTCAAAAAAACACCCCAATGTTCCCCTTAACTGCCCACATAGTGCTCTTCCACCAAACTATGGAGCCATCACCTGCCAGGGTTAAAAGCCAACACTCTGCTTCAACCTCTATTATTCACAGCAAAGATGGGGCTGGAATAACATGGTATGCATTCCCCAAGGATATATCATGAATATATTTTCTTTAACTCAATAGAAAAAGAAATCTTATAAAGTAAGCTTTCTATGAACTATAACCTCTATGCAAATAGGCTGTTGGTGAGGACTGGAAGAGAAAGAATATACACTTTAGATTCATTCTGTTTTGACATGGCTAATTCCTCACTGCCTGTCCTAAGTCAAGTTGGCCAAAGGCTGACCTAAACCAAATGGCTTCCCGAAGCATCTCCTGCTCAACCTCCAGCATCCAGAATATTACAAGGCCTCCTCTCAGAACAACTCACTCATTCTTCGAGTTCAGCATAGCAAAACTTCAGGATGGGTAGAGAATAGGGACTCCAGGCTGAAAAGCCTTCTATGGTCCAGAGCTCTTTCAGGCTGAATCTAAGCCACTTTCCACACAGCTCTGACAAGGGCTGGGATGCCATCAGAAGGTATTTCTTTGGGCTGTTGAAAAGGAGGATGGGCTAGAATAGGAAAGCAAAGGCTCTTAGACATACTCCAGGGCCTCACATCTGCAACCAGCCAGGTCTGACTTGTCCCCTCCTCTTGTTTCACAAGGGTCAGGACATCCTCTGTCCCTCTGCTATTCTCTCTTCTTGATCCAATTCCTGCACCTGAACCTGTTCATGCTGACCATGTTCCCCACATTCCTCACTTTAAGGAAACTTTATTCTTCCTAGGCTGCACAAAAAAAAAAAAAAAAAAAAAAATCCCTTCAAATGGCTCTTCCCAAAGCCACTGCCTGCCAATGAAAACCTATACCTCCTAGGACAACTTCTGTCTTCCATTTGTCCCTCTATCCTCTGGTCTGTCCCGAGTTTTACCTCTTGGCATCTGTCCCCACAGGCTTCTCCTAGAATCCAGACATCACCCCATTGCCCAAGTAGCTGGAGACAATCTGCCCAACACCTTTGACCTTCTCTAGCTTCGGCTCTCACAGACTGATCCCTCATAGGCATCCCAATTAGAGCCATATCCTAGACTTTAACAAGATCTGGACATGTTACTCCCTGGAAATTATACAATCAATCACCCACTTCCACTGCAGCCTCTTGGCTTTCCTGCTTCTCATACCCCCACATACTTGATCACTGGTACCTTACTGGTGCCTTCCCCACACAGAACACTCTCACCTCCCAGCCTACCGGGCTCTGCCTGGCATTGCTTGAAGTGTTTTCTTGCTAAGTGTCATATAAACTCTTTGCTATGGTTACCCCAGCAAAGTCACCCTGAGTGATCACATCCCTCCCTCTGGCATTCCTCCTTATCTTCCTCATCCTTTCTTCCCCTTCCCCATCTTCTCTTCCTGGCCCTGATATGTTCTTATATCCTTCTCTTCCCTTCCATTTGTTCCTAGGCCTTAATTTATTTCGTGTCACAGAGGTTTTATCTGTGCTGACTTCCAGATCTCCCTGCATATGCAGCCTAGGCCTGTCCTGAGCTGTAGGCAAGAATATCAAAATCCCCCTGAATTTTCCAACCATTTGTCCCACCAGCTCCCAGGCTCCATCAGTCTATATGGATAATAGACTATAGACTTTGTCTCCGTGCTGTCTTTCCTCAGTTAATACCCTGGTCTCTGCCTGGACCACTACAATAATTTCCCTATCTCCAGTATTAGCCCTTTCCCCATCCAACTGTTGCAATCTAGGAGTCTTCATCTTGTTTATTTTCTCTGCCTGTTAAAGAATTAAAGTTCAAGGAAAACCTTGAGTCCAACAACTAGTAGCAGGAAAAATCTCAAACACTGACAACACTATCAACCAGAAAGACTTATTAGGGATGAAGAAACACATTCAGCAAGGCACACAGACAGTAAAACCCCTTTGCAAAGCAGAAAAGGAACTTGGGAGCCTGAATTCCAGCCCTGCCTGGTGAGCTGGGGTGGGGGGGGTTAGGGTCTTTGAAGAGTCTTCTCCTCAAGATTTTGGCTGATCAGTTTGAACAAAGACAGAGACCAGCTGACGGTTTAGCCAAGAACTTTAGGTAAATGTTTCCTGGGCCCAGTCTTGAAGTTGTCAGACTGGCAGACCTTCAATTGTGCCTTACTGGCAGGAGAATAAGCATACCAGGCCTTTGTCTCAGGCCCAGAGAGTAAGGAAGAAGCCAGAGTTTCCTATCTCTGTTATCTATCTATGGTCTGCTCTCCCTGTCTGCCTGCCTATCAGGAATCTGTGTAACTCCTAATCCCTGACAGCCAGAGCGACATGTCCCCAGCTGCTAGTTATCTTCCTTAAGAAAAAATCAATCATGATACTCTCCTGTTCAAATGCTTTAAAGTTTCCAGACCACCAAAGGAAAGTCCAAGCCACCTTAGGAGAAGCACCCAGGCTGACCCTGAAGATCTGACTCCTCCTGCCTTCTCCATGCCCTCTGTTCATCCTTTCTCAATTTTCTCCAATTGTAGTGCATTCATTCTTTCACTGATGTCCCTATATGTGATGGATTCATAGAGCTGATTTTTCTTCCCAACCTACATGGCTCACTAGCTCCTCTTAGTCCCTCAGTGCTCCACTCCTAGGCCCACTCCAAATGCCCTCTGAGGATACACCCCCTCTTCTGGGTATTCTTACTACAGTATGCACTTCTGAGCCATACTGATTGTGCACTGGCCTGTCTCATCCATTAAGTCTTGAAGATTGGCACTTGGTCTTATCTTTGTTTGAGTCACCATTATCTGCAGGCCAGTAGTGTTCAATACACATTGTCATGAATAAATGAAGAAAGGAACAAAGGGAGGGAGGGAGGGAGGGAGGGAGGGAGGAAGGAAGGAAGGAAGGAAGGAAGGAAGGAAGGAAGGAAGGAAGGAAG
>CAJQZJ010031560.1:1189930-1203145 GCA_907164525.1 Lophiomys imhausi
TAGTACACAAGTAAACTGTGATGTTACTACCATCATTTTCACCACACTCCTTATTATAAACCTCACAAGAGAAGCAGAAAGGTCTTGAAATTTATTGAGTAGGTAGTAGAAGGTGAATGCTCCAGGCAGGGAGATAGATAGGTCAAAGACCCACATGGTTTTCTCTGGTAGTTCACAAAAGCCTGGCCCAGCTGGTGCCTAGGGCCTAGGTAATTGAGAGTTTCATGCACTGGGAAGCTGCCCTTGGGAGCTTCTACTTAATCCCATGAACTATGGAAGGACATTTCTCTGGGGATGGGGGCACATACATGTGTATGCATATGTGCTTCTAAACATCTATTCATGAGGAACTTTTTAATTTTGTTTCGAATAGTAATATTTCACACAGATTAAAATAAAAATAACAATATTACAATGCATTAAGATGTTTCATTCACACTCTGCCCTCTCTACTCTATTCCACAGTCCCTGTAGGCAACCATTGAGATTTATTCTTGTATATTGTCTTAGTATGTTTCCTTACGCAAGCATGCATATATTCATTCTCCTTATTTTTATGTCACAAAAATATCCTACTAAATACATTGTCTTTGTGTTCCTTTTGTTTGCTTTATCATGTATCTAGAACATTTTCTATGTAAAACATAGAAATATCCCTTATTCTTTTTTATTATTTTTGCTTTATTGTGTACTTATTTGTTATGCGTGTGCACACGTGCACACACATACACGGGCATGCCCATGTCACAGCATAGGTGTAGAGGTCACTGGACAACTCTTGGGAGTTGGTTCTCACCATCCATCTGGGTGAGGCACGATCCCCTCTTGCTCTGGCTACTGGTGCTGAATGCCTGAGGCTAGCTGTCCTTGTAGCACCCAGGTCTCATTTCCCGAGATCCTCCTGCCTCTGCCTCCCATCTTGTCATAGGGGATGCTGAGGTTGCAGATGCACAGCACCACATCTGATTCTTTTATCTTGGTTCTGAAAATTGAACTCAAGCCATCAGCCCTCCATAGCTCATGTTGTCGCCCACTGAGTCACCTGCCCAGCACTTAATTCCTTTGTATGGATATACTTTGACATAACGCAGATTATCAGCTGATAAGTGATGGGCACCAGGGCTATGTTCAGTGTTTTGCTGTTATGGATCATTGTACAATGAAGGCCTTGGGCATATGTCACTTTCATATACTCAGCTGAATCCATGGGATAAATTTCTAAACACACACACACACACACACACACACACACACACACACACACGGTTGTTGAGTTAAAAGGTATTTGTATTTGAAAACTATTGCCAAATTGCCCACCAAGGAAGATAAATTAATTAACCAATTATATTCCCGTTAATAGTATTAAGAATTATGACTGGTTTTCTGTTTGATTTGACTTCACTTTTCAAATAATTTGCCTAACTTTAAACTATGGTTATGTGTCTCTTCCTTGTATGACACCGATGATACAAGTGTCTCTGTTCAGTTTCTTCAGGTTGGTTTTTGGGGTTTTTTTGGAGGGGTGATTCTTTTTTCCCCCAGACTTACTTTGGAGAAACTGCCCTTGTTTCTGCGGAATAACCCAGAAGTTGGGCTCAAGCAGTGCATTGGGTAATTTTTCATTATTATGCTGTGACAGAGTATCTGACAAAAGCAGCTTAGGGAAGGAAGGATGTAATTGGGCTCATGGTTTGAGGGGATACAGTCTGTTAGGGAGGGAAAATGAGCACTACTGGTCCCCAGCTCTGGGCCATGGGATGGGGCACAGCATATTCAGGGGGTGTCTTCCTTCTTGGTTACACCTCTCTGGAAACAGTTTCCACTGGCAAGCCCATAGCTGGAACCCATAGGTGACTCCTCTTCCAGTCAAGTTGATGATGACTTTTAACCTCTGAAGCCTTGAGTCAGGCTTCCATCATCAGTGGTTGGGCAATGGGACAGAAAGAAGGTCCAAAGCTCAGAAGCGTTCTAAGTCAGCTTTTGCTTTCCATCAGGTCCTCATGGGTCTTACAAACACAGCCTCCTGACCGGCCACACATGTGTGGAAAGAGAATTTACTCCCTTTGGAACTCGCTTATTTCCAGGTTCCTGTCAGACTGCTGAAATGTCCATTGGTTGAGCTCCCCACCGACAGCACCACAGCTTCAGGCTAGCAGGGCCGAGAGCAGGCCCATTTGCTTTGTATCAAGTTTGCTCTGTGTATTGAAAACTCTACTCGGGTCAGAGTTTTGTCCTCTTCTCCGAACCAAGGCAACCTCCTTTGAGGGAACCCGTAGTCTTACTGATTCACCCAAGCTTGGAGGGAAGGAAGCAGTCCTAAGCAAAAGAACAAAACAAGTTCCCACATTCTTATATAGCCTGGGAGGATTGCCGTTAAAGTTAACCTTAAAACCCACGCTTTATGGAAACATTTAAAACGTTAGTTAATAAACCATTGTTTGTGCAGACCTAGCAGGACTGAGCAAGTCAGACACCCAAGCCACTGTCTGAACTCAAATACCCCATAAGATTGAATGCCCAAAGGGACAGTAATGAGTGCTTTTGTGGTTTTAGAATGTTAAAAGCCTGGAAAAGTTACACCTTTTCTTTTGACAAGGCTGCCCAGACAAAACAGAATGCTTAGCGGCTTTACCGTGGGCTGAATTCTCACACATCAGGGAGGCATATACAGCCTCTCACACTGGCCAGAAGCTATGTTGGCTGTAATAGATGTTCACATGGCTAACAGTACTCGGCCACACTCATCATTGCATAATAAAAGCAGTTTTGCAGGCAAAAAGATCTGCCACAGAGAACACCTTGGGGGATGGGTGGGAGGATATTTTAAAAAGGAGCTTCAAGACTGAGAATGAAGCAGAGACATGAGCTGTGCCGGGAATGAAGGTCTCAGAGACTGACTCTTTCTGCTTCATTCAGCACCTTCAGGCAGCCCTGCTCACCCGGCGCACCTCTCACTCCAGGAGCCCCTGTAGATCAGATCTACAGTTCACAGCTGATGCCCTGCCAGTGCTGCCCACCCCCACCTCTTACCATCCCTTCTGCCTATCTTCCTGCCCAGTGCTGGCCCTGAGAAAGGGTGAAAAAGCCAGCCACGGCTATGGGCAGCCATGCCTAGGAGACAGGGTTCACTTATATGGGTAAGACATGCCACCAATCACAGTGGGACAGAGTGCAGCAAGAAGACCCAGGGAGGAAAGGAGGGGCAATATAGGGGGAGTGATGGGCAGTGAGCTCCCTGCATCTGTGGTAATTAGGCAAACCCAAGAATCTCTGAGGTGATCTTTAAGTCATTGCTCAGTGCTGAGGGCCTGCAACACTGGTTTGCATGCACAGGGACCACATGGAAGGGAGGGAAGAGGAAGCATCTAGAAGGAGAGACATGGGTGTGTGAGATAGGGCCAGAGAAGCCTGATATGTCACATACTGTTAGAGGGTTAACTTGATAGGTATGTCTGGTCCTAGTTACACCTCAAGTTAGTGCCTAATATCCTCCCCTCCCTCTTCCTTTTCTACTCCAAAGTTCACACAGCTAGCAGCATATTTTGCTGTATATAAGGTACAGTAGCCCCTTGGCTAGGTTCAAAGAATCTAAGGAAGACTGGGAATGTTGTTTTAGAGGAGACTGGGGCAGAGATGTGTGCTATTTAACTTCACTAATGCTTCAGTTTTAGTGATTCTGTGTTTTTAGACTAGGGACGGGTGATGTGACCTCAGGTGACTGGAGGTGCTGGGATTTGGGGCTTCACAATAGGTGGGAAAACTAAAACTCCCAAAAAATCTCACCTTTCCCTTTAAAAACATAAATCCCCCAGGATGTTGTTTGAGGAGTGTGTGTGTGCAAGTAAGTGGTGGGGGAGAGGGGCGGTGCAACCGGTTCAGAAACTCAGGCCTGCAGCTTGCAGGCGTGCCTCTCCTGGCGCGTGGGTGTTCGGATGCCTTGGGGACATTGGGGTTGCTACAGCCTCAGCCGGAGCCGCAGTCTGCAGCGCCATCGCGTGTGGCTCCCTCTGGTGGCTGATGACTGCACATGCAGCCGACTAGGAAGGTGTGCTCGAGGTGATTTCCTTGTCTTGGAGGAAGGGGTGAATGTTTTGACAGATGACCTGTTCAAGGGGGCCGGAACAGATTTCGCACCCAAAGCTAGACTGCACTGGCCAGGTTACTACTGCATGCAGGTTAACACGTGCTTCCTGCGTGATAGGCACAGAGCTGACAGCTAATATAGAAGTAATGTGTAAGCAAAGAACCGTTAAAGGGGTGGAGTCAAAAGACTGAGGTAAAGGCCTCCCGGCACTGGGGACGGACAGTGCAAAAACCATTGTCCGTCTCTGTGCTTTCTGAGTTTGAGGACCGACAAGGAGGCAGCTGGCCTAGCAGAATGAACACAGGGAGGGTGGTTAGAAATGAGGTCAGAAAGGTATGCAGGGACAGATGGTAGAGAGTCTTCTAGGTCACAGAGGACTTTGGCTGTGTTTCTGAGTGTGAGAACAACCACTGAATTTTGAACAAAGTCATAACAACACCTGATTTTTTTTCTTTAATCTCTCTCGCTTTTGCAAGAGGTAAAGGGGGTTGCTAGGAGCCCACATAAAAGATTACAATGTCTGATACTGGACTTGTTTCGTTGAGGGAGATTAGACATCCAATTCAGATGGAGTAGCCAAAGGCTACATCTTGGGGTTTGGGCCTGAGCAATTAAGGAGTGTTGTGGCCTAGAGAGGTGGGGGAGGTTGGAGGTGTAAAAAGCAAATGAAAATTTGCCAGGCCTTGACTGTCTGTCAGTATTGATGCTAAGTCACCCAAGGATGCTTTAGTCCCCTCTGCCTACCCTGTGGGCTGCTTGCTTGCTTTGGTTTTGATTTATTTAAGACATGATCATTCTGTGTAGCCTTAGCTAACCTGGAACTTGCTATGTAGACCAGGCTATCCTCAAACTTGTGGTGATCTTGATGCCTCTGTCTCCTGAGTGCTGGGATTATAGGCATGGATCAGCAAGCCTGTTCCCTGTATTTCTTTTGTTCTTTTTTATAAATCTCCCTGCTTATCCTCATTTGGGGTTTGAGGGTCTGGCCTTCCTCATCTCCCCTCCAAAAAAAAACAAACAAGCAAACAAAAACCAGCAGAACAGATAGAGTTGGTAATTTTTTCAGGCCACACCCAGCTAAATGGCTAAGTGGAAGGAAGTTAGACTTCTAGTCTCCTCAGATTAGAAGAAAGTCTTTTTCCACACTAGAGGGGCCAGCCTCCAGGCAGCACAGGTGAGGTCCAGCTACAGCAGTGTGTGGTCCCAGGAACCTTGTCTGCAAGCAGTCAAGACCTCACCTTGCGGGGCAGATGTCCTCCCTGTGCTCCATTGAGTAGCTTAAGCAAGGTGGCATCTTAGCATCATCACCAGATGCCAATGGGTCCATCTTGTCACAAATGAACAAGCCCCTTGAGAAGGGACAACATCCTTGTCTTTTCTTTCCATCAGCATATGCCAGCCCCACAGTCTTTCCATATCTGAGACCTATCCAAACATGCATTCGGAGCTCACTTTTGGACATTAGGTCTCATCTTCAGACCACAGTCTCCTGTGCCACAGAGAACAGGAATAAGGGGGTGTTCTGGATGAAAATCCTACGAAACTTTTATCAGATTTTTTTAAGTATGCTGTTTAACTCTACAGATGCCGCTAGTAAATTTATCTACTTTTTCCCAAGGTAAAAGTCCTGACCCCAATGTTGTACAAGCATTGACCCTGAGCAGGAACACAGTGGTGTCTAACCTGCAATGTTCTTTGCTGGGAAGGCAAGAAAAACCACCCTTTTCTTCCTTCCTTTCCCCATGAGGTAAGGATTCTGAGGAATTCTCTCTGGCACCTTCATACCTCCTCACTCCACCTACCCTGTTATCCAGGGCTCTCATTCTGCCCCTTGATTTCAAATGTCCTTTCTTGATCATAGACCTGAGGCTCCATCTGACCAATGAGCCAACATCGTATCTGCTGAGGCGACAATGAAGAGAGTTATGGCACTGACCCTGCAGACTCCCACCTGCCAGAACTTCCCAGCTCGGGGGACTCTGCCTTTCCAACGGCTTCCAACTGGCACTCTTCTTCTGTCGTCTCTGCCCTCTTCCCTTCTAAACTTCTTTTACTTGAACACGTGGCTTGGGTCCACTCCCTTGCCATCTCTCATCAGAAACCTACTCCTGACTATCTTTTGCATCCATTCGTTGTGTTACATTTCCATTACAAGTTTATTTATAAATTGCACAACATTTATCTTTCTAAAGTGATCTCCAATTATAGCTGTCTTTCTGAAACAACACCTCAAACCCTCAATGGTTTCCTATTCCCCTAGATACAATAGATCCAACTCCTCATATGACCTTTCTCAGTCTTCCTCTAGTGTCCTCTTCAGGTTCACTACGACCTTCCTTGATGTATGCTCCATTCTTGCAGCAAGATGCACCATTCCTGGGAATGAAGAGGCTGTTTCTGTGCTCTACCCAATGTCCCCTAACCCTGGAACTCATTCATCCACCTAAATGCTTATTCTGAAGATATGAATTGAGCACCCAGAGTGGGTCATCCCTCTTCATGAAATCTGGTTTCGAATAAAAGGGGAATAAGACAATTAAAAAGTACATACACAGCAAATTGATGGATAAAGGTATATCGTATGAAGAGGCATAGAGTATGATAAAGGCAGAATAATGAGAGCTGCTTGAGATGGATTGTTCTAGAGAATCTTTCTTCTGGTTGGAAAAGAAGGAAGGGTGATAGGAAGGAAGGAAGGAAGGAAGGAAGGAAGGAAGGAAGGAAGGAAAGAAGGAAGGTTGAACTATGCACATATACCTCCAAATAACCAAACCCCACTCAGGCACAGTAGGAACACCTGCAACTCTCAGCTTCTAAAGAGGCATAAACTCAAGAAGGGAAAGACATTACCTTGAGCCCACACATTTGAGGCCATCTTAAGCAACATCATAGATCTCATGTTTAAAGAAACAAACAGACTTGCCCAAGCCTCCCAAATGTGCTTCCTTTGTGAAGGCTTTCTTTCTCACATGCACCTTTCTGCTTGGCTGCCCAGCCTTGGCAACACTCAGCCTTGGATCAGAAGCAAGTGCTGGATGCTTTACTTCCTCGTCCATCCTTTTAGGATCTACAAGTTCAACTACCATGTATGTGCCAGGCTCTGTGTCCCCCACAGAGATGGGCCCAGTGCCCTTGAGAGTTTGTCAGGTCAAGACTCACCTCTTCCTTCTGCCCCTGGTTCCCTTCTATGTGGCCTTCCCTCACCAAGCTTTGGTGTCAGTGTGTTCAATGGGAATGAAAACAGTGCCAGCCTCTGTTAGTTCATTCCCTTCTCGCACTTCCCTGGTTAGAAAGAAGAGCTGCCCTTTAACCCTCATAACCTGATCCCATGCCACCCTCCTTCTGCTCCAGCTTTGGGTTCTACTTTCATTAAAGAAAGAACTTATGCTTATTTCTGGAAAGTTCACCGATCTTGAAGAGGGTGTGACTAAAAGAGAAGTGACTCTCCATCTCCAGTGAAGTGGCCCCACTCTCTCATCTCTATCCCGCTGCACTGGCCTGAGAGCGGTGAGTGCGACCATGACCGGTGTCAGATACACCAGGGGAAGGCCAGCTGCTGGGCACATGCTCAGTCCTGCATCTGTGCACACATCACACATTTGGGGGAGATTTTTCAAACCTGTGAGATTTCAGAGAAGAGGGGAAACCTTTCAGAGCATGAACAGCCCTTAAAACTTGACTCTGGCTAGATCCTTAGACTCTTGGATCTATACCATGTCCCCAATTCAGAAAAACATTCAGGTTTCTTGTGTTTTTTTGTTTGTTTGTTTGTTTGTTCTGTAATGTCTAGGCCTTTTCCTCTTCCACCTACCTAGTTGTTACAGTCTTAGGTATAGACCTGCACCTTCTCTATATGGCCACTGGGTGGCAATGTAGGATGACCCTGGAATATCAGGTGACCAGTAGGCAGCCCAAGTCTCCTGGTTGGAAGTGCAGAAGGGGGAAACCACAGGGTCTCTACCAGGTGCCTTCCCACCCCTGCCTCTCCTCCAGACCCTCTTCCTCTCTCACATCACCTTCCCTTCATTTTTCAGCTGTATCTGTGCTCTCCAACACCAGGAAATTGGGCAAGATCAGTCGACTCTGACCCTCTAATTTTCCCACTCGCTGTTTCAAAGACTGGGTCAAGAGGCTGAGTCTTTCTGGGCCCCTGATCTGAGCTCATTCTCCTCTCCTCTCTCTCCACTCCATACAAGGTTTCCTCCCATTATCTGATACTTCTGTATTCAGTCTTCACCTGGCAAGCATCAAGATCGAAGTAACAGCCAGGCTCCTGCTCTGGCCTGAAAGATTCAATGGGTGTCTCATTCCATGGAGTGTCTTCCAGTAGGCAGTGTGAGCCCACTTTCTCCCAGGAGGCCTCAGAACTGCAGACTCCCTGTGTTCTGCTGGCGAAAGCCTTGCTCGGACTCAGAGAACATCATTATGATACACCAGGCATCAGGTTGACACTGTTTTGGATTCTTGCAGTACTTGTTTTTTCAAGTGATCTGCCATATCCAGATCCCTTTTTCCATTCTAAACAGGCACAGGGAGAGCTGCAATGATAACTGGTGTCCTGGAGTTCACAAAGGCCCAAGCTCAAGTCCCACTCTGTCACCTACTAAGGCCAAGTGACCTTGACCTCTCTGAGCCTCAGTGTCTCTCGGTATAAGTTACAGTAGAGCCAAGAGTGCTAGGAGATATGGAGGGAGGTATGTCCACTGCTTACTTGAGGCTCCCATTCCCCAGCTAAATAAAGCCAATGCAATTGTCTTAGAACAAAAGGAGATCATATGTGTGTCTAACTTCCGCCTTTACAAATGAGTAAAGTGGGACCAAAAGAGGAAAAAGTAACTTTATCCATGTCACATACTCCATAGTTACCTCGGGAACAGCAGAATTTAATCTAGTACAGGCAGTTCAGGGTCATGGCGTGATTTTAAGTGGCTTCTCTTATCCCTGCTCTGTTCTCTTTCTCCATCATCAGAGAGGAAAAGAGAAAGGCCAGGTGTCAGAGTTGCAGCCAGGCACAGATCAGCCAGGGTGGAACATGGATACTAAGGACCAGTGTGCACCGGGCTGCACTCATGGAGGTGTGCCCATCTCTGAGCCAACTGGACCACGTCTGAGTCAAGGTATTTCCATCTAGAAACATTGGTGTGGGTACAGACACTTGGGAGCTAGAGTGGCACCAGAGAATGGCCAGGTTGCTGCAGAACAAGAGAAGATGACAAAGCCAGGATATGCCACAGAGTCCATCTGTCTGCTGGAGTGTACCAGGTAACAACAGATGCCAGGGAAGCCTCTTTTGGTCAGGCTAGACCAGACACCAGGATAGAAGAAGAGATATAGTCTCACCTGCCTAGTGGACGATAGTATGAAATGTTAATTGGGCATCTCAAAGCCTGATCTAATATGTTCATGGATGGAGAACCAGACAGAGGGCTGGAAAGGCTCCTGAGAGACACAGCATAAACTGAGTATTAGAAATCCCTGGGTGGCAGAGAAGGAGTTGGGGTCTGGCTGAGGAACTGCTAAAGGCAAAGCAGGAAGACTTGCAGGTTCTAGAAGCTCCCATTGCCCATCACTGAAATGGGCTGCCTCACATGTGGCAAGCAGTGGAGGTAGGAAAGAACAGACGCCCAGCCTATCTCCTTTCAGATTTTAACCTTATGCATCTAGATTAAGCCGCTTGGACCTTCAAGTCAGTTTAGTATGATGCCTGTATAGGCTTCTAAGGTGGTGGTCATGGAGGACAGAGGACTGCATTTGCCTTTTAGGAAATGTTGGTTGATGATAGCAACAGGGAGCCAAAGCGGACTTAAAGAGGTGACACGGTCTGATTATCACACAAGAAAGGCGACTACAGCCACTTTAGAGAGGAGGGCAGAGGGGCCCTATGAATGAAGACAGAGAAACAAAATGAGTTTGGGAAGATGTGACCATGCTCACTGGTGGCTGCATCGGGCCAGGCAGGAAGGAGAAGCGGAGGAGAGCATGCAAAGATGTCAAGGCCATGTGATTGACTGGATGGGGAGGAGGTCCGCATGGAAGAGAAAGTGGGGACCTTATAACGATTCCCATGTCCAGATTAGGCAGCTGGGGAAATGGCAGTGTCTCACAGCACAAGGAACACGACAGGGAAGTAGGCCTGGGAAGTAAAGCTCACACAACATGTAGTCAGAGGGCAGAGAACCCAGGGGGCTTGTCATGAAGGTAGAGTGGCTGCTTGGATCCCAGACCCACAAAGCAGTCACGTGACCTGTGTTCCACACTTTATCCTGCTTCAACTGGCCTTCCCATTATGTGGAGCCCTTACAGGTACGAGCAGCTGGACCACCATTCTGGCCACACTGAGAAGCATCAAAGAGTCACTGGATGACATGAACTGTCTAAGGGGCACACGATGCCAATCAAAGGGCAGTGAATGAGTTTATCTAGGGCATTGTGCTCACAGACAGCTCACAGCGGTGGTCTGAGAACCCTCAGCTTACCTGCCATAACTGCTTGGTATAGACCCCTTGGCTCCCATTTCCCTTTGAGGCCGATAACACTGTGGACTTCTTTGGTGTCTGGGTTACACTTGTGTAGGCATGGGACAGACTCCATTTCAAGTGGTTTATCCTCCAGCCTCATCCTGAAAGCACATGACTGGGAAAACTGAGTCACGGCTAAAGCACCCGGCTGGAATCAGGCCCTAAACCTGCTGGCACCCGTGCTATTGTGTTCCAACCACTGTTCTGTTTCACTCACAGGTACATGAGGGAGCCCTGCCCAGAGCAGCCCCGCCTTAGGCAGAGGTGCACTCTCTGCAGCCAGTCATGGGTTGGGTAAACCTTTGAACTTAAGAGGAGTATGGACACCACAGATAACCCAGGCCAGGAGCCAAGTCTCAGGCTTTTCCCAGGAGCCTCTTGGAAGTAGCTGAGTTTGATCCAGATGCTTCCCACTTCCTATAGAAACTGACCCTGACTTCTGAGTTAAGCAGCAGATTCCTTAAGTCAGTGGGGGCAGCACTGTATTCTCGGGGATGTTCTCCAGTGTCTGCCGACCCATGCCCGCAGAGCACCACAGCAGCTGCAGCAACAGCAATGATGTTCACAGCTGACCCATCCCACGGCCGAGCCCATTCACCAATGACCGTCACCAAGTCCATTCATAAGCTTCCTGATTCTTTGAGATTTTAGTATGCACTGACTGTGAATGTTAGTCTCAGCCCTTTTGCCCTCTCTTCTCTCTTTGCAGCTGATGAACAAGGAGGTAGGGGATGAGTGAATGCCTACTTAGTTCACAAATGAACTCCAGAAAAGAAAGGTCAAGTGAATATCCCATGGACCATACAGTTCTTCCTGCCAAAACTGAAACTAGATGTTGTCTGGTCTTCTCCTTTCACCAGGCTGAGCACTGCTTAGCCCAGGGCTATGCAAATATGAGAAGTATTCCTGGGACAGAAAACGAGGATTGGAGTCCAGAAGCTCACACCTGCTGTTTCCAGTCCCGGAGTTCACATGTGGCCAGTTAACCATTGGCATCAATCCCTCTCTAATGCAACCTTCCTGTCAGATTGGAGTCCCTTCTCAGGGCAAGAGGATGCATACGTGGGGTTTTTGAGTTCTGATGGTCTGAATTCGCATCCTAAACTGAGAAGCCTGGTATCCAGCTGGCAGGATAACATGGAAACTTACGGACTCACACAATCTTGAGTTTGGTTCCTACCATACCATTTACCAGCTACCTTAGCCTGGTCACTGTCTGGTCCTCTCTGAGCATCAGTATCTTTCTCCATAAAATGGTCAGTCACAGCTTTCCTTAAGCCTGGCTATAGGCATTAAATCAAATACCCACAGTGCACCCTGCCCTGCCTGCCAGTGGGATGGAAGGGCTATACATGCACACCGCAGGTACAGGAGCACCAAAAAGAGGTACTGGTCATACCAGGAAGGGGACCCTGACAGAAAGAACCATGGAGTCCTTCTAGGTCCCTAAATAGTGGTGGGAAGAACTAAGAACTTCTCCCTCCTGTGAGGATGGGGTGGGGGCACAGAGGACTATAAACCCCTTTTTTCTTTTGGGGGGGGTTTAGTACTTTATTGCTGTGTGCTATCTGTACAATAAATTGTATTGCTTAAAAGGTAAAATCTGAGAAGTTTTGACACAGGTATGTACCTGCAAAACCGTCAACACACTCAAGATAATAAACATAGCCATAGGCCCACCCGCAAAGAAATCCCTTGTCAGTGCATCTCCCACACCCGTCTCAGTACTTCCATTTGTGCAACTACTGACCTGCTTCCTGTCTCTGTATATTACAGTGTTTTGTATCTTCTAGAATGGTATATAAAGGGGCTGCACAATGATCCTGACACTTAGTGTGATTATCCAATACGTACCTGTGTAAATCCTTCTTTTAATGACCACAGTTTTGCCACTCCCTGCAGTGGTCACCACAGCCTTTCCCTAAAGGCAAAGCCTGGCTCCCACACACGAAACTAAAAAAAGGGGGGGGGGTAGGTCTTGGGGTGGGGTGGGAGTCTCACTAAGGAAAAGGATCAAGGGACACTGACTTTTTTCTCTTGGAACCAAAACTAAGAACTGGAGACCTGGAAAAGGAATGTGATAAGCAAATCCTGTCTGGCTTAATTTACCAGTAAAACTAGTCAGCTGTCCACTCCCTGTAACCTAGGCCTTCCCATAATTGTAAAGGAGCTTTGTTTTCATGTTTGACAGATTAAGGGGTTAAAACTCAAAGATTTTTGATAATTGTTCAAGTTCTCACAGCTAACAAATGTCTATGCTGAGAAATGGACCCATGTTCTCTTTCTCACTATTTCATCCCCAGCCCTGATACTATCAAATGTATTCAGAGAGGGACCTTAAAGGCAAGAACTGTTGCCATAGCCTTTTCTTCTTCTTTTCGTTCATTAGTTATTTTTTTCCATTGCCATTCACACTTAGGTCAGATTTTAAAGGGAGAGGGAAAGTGACACGCCAAGTGAGGAGAGAACAGCAGGGGCCAGAGGAAAATCCCAAAGGGAAATAGAATTCAGAGGTACTTGCCATATCTATTTATATACATACACACACATATACATATATATATATAAAGAGAGAGAACACACACATATATATTTAGAGAGAGAGAGAATACA
>CAJQZJ010031560.1:1203155-1213917 GCA_907164525.1 Lophiomys imhausi
TATATAGAAAGAGAGAGAACACACACATATATATTTAGAGAGAGAGAATACACACACACACACACACACACACACACACACACACATATTACAGAGAGAGAGAGAACACACACACTTAGTGAGGAATCGAGATCCCAAGACCCTTGGAATCACAAAGATCTGATTCAAGACCTAGCACCACCACTTCTTGTCCTTGTGCAGGTCCCTTCCATCTCTCTGCCTCTGTTGCCTTTCCAATGAATGGCAATGACAGGCAAGTCACAAGACTATAAGCATTGAAGGTTGTGCTGGGTCACAGGTGCTTAGCATAGCATCTGACACATGGTAAGCACAAGCCACCAATTAAGATGATTATTAATTCTCCTGCAAGATTTTTTGCTATCTACACCTTTTGTTCTACAAATAAAGCAAGAAAAATATATACACACTCTTTAGTGGACATAAGCATGACAAAGAGGAGAAATGGAGACCCTCAGGGGAATCATCCAGAAGGAGTACATAGCTGAGCATTGTAGGATGTTTTTGCTGAGTATCTGAGACCATGGGAAGCAGTAAGAATAGGAAACATAGACCACTGGTTAGGTACAAGGAGAAACAAACTGAAGTCTAGGAGCTCTGAAGAGAACAGACAGAATATTAGAAACCATTGTTTATTGGGTGGTTGTTACATCTAAACTCTTCTTGTGCAATTTAACACTGACAGGCTGCCTCTTTTGTAGTAAATTTACTCATCCAATAACTGGGAGAGACTGAAGTTTGAGTCTGGCAGGCAAAACACTCAGGCCAGACCCTGAATTCTGCATTAATAGTCCATCTTCATAGCCTGTTTTACAGGAACCAGAAGCCAAACTAGCATGGTCTTACCAGTCATCAATTTCCCTCTAAGCCCACCAAAGACACTGCCTTCTCAAGTTAGCCCCTGCTACTCTATGGAGAGTCTCAATCTTACAGCCCACCCTGCAGACTACCACTAGAGAATGGCACATCCTTCAGAACCTTCCCTTGCAGGGCACCTGGCTTTCAGAATGTCTGATACTTAAGTAGAGAGGGTTATCTGAGCCGAGAGAGCCCAGGAAGAGTCTTTCCCACACCACAGCATCTCTGAACACCAAAGCTCTGTGTCCCATCTCAATGAGTCCCTCTGTGGAGTATCTATGTAGGCAGTAATGATTCTGCAGAACTGAACTAGTGAAGGTTTGGAGCTTTTGTATGGTTTTCAAGCCAACCTGGATCTCTAAAACACTTCCATCCCTAACTAAGCCAAGGAGTTCCTGTGAAAATTCTCTTGGAGGCAAAGGGTATCCTACTCCACCCACCCCCACCCCAGGGTATAGTGAGCTTCGTCCCCATGTTCAGATTACAACTTGGGCCAGCTAGTGTTATCAAGAGTTGTGAGAGGGCATTCGTGAGGAGCCTGCTCTCTCAAGGGCAACTGTGTGTCCCCCACCCTGTTCAGAGCCCTGGGGAAAAGAAGTCAGAAAGGCAAGTGGCTGGCTCTGCTGTTAAGTTGTTCCTGCGGCTCTCCCAACCCCCACCCAGCGAGGGGCAAAGACAGCAGTGAGCTTCTGCCACACTGCAGCCAGGCCTTCAACTGCTACATTGCCCTACGAAACCAAATCTATGCTGGGTAACAGGGAGGTGGGGCTCAGGGCTACATGAGGGGACACAGAAGCAGAATCTCAGAGGGGGCCACGGGGTCCGCAGATCTTGTCTGGTAGCATCGTAATAATAGCAACACATCTCCCGCGGGGCTGGATCCCGCCTCGGGCCTGGGATAGTTGGTATTATTGATCGGTTCATCTTGCCTACTTCATTATATTGGCAAGAACCTCTCAAGCTCTCCTCAACTACTGCCCTCTCCACCTCTCCCGACCCAGGCAGCTGAGCTCTGCACGGAGTTTTGGTTGGTAACCTAGGTTCTGCCAAAGAGTGGGGTGTTTTCTTTGTGGAGGGGGTCGGGAGCACGGGGGTCTAACCCGGTGACCAGCTCGGTAGCAGTGACGAGCGACACACCTCGTTAGCTCTGGCCCAAGCCGGCCCCTTTAATTCGAGTTCGCTGCGGGGCCAGGTGCGGCGCTGCGTGGCGCGGTGCGGCGCGGTGCGGCTGCGGGCGGCGGCCGGGCGCTCCGTACGCGCCGCCCGCGGGACTGCAGAGTCGGCTCCCGGCTGGCCGCCCGCACCCCGCCGCCACCACCGCCACCGCCCGCTACCCGGGTTCTGCCGGCCCTGGCCAGGAACATGGAGGCTCGGGTACCCATCCCCAAGGGTAAATCAGTGTCCAGCATTCCGGCTGCGCGTGCTGCCATCCCTGCCCGGCTGCAGCGCCCAGAGGGGCTGCCTGGCACCCTGGTAGTCTGGGGGGGGCGAGCTGGTGCCAAGCCCTGGTGTCGGCCTGAAGGGTTATGAGCCCACTCCGGCTGCGGTGGGGCTTAAGGAGGAGACTTGTCCCTGCAGAAGAGTGCATGGAATGGGCTCGGGGGACTCTATGGTCTGTGCGTGACATAGGGCAGAGGGCGCAGATTGGAGCTGGCGGGTGATGGGAAGTGCAGCTGACTGCAGAGCCATGTCTGGTAAATAGTGGGTGGGCAGGACCCGAGTCACTTGGGTCCTCTGTTTGCATTTGCCTCTCGGCAACAGAGTAAAATAGACTTCTCTGCTGTCGCTGTTTTTCCACTTGGCCGAGGTGGTGGGCTGCTGAGGACTCCCTTGCCTAGGAGGAAGCTAGATCTGGGGCATCTGCCTGGCAAAGCCTGCTCTGCACCCTCAGAGTTCAGGCTCTTGTGTTTTCAGGTGGAGAAAGAGCGTCCGTGGTCCTTCAGCTGCACCTCGCAGACACCCGCTAGGCTGTCCTCAGGCCCGCAGAGGGAGCCCATCGCACTGCGCAGGAAGGGGTTAAGGTGGCACACTCAAGCCGGCCGGCGGCTGCCGGCTCCGGTCAGCCGCGCGGATTCCAGCGGGAGCGCACCCGGCGGAATCCGGAGCGCGGGGCAACGGGAGAGGCCCCAGACCCCTCCCGGGTCCTGGGGCCGGCGGGATTGGGTCGGCGGGGGGCCAGCCCGGAAGTCAGCTTCCTCTAGGCTCCCCCTCTCCATAAGTCAATCCGCCTCGCAGTCAGGCAGCTTGTGCGTTTGTTCTGTGCTTTCCTGCTGAGATGTGAGGGATTTTCTCTTGGGAAGAAAACAGTGGTCGAGTGCCTACCTAGCTCAAATGCCACCCAACAAAGAGCAAGGCTTGAGGCCCAGGGATCCCGGAGGGAGAGTAAGTTCAGCGACCCTGGCTATTCTGCATTCTACAGAGGCGATCTTGCTGCTTGAGCGCGGGGGGCGGGCGCGGAGGCCGGGGAGGGGGGTTGACTAGCTGGGAAGGAGTGTGTGTTGGGGACGGGGACGAAGGTTTGCTTTTTCTGCCAGGTTATGGCTAAGGTCAGAGATGAAAACCCTCCCCTTGGGAGATATGTGTTCTGACAACGGGATAGGGTAAGCTGGGTCGCTACTGGTGGCTGCTGAGGACTGGGGAGAAAGTCCTTAAAGGTAGTGGGAAGGAAGTCTTAACCAGGAGAAGCTACAACGCTACAGGAGAGTTCTCAGTCACTAGCATCACGGAAAGTAAGTGTGGGGGCTTGCCACTTGCAGTGAGGGAATCTGCCAGAGCCCTTCTAAGTCTTGGTCCCAGTTGCCTGAAAACCCTTGTTCCACCTTACTGCTGTGTTTTCCAGGCAACATCACACCTCCTGAGGACAGCCAGGAGGACTCTGGCTTTTGCTGAACTGTGCATCTTACCTCCTTCCTTCCAAAGACTTTGGACCCAAGCTCCATCATTCTCAAGACGTGCATGCCCTTGGTCAAGAATCTCACTATCTCTGGAGCCCTATCCAGTCCTAGAGCACACCTCCAGGACCTGGAGCCTGCCCTCCTGCTCAGAATGACTCACCATTATTTTCAGCTCAAGTGAGAAGATGTGACAGTGTCTAGGATTCCGGGGGATCTGATCTCCTCTTCAAGGAAGAGAAACTCAGGCTCCTACCTGGCCAGGTAAATAAATCAGTCACAGTCATATAGAGTCATTGGCTATGGTATCAGGGATGCTGGGGGAGGGGGGGGGCAAACAACCCTCCATGCGTATCTCCTGTGGGCAGGTATTGCCAAAACATTAGAATAGTGCCTGGCAGAGGGCTCCTCCCTCGCATGGAGCTATGTCCCACGATGTGTGCGGTACACAGGCCCCGTCTTAGTCACCTGCCCCCAGTGCAAGCCATTCTATAGCTTCCTTGAAAGATTGTTTGTTTCCTGAACCCTACTGATCCCTAGACAAATGGCAAGATGAAAGCAGTTTCAGTGGCTGGGGTGATGGTACAGTCATGTTTCTGAACTCTTGCCTGAGAAATAGGGGGACCTCAAGTATGGCTCATGTCAGGTTGTCAATGGCTGGTAGTCTCATGTCTTATCTGCCTCTGTCTTTCAGCCAAGCGAGGCTGTGTCTCCAACTCTCAGAGGACTCTGGGGCTCTCCTGCAGAAGCACAGACCAATGCTTCTGTGTTTCCTGGAGCCCAGTTACCAGCACCCTAAGCTCCCCACTGCAGGCAGCTGGAAGGCATAGAGTAAAGTACGTTCCTCAGCCCCAATTATGACAGTGGCTACAGGAGACCCAGTGGATGAGGCTGCTGCCCTCCCTGGACACCCACAAGACACCTATGACCCGGAGGCAGACCACGAGTGCTGTGAGAGGGTGGTGATCAACATCTCAGGCCTGCGGTTTGAGACTCAGCTAAAGACCTTGGCCCAGTTCCCAGAGACCCTCTTAGGGGACCCCAAGAAACGGATGAGGTACTTCGATCCCCTCCGAAATGAGTACTTCTTTGATCGCAACCGCCCTAGCTTTGATGCCATTTTGTACTACTACCAGTCTGGAGGCAGGTTGAGGCGACCTGTGAATGTGCCCTTAGACATATTCTCTGAAGAAATTCGGTTTTACGAGCTAGGAGAAGAAGCGATGGAGATGTTTCGGGAGGATGAAGGCTACATCAAGGAAGAAGAGCGTCCTCTGCCCGAAAATGAGTTTCAGAGACAGGTGTGGCTTCTCTTTGAGTACCCTGAGAGCTCAGGGCCCGCCAGGGTTATCGCCATTGTATCTGTCATGGTCATTCTGATCTCCATTGTCAGCTTCTGTCTGGAAACCTTGCCTATCTTCCGGGATGAGAATGAGGACATGCACGGTGGTGGGGTGACCTTCCACACCTACTCCAACAGCACCATTGGGTACCAGCAGTCCACCTCCTTCACCGACCCTTTCTTCATTGTGGAGACGCTCTGCATCATCTGGTTCTCCTTTGAATTTCTAGTGAGATTCTTTGCCTGTCCCAGCAAAGCCGGCTTCTTCACCAACATCATGAACATCATCGATATCGTGGCTATCATCCCATACTTTATCACCCTGGGGACAGAGTTAGCTGAGAAGCCAGAGGATGCCCAGCAAGGCCAGCAGGCCATGTCACTGGCCATTCTCCGTGTCATCCGGTTGGTAAGAGTCTTTAGGATTTTCAAGTTGTCCAGACACTCCAAAGGTCTGCAGATTCTAGGTCAGACCCTCAAAGCCAGCATGAGGGAATTGGGCCTCCTAATATTCTTCCTCTTCATTGGGGTCATCCTCTTCTCTAGTGCCGTCTATTTTGCAGAAGCCGATGAGCGAGAGTCCCAGTTCCCCAGCATCCCAGATGCTTTCTGGTGGGCAGTTGTCTCCATGACAACTGTAGGCTACGGAGACATGGTTCCAACTACCATTGGGGGAAAGATAGTGGGTTCTCTGTGTGCAATTGCAGGTGTGTTAACCATTGCCTTACCAGTCCCTGTCATTGTGTCTAATTTCAACTACTTCTACCATCGGGAGACAGAGGGAGAGGAGCAGGCCCAGTACCTGCAAGTGACAAGCTGTCCAAAGATCCCATCCTCCCCTGACCTAAAGAAAAGTAGAAGTGCCTCTACCATAAGTAAGTCTGATTACATGGAGATACAGGAGGGAGTAAACAACAGTAATGAGGACTTTAGAGAGGAGAACTTAAAAACAGCCAACTGTACTTTGGCTAACACAAACTATGTGAATATTACCAAAATGCTAACTGATGTCTGATTGAAACTTATTAATGTACTCACAGCTCAACAGGACTAATGCAGATGTTGCATAATAGCCTGCATTGTAGTCAGTGTTCTACAGTGTGCATCTGGTTCTGCATGGAAAGCAATAGTTGTACAAGTGACTTTTGATCTTTTGATTTTTGATCTAGAACACAATATTTACCATGGCTTTCATGAAATCTTCATCACCGACTTACAGGTTTCCAAAGATGAGAGTCACCCATGGAGCCAGCATCTCAGAAAGGCACGATGCGACCACCTCACAGCCCACATGCAATCCCTCATAACAACACCATCCTCCCTCCTAATTAATCACAAACGTATCTGAGAGGTGCATTCTCCCTGCCCCACCCTACCATCTCACATCACCCCACCTGCCCCTTCACAGAACAACACCACCACGGCTTAGCTTGAAAGTTCTGGTAACTACTCCAAAGGCCATTCCCACTTTTGCGCTGAGAAGAACACACTATCCTGTGTGTTAGAATTACTTTCTGTGTCACAGGCTGGGGTTTGTGAGTTGCAGTTACCAACTAGATGCTCCGGAGACTTATGTTTCATAACGGAAAATACTGCATTCTGCTTTTTCTCTGCAGTGTCTATATGAGTGAAGCCCAGAGGGGTAGGGGAGGAACAGTTAATATGGCCATATATGAGTTGTCAAGTTTCACATTTGTTCCCGTAAGCCTATGAGGAGAAGCTACCTAATTCAGGGAATTCTCTGCCTCAGATACCATTTTGCAAGCTTCAGGGTCACAGAATGTGTCTGAGCCTTTCTTTCCCTCTGGAGTTTGTAGACATCTGCTTTCCTGGTGGTGTGCCCCAGCTCCGCTGACACTGCAGTGGAGTATGCCAGTCATGCAATAGAGCTGCATGGGTATTCACTGCATGAATCTCAATATTTAAAACACAGGAGATAACCTGTTTTTCCTAATAGCCTCTACAGTATTCCTACTTAGAGTATTAATAGCCTTGGGATGGTATTGAACTAAGGTTTTGTTGTTGTTGTTATTCCATCAGAAGGTGAAAGCCCTCCATCAGGGCAAAACAAATAGACTATTTGGAATGGGGAGCCCTCCCAGTTCTCCCAGCCCACCCACCTCTGATCTTTCAATGGGAGTGCAGACCCTGCCACCCCAGGAAAATTAACAGAATAGCCAGATCCCAAACAGTCACATGACTAAACCGTAGGAATTAATCTAGTCATGGGTATGACTACACATTGACTACAGCTTACCAGGGAATTGGTCCTGAGGATAGGCAGGTGTGTGCGTTCAATGTATATAAATATATATCAGCTCACACTCTCTCTCTTTCTCTCTCTCTCTCTCTCTCTCTCTCTCTCTCTCTCATGTGTTCCTCTAACAAGCTATAGAAAAAAATTGCATTTGAACATTGTATAAGCTTATGCAATATTTTGACACAGGGAAATTTATGCATGTGTTTGACTATGTGCACTAGAATATATATATAATATATAAGTGTGTGCATATGTACATTATACATGCATATACATATATATTCATTCTCTGGAGTTCAGATTCAGGAGCAAATCCATTGCTTAGTGGGTTGGTTGTATAAGAAGCCCAAAGGGTATGGTAAACCCACCAGGTCTGGGTTTGGTGTCATGCCTCAGACACACTCCAGTGTTCATGGATTCCTAGACATTAGAATTGTCTTTCTGCCCTCCACGTGCTGCAGCTTCAGTTTCCCATGGCTGAAGCTTGTCTTACTGAGTGCACAAGGGTCCTATAACCCTCACAGCTCCAACTATCTTAGGCCAGGCCCACCCAGGCCTCCTCCCTACAACCCATCCCATTAATCATCTCCATTATTGCCTCTCATCCATCTGATTCTCTGTCATTTGGCTCTGCATTGTTTTCATGAACCTGTCCATAGGATGGATCCTCTGCTTTCAAACCAAGGAGTAAAACTCCCTGGGAACCAGATTCTGCTGATCTAGACTTAAAGGAAGCCTCCTATTGGTAGAAATTTCCAAATTCTAGAACCAAGGGACAGATTCCCTAAATGGCCCAAAGCATCATTTTGATTACTGAATTCAGACTCTCCCCCAGCACACTGATAATAAGAGCTTCTCTTAAAAAAAAAAAAAAATCAAAGGATGGGTAAAGAATTACCCTCATCTCAAGAACAGGTAAAGAATGAGTGAGCACTGTACCCCCTCAAAGTAGAGAATATGTTGGCCCTAGAAAGAGTTGTGGGGGACAGCTTTTGCCTCCTCATGCTGGGTTTCTTTGCTTTTTGACATAGTGGCTTAAATTCCCCAAACAAAGAATCACAGTCAAGCTGTTCAATATTGACTCCATCCCAGGGCTCACTGTTGACTAGTTAGTCTTGGCGGAGGAGTGCACCAGTTCAGGGTGCTAACCGAGGGTGCTCATTAGTTCCTGGTCACCCATACTCCCAGGTGACTGCAGGGCATTCCATGCCAGGCATAAAGCCTCTATGCTTCTCTTCTTCTCCTCTGTGGGAGGTGGTGCTGAATTTCATGACATGGGATGGGAGGGACATGCTTTGGAGGGTAGAAAGTTGAAGCAACCCAAACGTAAGGACTAGTCCAGGGGAAGTTATCTATTCACAAAATCCTTGGCCTGGGAACCATAACACGTCCACACTCATGCATGAACATGCATCATAAAATAAATGATACGTCATTGTCACATACAAATATAAAATATGAAGTATATATGCAAAATACACACAGGTCAAAAATCATATAAAAGGCATACACATAAAAAATAGATGAAACATACATATGCTGCTCAAACACACCAACATAGAATATCTGCAAGAGATGTGTTCATCCCAAGTACAAATACACAGCATGCAACTCAGATGCAAAATATATAAATCCAACTGGGGGACAATGGGTATACATGCAAAATACACAAATGATGCTCTGCCATTGTTTCTGCACACAACTTCAGCTTATATACACAGGGCACAGAGTTATAGGAGGTGCACACACACAAAAATACATAAATAAAATAACCAGCACCCATCCCCAAGAATACACACAAAATGTAGACACTGAATCATCACTAATCATGCCTCTGATTCCACAGCTAAAAATGATGGATGAAGGCAAGGGATCAGATTCAACTGCTCTTCCTTGCCCATATCAATATCCCTCAGTATTCTCTAAGGAGCCTCTTCATTGACATCCAGCCTCATTCCTGAGATGTAACTCCAGAGGTTTCAAGGAGAAAGATGTACCTCCACATCAAATGCCAAAATCTCCTGGACTTTCTACCTTTCGCCTTCTTCCAAATGGCCCTCAGGGTACAGGGTGTGTGAAATCGCCTTTGAGAGCTAGCAACCTAACATGGGCCTCCTTGTTTCAGAGAAAATCCTCACCGGTGACCCAAACTCCCCTCCAAGTGTCTGGGATCTCCAGATTTATCCCTGTTCTCTTGAAGCACTGACAGCTCATTAAACTATAGTATTTTGGACCCTGAACCAGGTTGAAATGTCCCAACATTCTTTGAGCCAAAGGATCTCATTACCCCTCCTTTCAAAGCACTTCTTTCTCTGGAGCCACGTCAGAAAATTGATTCTCTATATAGACTTAGCTCTTAAATGAGCCATCTTTTCTTTCCCATGGCATTTCACTCACTCTTGGGCATGAGTCCATTGAGGTCAACTCTTGATCCCCATCCATGAGTGTTCAATCTCAGCATATTTCCCCCCCTACTTCCCAACCAGTGCTTTCAGGGAAGCCTGGCCTCCGTTTCAATTGTTGTGCCTTGTCAAAACTGCAAACCAAGCTAGCCAAAGTAAAATGTGATGGAGGACATTAACCTATGGCTAGAGGAGAAGTAAACAGTTTTTAGAGGGTCTGATTTTTATCTTCTATTCTAACACTAGATGTAAACACTTTATAAGATTACCCACCATTATAGAGCACCAGGGCGTCTTCTTCATGCTAATAGGACCAAGTGGAGCCTGAGTGCATCTTGACAAAGGCTTTACCCAAAATGGAAGCTAGAAGTTGCATCCAGTCTTGGATCAACCTTTGAGGGCTGTACTCCTCTAGTCTTAGGTATCTTGACCCCTCCGTTCAGGCCTCTATAGAGGAGACAACAAGAACGGAGAGTGGACATGGAGTACAAAATGCATACACCTAACACACTGGGACTTGCATTTCCAAAGCAAGATATAAAGTTCTGCCTTAGCTTCATGAGATGCTTTTGTGGCCTCAGGGTTTTTGTAAAAGTTGGAGTTTCTGGGGGGTTGGAAAGGAAGGAGTCCAAGAAAGGTAGAGAAGTTGTCAGGAAGAGAAAGGATCAGAGCTATTGACTTTCTGAGTAAATTTATCAGGAGCCAAGTTTTCACTAATTAATTAAATTTAATTCATTTCATCAAAACAAATTTCATTTAGTTAAGGCTTTGTGCCTTTCTGGGATTTCAGTGGTATGTTCGAGTAGGTTTTGGTGAGAAAACATCCTCAGGCTGGGAATTCAGTGCCAACCGGTCATGGAAAGGAGGTAGACGTTCATCTTTCCCAGAGAAAACTGTAAGAAGTACAAGCAGCATGTGAAGGCCATAAGGACAGCACAGTGTTCTGACCTGCTAACCCAGGAGGGAGCTTGTGTGACCTGCTAACCCAGGA
>CAJQZJ010031560.1:1214300-1259447 GCA_907164525.1 Lophiomys imhausi
CACACACACACACACACACACACACACACACACACACACACACACACGGAATAGAAAGCAAGGAAGGGATTCCTTATATGCTCCTCAACTAACCTAGTCTACTTTGCCCTTCTTTCTGCTCCCCTTACCCCTAGAACTCAGCTCCATCTCTCATAGTTTGTGTCTAATGTTTTTAAAGAAGAAATGTGCAATAAAAGCAATAGTGACTGTTTTCTTTAGCAATAGCTCTTTCAAAATTTTGCTCTCAGGACTGAAAAGTGATAGATAGTACATAGATCATCAGATAATGCCCTTGACCTCTGGATATCTGTTCATAGTTTTTCTAGTTCTTCCCACATGATCACATGAATGATTCCTGTCTGCTGAGGTCTGACCTCCTTCTGGAATGAATATATACACAGTGGTGCAGTGTGAACTCAAGGACGATCCATGAGAAATCATTCTTTAATCATTCTGTCTCTTTTTTTCTGTGCACTTCTGTGTCTGTGTGTTTCTGTACCCCTGTCCCACTGCCTCGCCTTCCTACCAGTTCTTTAACAGAACCTTAGAAACATCTAAACATTGAAACCTTGAATTTCAGTGCCCTCATGCTAGCCCATCTTGTTGACTTTGTGTCCGTCTGTCAGGTAGAATGGAAGCCTATAGGAAAGAGCTACTGAAAGATAAGAATAAGCGCCCTGAGCCATTACCGAAGATCCTTTCCATGCACTAAAAGCCATTACTTGATTCTTTTGCAGCCCTCTCCAGGGAGATGAGTATGAGAGAATGTAGCCCTGAGGTGTCCACCTGGGATCAGTTACTTGGTCAGATTTGAGGATTGCCCTCCGACTCTCCTTCACAATAGGCTGACTTGCTCAACCATAGAGACTCCATCAGAGCTTCAGAGCAAAGTGAGTCTTATGGCTTTGGGTAGAGGTGGACAGGCACAGAGGTGTGGGTGGTCAGGGGATATCATTAGTGAAGTAAGTCCCATCTCCCACTACAGAGTGAAGCTGTGCAAATATTTCCCATATCACCCAGGGTTTTGGAAGGGCCCCCTTTCTTGGAACATCTGTGAGGTGAACACACAGGCTAGAATCAGGAAGGCTGGCAAACCCAAGAGCCCATTCCATTCCTTCACAGTCTATTTTGCTCCACACACCCTTACATAGCCTAACTTCAGGAAATCTCAGGGAGAAGAGAGTCCTGGATGCTCTGCAATCCTGGTTGTTTCAGGAGAGGTGGGGAAATTTGTGGTTCAGACTTTGTGATTGGAAAATAGCATTTTCCAAACAGGTTAGTATAAGTTAAGTAGAGCACTGGGAGATGGCAGAAGACCTTGCATGGCTCAGAGTCAACCTTGTAAACCTCAGTGCTTGGTGTATGGAAACAAAGATGAAGCAGACCAAAGAAACAGGCTGAATGATACTGTCTACAAAGTAGATTTGGAAGTGGGCTTAGGGACACATCATGGCTTATCAGATGATGCCATTGCTGTCACTTGCCTCTTCCTACTAAAAGTACAGAAAGACAGCACAATCCTTGTCAACCAAGGTGTTAGTTCATTGGTCCTGAGTTATTAGAGTTTTTCCATATATACATATACCTGTGTGTATATATGTACAGTATATGTATATATGCATGCCATTATTTCAAAAATTGCACAATAGGTGTTGACCAGTCTCCTCAGTTTCACTAGTGTGGAATAAATTCGACATTCTAAGGAATAAGCTGCATTTACTTGAATTTTAACATGACCTTTTTTTGCATTCTTACAGCCACTCCAACTCTGCTCTTTTTCTTTAAGAAACTGCCTAGAAGGCATTTATTCAAACAAAACAACAGGCTCAGGGTCCTGTCTTTCCCTTCCCTGCCAGGTTGCTGCCTGCCTTGAGGATCAAAGGGAAACCTGATTCTAGGGCTGGGTGCTTTCTCCTCCTTTACTCAGCCTGCCTGGGTTGGCTGTAACCTCATATCTAAAGACTAGAAAAGTTGCGTCCAGCTCTGTAGCTGTAAGGGAGTGGCATGCTCGGAGACTTGGCCCGGGCTGGTCTATTTAGTTTTCTCTTGGTCAGTGTTACAGTCCTAGGTTTGAATTTCATGAGTTTTGAAACATCCTCAGTGAAGATTGAGAAAATGGTTTTGTGGCCATTGGTGGAACTAAACAAACCACATGTAGTTGAGCTGACTAAATCTGAAAGCAGAGGACTGGGCCTAGAGCGACTAAAACCCACTTGTCTCTGGGGATGAGCTCTATACCCCATTCGAGAGACTGCTGGGTGGGAGCCTAAACATACCCCCCTTTCTATCTTGCCTGCAGTGTTAAACTCATGGAGAAATGCTTTTCTCAGCATCATCTCCTGCATTAGACTGTGTGCACTCTTCTTGGAAGTGGGTGGGAGGGATTCCTCACTAGTATCTGAAGCAGTTGAGGTGATGCAGGGGTGGCTGTCATCTCCCACATTCCCAGAAGCCCAACAATCTGGTCAAGTGAGCCATCATCCAGTAGCAGAAACCTTTAAACCTTGCCTTAGCATGGCCAACCGCTAAGTGCTGGAGTTGAAACAGCCTGTCTATATGGCCACTTATCCTGCATGAGCCTCAGCATGGGAACTAATCTAGCTTCCCTTGCTCCTCTAACACTCCCAAAATAGTCAGATATGTTCCAGATGAGTGTGCTGCTGAGAAGTCCTTGCATCATTCTACTGACGGATGCATAGGGCAGGTGTGATTACATAATAATGTGGACAGCTGCTGCTGCAGCCACATAATTAAGGGGAGTAAAGAAGTGGCTGGGTGATAGGACCTTACGTAGCTACCCAGAGGACTCCATGCTGTGTCTCTGGGTCCTTGTGAGAGGCCTCCGAGCCCTGCTTCTCCTTGAAAATTACTCCCTAGACACTACTGCCTTGTTTGTCTGACTGCATAAACACTCAGGGCTGCAGAGAAAGCAAAGGAGGAACGTTGGGAAAGACTATTGAGGGTCATGCTTTGTTGGCAGACAATTTCCTTATTAGCTGCTAATATAACTGACTTCTGAACTTATGAAGTGTAGGACAGAGACATTGACCTGCCAGGTGAGTCTAGAAAAGAGCACACAAGCTCAAGGCTAAGAACTGGAATAGAAAAGCAAGAGGAGAGGCCTGGATGGCTTTGGCAAGGGTGAGCCTCAGCTCCTGAGAGTTTGAACATGCTCTGTGCTTGCCCCAGTTCTGCCTTCACGTGGGAGCCAGCGACCCAGTTTCCTTTTGTTGTCGTGCTTGGATGGTTCCTTCATTTGAAGGGCTCCAGGAAGCTGGAAAGTCCCATGATGGAGCTCCAGCCTGCTGAGCAAACAATGCCCCAGCCAAATTGCCCTCTTCCTGGGTTTCTGCATCCATGCACCCCTCTCTCCACTGAGGGTAATCTTGGAACAGCTAAGATTAATAGTGCCAGGAAACAAGGAAGATTCTCTTGTTTCCATTATAGAGCTGTAAAGCTCATGAGTGATGGCTGTTGTGTGCTCATGTGCTTATTATTATATAGGCTGTCTCTGGAGAACATATCTATATATAATATATTATATATATTATATATGTGTGTAAATATATGTGTGTGTATATTTATACACACAATGTGGAAATGGCTGCTCACTTAGGCTCATGCAGCACAGACTAATTAGGGTTCCCACTGGCTTCTTTGGTGTTCTTGCATGGCTCTGCAGTTGCCCTCCCATGTCCTGTCTCTAAAAATCACTGAAAACTCAAAGAGGAGAGGAAGACAAATAAGCCTCTTTGGGATCAATAGGAAAAGGAATTCCAAGGCTGATGGAGAGGAAGACAAATAAGCCTCTTTGGGATCAATAGGAAAAGGAATTCCAAGGCTGATGGCAAAGCTTCCTAAGGATGATGCTGAAAGGGAACTTGGGTCTCCATGGTGATAAGAGACAGGGAACCAGTGAGAGCTGAAGTCGGAGCTGAGCTAGCGGGACTTGTGTGGAGGACTCATGGGAGTTGGGAGTCATTTAACTATTTGTTTGCTTCATGAAAATTTAGACACCAGCTGTAACTGCGCTGCACAGGATGTATAGGTGTTATCATTCTTGCTAACATACTCTGGAAGCTTTCAGCCCTACCAACACTGCCCCACCCAGGACTTCTGCAGCTGAGAGTTCCTGTGTCAGTAGGGTCTGATATATGTACATAGATTATACATATATGTGTACATATGTGCCTCAATGAATATTGCCTGTTCACCTTATCATGGGTGTACATAGACTTCATAGAGCTCCACAGTCTTTTGTAAATATTGACACAAGTAAATAAGTATATAAATATATATTACTGAGGATTTATTTTAACATCATTCTGTGTGAAAATGACAAAAAATAAAATTTTTGACAGACACCAATGCTTTCTACCCTCTTTTTTTTTGTTTGGATTATTGACTTTACAAAATAAAAGTGTCCTTGCCTTACTCTCCACTTTCTGAAGCCATGAAAGCTCATCTAGCCAGGGCTGCCCATTTGCGATGCATCAGGGACAGTCTTGGCTGCATGCCCATATGCCAATGCCTACAAGCCCCATGCAGACAATGTGGGACATGAGGATAGCAGAAATGAGTTTGGGATCTCCTCCATTACACCAACATCTTCCATATAGCTGGAGAATGCATAGGAAATGGAAATCTAGTTCAGAGTCAAAAGCCAGCCTATGGTTCATTTAGCTCCTACTTCACCCACATTTGCTGGCACTGTTGCCTTCCCACAGAAGCTCAGTTCTCATTACTGCAGGTGCCATGAAGTCTGTGCCAACTAGACTCTCAGCTCTCAAATGGTACTGACACTCATGTGACCCTGAGCACAGTCCCTAGCATAAATCAAGTATGGTGGTACTTGCCTACAACCTCAGCATTCTGGAGGTGGAGGTATGAGGATCAGATATGCAAGGCCATCCTTAGCTAGATATCGAGTTTGAGGATAGCCTTGAATACATGAAACCCTATCCCCAAAATTAAATAAAATTAAAAGGAACAGAACGAACCTGGTTCTCTAGCTATGTAGGCATCTCTTGGAGTATGTTCTGACATATTGATGAGGCATGTGTGTCCTTTTGCCTCTTGGGGTAAGTACATCCAAAATTGGATTTCCCAGCTTTCTGGTGGCTCAAAAGCTGCCACCAGAGAGTATGACCACAACAAAGTCCTTGCCTTTAGCCACCAGCAGGTACAGTCTATCTCACCCATGCCTTATGTTGGCCAAGCATCCCATTCCAGAACCCCAGGTTCTCCTCCTGACAGTCTACCATGTTCTGTCTCTAAGAAACTGGCCAAGCCTTCTCTCTATTCCACCCTACCCTCACTCAATCCTGATCTTATCTTCAGAAGGCTTTGTTTCTGGGCAACATGCACTGAGGTGACAAGAAAACATGTAAGATAATTTGCTGCTGGACCCTCCACAGTGAGAATATCTTGTGGCATGGGAGACTTGCAAGATCTCTAGACCTCTGCAGAGCAGACCACTCTGACGAACAGGATGAGGCTCTTTTTCCCAAAGAAGTGGGAAGCAGAGTCAGGCTCCCCAGCTAGCCTTCTTGTTTGTCTGCCCATACCAGACATGGAATTCCTGACTCCAAGGGGCTGAAGAGTGGCAGCTGTGTAGACTTTTGTCTGCCTCTGACTGCTGGGATCTTGGTAGGGGAAGCAGGTGGGGGAGGAAGAAAAAGCAAGTTTTCATGGGTAGGAACTGAAACAGCAAAGTCGGCAGTAGTCTCTCTGCTAAGAACGGGAGTGCTCAGATAGCCCAGTGTACACCTCCCAAGCCAATTGAGCATGCTGATCCTTCTCTGTCTGGACTGGAGCTCCTTTCCTGTTCTCTCTCCACCACAGAAGCCAGAGCCCTGGACTGTGCCTACCAGTAACTCCCAGTTCAGAGGCATGGATGGTTATGGGGTGAGATTCCATCTAGTTCAGGGCCAGGTGTGAATAAGGAGAAGCCACACTACATTGGTCCAACTAAGAAACTGAATGGTCCCTCCTGCCCTCGTGAAAGGGACAAGCTCCAGTGTCAAGAGCAGCACTTTGCATCTCTTTTCTGCCCTTCAGCTGCTGGGAAGCCTTGGAACACACCCTTATATCCTCTTTGAGCCTCAGTTTCCACACATCTATGAAAGGACTCATGTGTGCCTGCCCAGTCTTGTGAAGATTAAATGAGTACCTGGTAAATCATAAAATGTCCACAAAACTATGTAAACGTGTCTTCTCTCAAATTTCCACATACATGGAAGGATACCGAGCAATCTGAGACATAAGTAGAAGGATTTGGGGCTGGAGAAATGGTTCAATGGGTGGAGTGCCTGCTTTTTGAAATTTCAATTCAGATCCCAACACGCATGTAAATGCTCAAGTGCACAAGGATTAGTCCCAGTGCGGGGAGGCAGGGGAAGTAGATGCCTGGAGCTCACTGGCCGAAGCTCACTGGGCAGGCACGTGAGTCCTTTCATAGATGTGTGGAAACTGAGTCTAGCCGAATTGATGAACTCCAGGGTTAGTGAGAGACCCTGTTCAAAAATAAAGTGGGGGAGTGATTAATGAAGACACATCAACCTGTGCCCTACACACAATGTGTGTGTGTGTGTGTGTGTGTGTGTGTGTGTGTGTGTGTGTGTGTAAGTATTTACCAGCCTCTTTCATTCTGCGGACTCCTAATCTAACCCAAGATTTACAAAGATTAACCCCAGAAGGTTTGAAACCTGTAGAAAGCATATGTAACATGCCATATTTCAGTCATTTTTCTGTACAAAGTGTCTATGGCCGTCCCCAGGACCCCAGAATTAAGACTACCGCAAGAGTTTTAGATGACGTAGATGACTTCATCATGTCTCTAATGTCCAGAGTGGCAAAAAGATTTTCTCAGAATTATTTCATTTATTTTTTTTAATGCACTTGGTACTTAGAATGTTCTTGCCCTATGCATCTTCCTACCAAGAGAGGAGAGAAACTCACCCAGAAGTGTGTTGGTGGCTGACATGACACAAAGACAAGCCAGACTTTGCCCACCACCCCTTACACAACCCCACCTGACATCTCTTTCAATTAATCTTCTTCAGTTCTTCTCCAGTAGCTGTCCCAGGAATTGAGCCCCAGAATCCAGACCTGGAGTGTCCCCAGGCTGGTTTAGCATGGCTGTCAGGGAGGAGCACATGTTTTGATGTGAAATTCATGCTATTTAAATATGTAAATGCCAACACTGCATCTCTTTGATTCACTCTCAACCTGACTTTCTCACCATGGTTATTACTTTCTTTTGTTCTCTCAGGCTATCTTCTCCTAACACTCCTCTTGAGGTCAGTAACTGACTGCTTCCACAAATCATTGCCTTATCAGGAAAAGATCAAGATTCTTTGGCCTTGTACCTGTTCCATCCTGAACACTAGCCAGGGCTCTGGATGCTTAATGGTTTGTAGTGCAGTTAGAAGACGATCTTCCATCTGCATGGCTGCCAGTAGTAAAGAAAATCTGGCTCTCTCCAGGTCTGCTGTGATGGAAGATTTACACTCTCTGTTTTGCTGAGGAGCCAACAGTCATGTGAGAAGGGAAACTGCCGTGACTTACTGTGCCTTCTCTCCTTGCCTAACCTCGACGTCTTACACCTCTCATTAATCTCTCAATACCAGGCATCTGATGCTGGTCCAGACATAAAACACCCATTGAATGAATGAATTTCTACATCACTCAGTTGCAATGGCAACCAAGCTGTCCATGTTGTTGGTCCTGAAGAGATAAGGTGATAGTCTAGGACCCCTTTACCTCTATGCAGCTGGTCTAAGTCACAGGACTTAAATGGCCCTTGATTGAAATGCCCTTATTTCCTAATGCCTTGCCACACATGTCCCAGAGTTTCTAGTGCCTAAAGCCAAATCCCATAGGCGTCCCAAGGCCAACCCTATCAGAAGCACGGCTCTGAAGGATTCCCACAAGATTCCCAGATTCTAAGTCTGGGGAAATCTTGTTTCTTGGGAGTCAGGATGGGTTCCATTCTGCACTCTACTGTACAGTGCATGAAGGTCACAAGACCAAGGTATGTGGAGGTACCTGAGGGTAGTATAGTGGTGACAGGGGTATGTGGTGGTCTGCATGTGCCAAGGACTTACCTTGTGCACCATGTTCTCCAAAAAGTGCTTCCCAAGTGGTTTGTCATTCATTTACCTTCAAGTTCTGTAAGAAGGATGTTATTGTTTACACTTTACATATTAGGAAGCTGAGACTCAGGCTGTATGTATCTCTAGGCCAAGTTCACATGGCCAGAGAGCTGGCAGAGCCACTGTATGGCTGAAGCCCTTTCTTAATGAGCCTTGCAGTCAGTAGAATCCTCCTGTTACCATTGCCTTCTTGTCCATGTAACTGAGAGCATTCAAAGTCTTAGAGGAAGGCAAATAAGGAAACCTCATCTGTGCTAAGTAACCTTGATAACAGGTCAAACTAATCCACAAAGCATGGCAGAACTAAGTTGGGAAAGGCCTTGATCTTGGGTTTAAGCCCACCCACTGTGCAGACCCCAGGAAAGTGTCATCAAAGATCTGTGGGGCAGGGAAAGTGTCCAAGCTATAGAAGAAGCAGTTCCTCCCCCTTGTAGTGAAAGAAGCCAGACCAGGCAGGAAGCTGGGCTAGAGCAACACACTCCAAGGATGTTAGGTGAATTATCTCCTGCCAGGCTCTGCTCACAGAAACTAAGCTAGGGCCCCAGCTAAGGGTCACCCCATTTCAGGAGGCAAAGCCCCGATTCAGATTCCAGTCAAGTAAAAGGCCAAGGTAGCAGGTGACAGACACCTTGTCTACATGTTCCACAACCCAACCATCCAGGCTTAGTATGCCTAGCATCCCTACCCCACGTGGAACCAGAAATCTTAGTGATTAGTGGAGTTAGGAAGACTCCCTGGTAGGCAGACAGACAAGGAGAAGTGCTGGGTAATAAATGAAGGTGGTGAATTTCCGGTATGACCAGTTTCTTTCTCACTCTCCTGCCTTGAGACAAAAGCGCACCACTCTCCACCCACCCCACCCCACCCCCGCACCTCACCCCCTCATCCCAGGCTGCTTAAAAGAAAGGCTTTACGGGCTTTTGTCCCCCACAGGCAGACCCCTTACTGATGAACTGGCTGAACAAGTTAAAGGACAGATCAATTCTCAACAGTTTGGAGCCAATTAGCCTCTCTAACCTACTTCAAACCTACTAACCCTAACTTAGGAGAAGAAAATTCTTCAGAGACTTTTTTAAAAGCCCTAGCCCTCAAGAAGAGACTGGATTTTTCTGCTTTCGGAGTCCCACCTCCCCATCCTGTATGTCAGTTGTGTTTCCGTATACCTAGTAAACTCCTTTCTTGAGCAGCTGATTCTGTCTGATGCTGTCTGAGGTGTTTCAGATTTCTCTCCTTCCACCTGTTGCACTGAAGAATTTTCCTGCCTTTTAACTCTTCAAGTGGCAGAGGAAATAAGCCCAGTCAAGACCCCTAAACTGTATCATTAACAACACCATCCCTCACCTACAACTGCTGCCCCACCAGTTCCTAATATTCCTTCTCCAAGATACTTCAAATAGCTGTGGCTCTCTCTTCGGCCTCTCTCAAAGGTGAGAGTGAGCAGAACCAATTTGAGTTGAAACACACATATGTTAACACACACACACACACACACACACACACACACACACACACACACACACGGTAAATAAATGCAAAGTCCTAGATGACTCTGTAAGATGCCAAGATAAGAGGGGCATTGTGTCCAACCATGGTTAAAAGAACAGCCACATGCAGGCATTGTGGTTGGCTCGGTACTTTCCCTGTGCCATCTCATTCAACTCTCACAACATTGTGAGGTCACTGTCACTATGTGAATTTTTAGATAAGGAATCAAAATTTTTAGATGAGAAATGACAGAGAGGCGAATTAATACTCACACACCAGCAGCTAATGAGAAACATATTTAGTACTCAAATATACATCTGGAAGTCACTGAAACTGAGGACATGAAACCACGGCCACCTCAATGGAGCCAGCTCTCAGGTGGGAGTGACACTGTAGCAACACCAGTCAAGGACACTGACTCTATTTCCCTGAGCCCTCAGATACGTGGAAGGAAAGTGTAGGAATGTGACCATCTTGGTGCCTTAGGGAGAGTCAGGAAGTGAAGGGATTACAATGTGCAGTAGAATTGGATCACCTTCCCTGGATATTTTTGTCAATGGCACTCATGAGGCTGCAAGGTGTGAATGAGCAATTGCTATATTAAAAGTTCCTGAAAAAGCCTTCCTCCCTTGGGCTTCAGTTCCTGAGAAAGAGAAAAGAAGAAAAATGGGGCTGCTGAGCCTCTTCCCCAGGTCCCTTTGCATTGCCAAGGTCCAGGAAGTGGATAAAGGCATTGCCTGTACCACCCTTTCCTTTAGATCTGACCAAGAAGCCCCCTGGCTTTTAAGCAGAGGTAAGAGAAGGAAAGACACCTTCATGTGGTAACCATGAAGAAAAAAATGGGGAAGCCACTTAATACAATGCCTGACATGAAGTAAGTGGTACCTTCTGCTCAGGGGGAGAAGCACCCTGTAAAGTACCAAGCTCTGTGCTCTCAGGCTCTCACTGACCATCTCTGGTTTTCTGTGTCCCACTTCCTCATCTATAAAGTGAGGTGACAACACTTACCTCCCTGACTATTGAGATGACAAGGACTTCATATAACACACCTCTCAGGGAGCTGACAGATCATCAGTAGTTAACAACTGCTGTTAAGTTCTGAGGCCTGCTCACCAAACCAACATGCATCAACGAGACCTATCACATTCCATTGCTTCCATCCACTTTATAGGATACGGTAGTCTAGGAAACAACACCATCAGAGCTCCTGCTCTTGTGTACTTGACTCGGCCTTCTGGTGGGTGATGAGTGAGAAATTCAGAAAAATAAAGGAGATAGAATATGGTGGGGGTGAGGAGAGGAGACTCTCTTTTGTGTAGGGTAGGTGGGGAAAGCTTCCGCGGATAAGGTAACATCTAAAGAGAGACTGTCAAAAGATGGGGACAGCCACATAGACTCACAGAGAAAGAGTTCTGTAGGTCCAGAAAGAGGACGAGAGAGTCCCCATGGGAGCAGAAGGGCCAGGGTTGCAGAAGCAAACCAGCCAAAGAAAAGGAAAGAGAAAGCAGGAAAATTGGAAGGGGAGCTGGTGACACTTGTAACAGGACTCTGATCTCTGCTCTGGTGAGGCAGGAAGGTGTAGCATGTTTTCAGCCTATCAGATTTGACTGGTCAGATCCCTAAACTTCTATGTCTAGAACAGGATGAGAGAGAAGGCCTATTGAAGTAGAAGACAGCTGTGATGGTGTAAGCAAATGCTCATGTCAGCTTAGATGGGAACTGTCAAAAAGGTGGTAAGAATAGTTAGATGCTGGATTGTTTCTGAAGGTAGAGTTAACTGGTCTGTGGCTAGACTGGGTGTTCAGTATAAGGAAACCAAAAACATCCAGGAGGACTCGCAGGTCTGGGCCTCAGAACCTGGTATAGTGGAGCCATATTTTCTAGTGATGGAAAAATCCATTGACAAAACCAATGAAGGCTTTAATTTCCCAAGACACTCTTCTAAGTTCTTACCATATATCTTTCTACAGTCCTGGGTGTGGACAACTGAGCTTTAGGGGACTTCCCTCAGACATAGACTAAATCAAGATTACCCCTTGCATCAGATCCTACCACAAACCTTTTGCCCTACCATAAATCCTTTGCCTTCTCAGAGGTAAGCCTAGCCCATCTTGGAAGCCAAGAGGGATAGAGCCCAGATGGTCAGCCAGGCATAGTTCTGATTTAATTATAAGATCAATCTGACCAGCTGCCCTGCCAGCAGGAGTGTCCCTGGGCCTCAACTTGGCCAGCCCCTGGGGTGCAGTTCCCGGACTTGTCAGAGGGAGTTAGGCTCACACACTGCTCCCTGGGCCCTATCCAAAAGGCTTGACTGGCCTTGTCACTGGCCACTCAGAGCCTGACAAGTTTCCATTACAACTAAAGGCAGATCTAAGACATTATATCAGTCACTTTTCTTATTGCTATGACAAAATATCTGGCAAAAACAACTTAAGGTGAGAAGGTTGGATAGTTTTGGCTCACAGTTTGAGATCACACATGATCATAGTGTGAAAGTTAGGGTGGCAGGAGCCTAAGACAGCTGGCCACATTGCTTCTGCAGTCAGGAAGCAAGACAAACAAATGCTGGTGCTCAGTTCACTTTCTTGATTTTTCCCCACTCAAGATCATAAACCATGGGATGATGCCACCCATGTTCAAGGTGGGTCTTTCCTCTTCAACTAAACCACTCTACCAACATCTACACCTCATCTACAAACATGCCTAGAGATGTGTTTCCATGGTGATTCTAAATCTAGTCAAATTAACAATGAAGACTAGATTACCATGACATGAAACTTGTGGCCTGAATCTACAAAGCCTAGAACTTCTAAGGTTCTGGGAAAGGAAAAGGACGATGAGTAGTGGACTTGACTCATCAGGAACTGACTTCCAGGCAGGGTTGGGGTGGAGGAGCTCCAAGTGCTAATTTGAAAACTCATGAAGATACTTATTATTAGACCAGAAGGCTGCACACCTAGGTACCTGGGCTTCCTAGACCGGCACAACATACTCAGTTGCAGAGGGTGTTGGAGGACCTGGCTGGAAATGAAGTTTCAGACTGTAGAAGCTCAGCACAGCAGGATCAGGTAGGGAGCAGAAGGCAGAGAATTCCAGTCTACATGGTAGGACACCTGCCTTGGGCTCCTACCTGAGCTACCATCACTGTTGCCAGGGTGACCATATTGAGACATTGTATCTTTCTCTAGCTCCAAAATAGGGCCACAAATGGTCCATAGATCTTCCAGGGTAAGTGCTATGCACATTTTCAAGCCATGGTTCCTCCACCAGGCCCATGGCCACATTCCTCTGGGACTCCCTAGAGACAACTCATATCTCCTGTTTCTATCTGGTTGTAAAACTATTCTTGTGGCTTAGGTGAGCTGGAAAAGCTATGGAGAAATGGAACACCATGAGCAGCAGAGCCCTTAAAAATTGTCTGATTCAAATGAATAAGAAGTCTGAGGACAGAAGCTCTGATTTAAGTGGATATTGAGGATAATCCAGAGTGCTGGACACCCAGTTCAGAGCTATCTCTAGTTTCTATTTTAAACATGTGGCCTCCTATTCCCCAGAGCCCTTCCCCTGGTCTCAGTGTCTGTTTTTCTAGTAGCAGACCCTGACCAGAAGTTTTCTTTGACTTTCTTGATCTCTCATTCTCTTTTCTGCACTAGTCAGATTTCTGCTCCTGTGATAAAACATCTGAGAAAATCAATCTACCTGGAGGAGTAGGGGAGTTTGGGCTCAGGGTTTCAGATGTTTCGATCCAAGATCACTTGGCCATGTCACTTTGAACTTGGAGCAGCACAGTACATCGTGCCAGAAACATGTGGCTGGGGAAACTACTCAACTCATGGCAGCAAGAAAACAAAGAGGGAGAGAGAAAGGTCCCGATCAGACCTTCAAGGACACTCTCTTCAATGATATATTTTCCTCCTACTTGGCCCCACTTTCTAAAAGTTCTATCACCTTGATGGTGTAGTGTTAAGTATTCTAACTGTTAATTAATTGGTCCTGCTTGCTGTCTGTTTCTTACATTGACTCTGATTGGTTAAATAAAATGTCAAGGCCTGAGACTGGGCAAAGACAGAGAAAGATGGGACTTCCTGAAATTAGAACAGGAAGCCTGTGCTTTAGACAGAGGATAAAAGCATTCCAGCCAGCAGCAGGAAGAAGAAGATATTCCAGCCAGCAACAAGAGGATGAAGAAGACACACGCCATGGGTTAGAAAAAAGAACCTCATTCCACATGGCCTGGAACATCGGCTAGTGTGGAGAATGGCAGTTCAAGAAGACGTATGTATATATGGGGTCATATTTGGGTAATAGACTTAAGAGCTAGCTTAGATGGGCTAGGATTGCACAATTCAGGGCAAGGCTTGTAAAATCCATGCGGTCTCTGTGTGCTCATTTTTAATGTCTGCTTAAAGATTAGCAGCTGCCAAACCAATTAACAATAATATAAATACTAGATAAATAGTTTAATTAGCCATATTTTTTTTACATCACTTTCCAAGAGTGTCATAGGCTTAAGGTCAGGACCTCCACATATGAGCCAATTCATAGGACAACACTCAGCATCTTCCCTGGCTTGCTGGATGGTAGACTAAGCCAGATGTGTTGACCCCTCTCAGACAAGCACTTGTCTCCTGGAGGCCTTATGATGCCGTTACAACGTACTCTGCTCTTTCAAACACAAGTCTCAGTATGCTTCCGATCCATACAGTGGTTATTACATCCTCTTATACAGAGGGACAAAATGAGCTTCAACAAGTCTTCATTCACCTATAAAATGCTATGTACAACATTGGATCTAGGTATGTCAGCTGTTTTCTCTCTAACAATCTGTGCTTACTAGTTTTAGGTTAACTTGATACATCCCAGAATCATTTTGGAAGAAGGAACTTCAACTGAGAAAATGCCTTTACCAGACTGTCCTATAAGCAAGCCTATGGTGTCTTTTCTTAATTGATGACTGATGTGGTAGGGCCCTGTGCCATCCCTGGGTTGATAGTTCTGGCTAGAAGAAATCAGGCTGAGCAATTCATGAGGAGCAATCCAGTAAGCAGCTCTCCTCCATGGTTTCTGTTTCAGATCCTGCCTCCAGGTTTCTGCTCTGAGCTCCTACCTACCCTCACTTCTCTCAGTGATGGGTTGTAATATGTGAGGTGAAATAAGCCCTTTCCTCCCTAAGTTGCTTATCATAGGGTTTTACCACAGCAATAGAAACCCTAACTAAGATAGAAATTGGTACCAGGAATGGGGTACTACTGAGACAGACATGACCATGTGTTTGGGGGACAATTGTGGAGACATTTGAACTTGGAGGAATACTGCTTACTGTCTTTCCCCCCATTGAATGTTCAGAGCTTAGGGAGCTGTTATGGGAACTTGGAGAATAATGTTGATGACTCTGCAAATGATGGAGGTCTGACTTATGAAGTTGCAGAGGGAAGTTTGTGAGTCCCTCAGTGATGGACTGTACTCTGTGAAGGGAAATCAACCCTTTCTTCACTCAAGTTGATTCTGGTCATGGTAGTTTTTTTAATTTATTTATTATGTATATGGTATTTTGTTTATACATATGTCTGTGTACCACATGCATGCAGTGCCTGAATAGACTAAAAGAGACCTTCAGATATTCCTGTGACCGGATTTACACAAAGTAGTGAGCAACCATGTGGATGCTGGGAGTCAAACCCAAGTCCTCTAGAAGAGCAGACAATGCTCTTAATCCCTGAGCCATCTCTCCAGCTCCCTGGTCATGGTGTTTTATCATAACAGTAGGAACCCTAACTAAGACACCACCACACTCCTGCGATTGGGGGTGAAGTGTGACCATAGACTATTTCTGACTGGTGGACCTCAGTTTCTTATATTTTTGGTTGTGAGCCTAGCCTTTAATGTCTGAGTCATCTCTCCAGCCCTCGGTTTCTTCTCTTAAAGAATGAAGAACTCGACCTTGCTAATCCACAGAGACTTCTCTGAAAAGCCAGTTGGGCTGCAATATTTCCAGATCAGATGTAGAGAATCATTTGCAAGCTGAATGAGGCTGAGCCAGTTCCTTCCCTCTGTGAAATTGGACCATCCTACCTGTGAAGTACTAGTGTGAAGATTCACTGACATACAGCAGGATCCTATGCTGCTAATCTTCCTCTGTTCCTTTCAGTTCTTACAGGACTGGAGACAGTACAAACCCAAGTCCAGTGTCCTCTGGATTAATGTTCCAGAACACTGACTCCAGCAAGCATCATTTGACAGTCAGCAACTCGTGGGTCCCTACCTTTACCTTAGGAGACCCAGTAACACCCCACAGATGATATATCTACCTTCCCATCCCCAGTGGTCCCCTACTGACTGTCAGAGCAGTTCCAGCCAGCCTTCTCTCTGCCAGCTGAGAGGAGGTAAGTGAAGACCTACATTGCAATCTTGCCTTTCTCCCTCCAGGGAGCCTCTCACATTCTCAAATATAGTCTGAGCCTTGCAGTAGCAGAGAGGTGTGAACCATTATGACCTTCAGCAGTTGATGGGTGGGGTCCAAAGGCACAAAGAACCTTGTCGATGTAACATATGTATACGGATGGAGAGACTGATGTAAGCAGAGGGATCTAAACCATTGTCATGTCCTAATGTGTCACAGCCATCCTGGGAAGCAGAGTTGACACATGGATGGGAGTCCCTGAGACTCTGTATGTTTCCTGAACTTCAAAAATCAGAGATATTATGGGCACCTTGGCTGTGATTCCTGAATAAGAGCCAACACCTGAACACCCTACCAGGCTTGGGAGTCTTTGGAGTTGACCACAGATGGAGGTATCAATCAAGCACCTGTGTTGTTGCCATAAGTAACACAAGTACCAGACTCAGGCTGGGTCAGAGAGTACAACGGCAATAGCCGACAGTGGACACCTTTAACCTGTCAGTCACTGTGTGAACAGACTTTATATACAAAGCTGTACAACTCTATTGCACAGATGAAAGAGTCACCAAAGGTGGCATAGCTAAGAGACATGGAGCAGAGCAGTTGATGTCACCTTCATCACTGACAACCTTCTGCCCTCGGCTTAGATGCCACCACCACAGGCAGGTCTTTCCTAAACAGCTTTTCCATATAAGCAGGACTCTGTGTGCTTGGCATCTGTACTCTGTTTATTTTCTTCCGAACATTCATCACAACCCACAATCTGCCTCACGTACTTATCCCCCTGTTTATTTTCTGACTCTACCACCAGAGGATAAGTTCCAAGAGGACCTGTCTTGATTCCTAGGCTCCCTAGAATGGAACCTAGCACATAAGAGGCACCCGTTGAGTGTTTGTCAAATGAATAAAGACTTTTAATGTGGCCAACAAGAGTCTAGTAGGAGAGCCGCATGTCTGGCTGAGCCTGGATATGTGGACAGGAAACTACTGATGAGAGGAACTAGGGTTTTGGAGTCAGCCAGACTTAGATTCCAAACTCTAGGTGAACTAACCATGTGGCCCTGGGCAAGCTACAACCTTGGGACTTCTCACTAGCAAAGTGGATTAGTTCGACTTGCTAGCAAGGGGTGCAATGAGGCTTAAATAAGATAATAGATTGTGAGTGCCAAGAAAGGATCCCAGGGCTCCTCCTATGCAGAGCATCTCTCCCCTTTTCTCTGCTGAGCAGTGAGTACCCAAACTCCAGGCTGGGAAACATTAGGGACCCCACTTGGGCTGCTGCTGGCCCAACCTGGAGCCTGTTACTGCACCCCCACCCCAGGCATGCAGCAGCCAGTTTCAAACTATGTAACTATGCCAGGCTGCCTCCTCAGCAAGGCAACAGCTATACTTAGTGCAATTTGCATGTATTTTAAGCTGACTTGTTCCAGGCAAAGAAGCCGATTCATGAATTTAATAACATTCACAGATTCCCAGAATGTCAGCATTGGAAGAGACATCAGAGACCATGTAGCCTAGCCCCTCCTTTAGCAAAGGGGGTGCCAGGGGCAGTGGTGTGTCCAAAGTCACACAGCTGGGAGGAAGAGGAGCTGGCACAGACCCTTGGCTTCCCATCTCAAGTCCAGAGTTCTTTTCGGTGCTGTCTATATGCCATTCTATTCTCCCCCAGCGCTCACTTAAGCAGGTATATGGTTTTCAGTCTTGGACCCTCAAGTTCCTTAATATCCTACCTCAAGAGGAGAAGTTGAGCCTTTAAGGTAGCCTTGAAGGCAGGAGTGAGGCTGCAAGGGTGAAGGTAGACAAAGGAGCCATAGGGACAGGCCATATACAAAACACAAAGCATTACAATAGAGACCAAGTCCATAAATCCTACCAAGGCATGGAGTGAACATACAATGAAATCTTCTAAGCATTCCCCACTCCCCTGAATAGCCCATTAAGATGATGCATTAGATCATCCAGGGATTTTACCTAGAGCATATTTTTAACTGTAGCCGACAGCGATTGCATTTGCCTGCCCAGCGAACCTTCTCCCTTCTGGTAACTGCTTATGGTTGTAGCTTTATGGGAATAGTCCCTCACTACAGAGTGCACTGGGGCTGTCAATCAAAGAGCCTTAAGGGTCTTGCCACAGAATTGGGCTTGGGACCTAGATCCAATCTACTGTTTAGTTTAGAGGTGGTCATTGTGATCCAAACAATCATTTTACAGGAATGAGATGTGTGAGCTAGTCTCCTGGGAGAGAAAGTGTTGTTCTTTGCCCTGTGGCAAGCTGTGGGAGCTGTGGGATGTTGCAAACTCAGTGCCAACAGCAGCTGCCTTTGCAGCCACAGGGAAAGAGTCTGTCTGTTAGAGACATCAGCATAATGGAAAAGAGAGAGATGCCGAGACTGCACTCTGATGACAGCATAGAACCATCCAGCTGCACCGGCTCCACTCCCCTGAGTGGATTGTTTCCTCAAGCTGGCTTGGGTTGGGTTTCTTTGCTAGACTCTGAAATACTCCTAACTGAGGTTCTAAGCCACCTCATCTCCTGAGGTAATAAATCCTATGAACTGACCTCCAGCCATGTAAGAATCCACTGTTCTGGGGGAAAATTCCTTAACTGGCCTTCTTAAGCGTGGAGAGGCTTTCCTCATTCTGATTAAATATTTGTACCTGGAGCCTACACTACACTTGAGTGGTAAGGATTTAGTCACTTAGCCTAAAATTTTTCTGAAAACATTATTATTATTATTATTGTTGTTGTTATTGTTGTTGTTAAATTAGCCTAGTTTGTGAATTAGGCATATGATGGTCAAGTTCATTTACCAAGGCCATATAATAGCTAAATGTCAGAAGTGGCCTCAAATCTAGGCATTTTCACTCCAAATCCACTAGTAAAAGTATCAAATGATGACAGTAAAGTTGGTTGCAGCCGTAATTATGAGGCGCTCTCTGTATGCCAGGCACTATGCTGTACACATCTCATATGCCAATTACCCTTCTGAGTCACCTTGAAACTTGACAGAAGATAAAGTGGAGGCTCAGAGTATTTTGTTAATTCACTTGATAGTTGGAGGAGCGGGTGCTGGCTCTCACCACAACACTGCTGCCCCTCCCTCCAGGATGCTGGTATTGGAGATGATATTTGCATCTGTTCAGCCTCTAACTGAACTTATGGATTCAAATAAAAAGACTGATCTCTCCTCTCCTGCCCACTCCTCTCCCTCAGCTTTTGTCTTTCTGGACTCCCAGCCTTAGAGCTGGCTCCGTATCTAAGATGAAGGTTAGATACTGGGTTATTCACATACGTTTTTTCAGTTAGACTGAGCTGCGCAGGCACAAACTATCACCTGGATCCTCACATTCAGAACCTAAGATCAGGTGACAGGGATGCATCTGAGACCCTTTGTCCAGCAAGCGGTTAACAAAGTATTACCCAGAGGGTGACCATGGTGCTCTCCAGAACCCCTGCCTCTAGCTCTTGTGGCTCTGTCCCTTTGCTCTGAGAGCCCTACCTGCGGCACCCTGGGCTGTGGTTCTCGGAGTGTGGGCCATGGCTCCACTGCATTTATTTACAGAGCAAGAATGGTGCCCGCCTGGAACACTGGCACACTGCCCACATACCGAGAATAGCTCAGTGACCTAGGCCAGAGAGGCCCCATATTTGGCAGAGGGAATAAAATCTTTACACAGAGAGCAGCAGAATGGCCAAGAACTGCTGTCCTTTGTCAAAAATCCCTCAGGCTACAGACTCCAGGCCCAGTCTCTGGGGACTCTGACTGTCCTCTGCCAAGGCCCTGGATATCCCTCAGAGTAGCAAACAGTTAACAAAGGACTGTTTTTCTGCTAATTGTAGCCTGCTAAGATGCCAAGTGGAAATGCAGGTAACCACCTAGTGGGCACAAACTTGGTCTTTAGTTACTTGGTTGGCCAGACAGCTTCTCAGAGTGGGACTGGCCTAATAATACCAAGTCTGCTTTGTAAGAAAACATCCAGAACAACAGACACACATGATTCCAGCAGGGCTGAGCCAATGAGAGACTCCTTAGTGGCCACCAAATCCTTTTGTCCAAACCTCCTGTACTCTGCTTTGGCATGAGTAAGAAGTTACAGACATGTTCCATAAGTCCATAGATTCTTTTAGCCTCATGAGAATCTGCCCTCTTCCCTCCTTGTGCTTTGTAAACATCCATGTCTTACCACTAGATCCTCAAGTGATGGGACACAGCTGGCTGGAGTGGACAGAGCACCAGCTTCAGGGTTCAATCTGGTTTGATTCCAGCTTCCCCATTCAAGCCCGTGTGGCCTTGAGTAGGTAACTTAGCCTCTCTGAACTTTGGCTCTCTCATCTGTATGAAAAGGATAATGCTACCTGACTCTCCTTAACAGATAGCTCTAAAAACTAAAAAGTATCTATATTCAAACTCTCTGGTGTGGGGCACTGCTCCATAAAAGCCAGCCAATTATCACTTTCTTTATTATTCTCAAACTTTCACCCTGGTAATATCCAACCTCCCTCCTCCCACTAGACCTCACATCCTCCACAACTGTTTTCCTGGATAAATGTTTCTCCGTGCCCTCTGCTTACACCGTATGCAAGCCCTTGCCTTCCTGAGGCTCTCTGGAGACATTGCCACATTCCCACATGCCGAGTCCAACCCTGCTCTCATCCGTAGGCTGTTTGACCAGAGATAGCTTCCTTCTTCTCCAGCCTGACTCTAGAAAGACTTCGGCACCCCAACACACACACATACACACACACACACAGCAAGCTGTCATAATGTTCACGAACACTCACACAATATGTGAGAAAGGGCTCAAAGTGGACCTTCAAGGTCAAACAAAACCACAAAGCTTCTGAGAGGAGATTGAGGAGAAAAGTCACACAACAACCATCATGGAGAGCTCAGAGGCGGTGCTGAAAGTACAGTCCATTTAGTGAAACTAGTGAGTTGAACTCTGCTAAGATGAAAACCATTTGCTGTGTGGAAGAGATGATTGAGATGAAAGGGGAGGTCATGTGCTGGGAGAAACACTTGCAAATCATGTGTCTGACAAAGGACTCACGTCTAGTTTGTATTTTTTTAAACTCTCAAAACTTGATAATAAGAACACAAACAACATCTTCTGAAAGTGGGAAAAACATTTAAACAGACTCTGCACACACACACACACACACACACACACACACACAGAGAGAGAGAGAGAGAGAGAGAGAGAGAGAGAGATGTGAATGGAAAAGAAGGCCATGAAAAGGTGACCGATTACCTTAGGAAAGATGCACATTAAACTACATATGAAATACCAACACACACCCAATCAGAATGGTGGGGAAAAAAATCCTGACAATTGCAGATGCTGCTGCAGCTGGCCTCTCATACGCTGCTGGCTGCAGACTACACAGCCACTTGGAAAATAATCGTTTCCTATAAAGCCCAGCACACAGATAACCTAGCAATCCCACTCTTAGATATTTCCCCAAGAGAAATGAAACTGTAAATACTCACAAAAACCACTGTGTGAATAATTATAGGTGCTTTATTTGCAATGAGCTGTCCTTCAGGCAATTGCTGAATAAGCAAGTCGGTGTGTTCAGCAATAAAACGAAATGAACTCTTTACATACACAGTGACATCATTGAATTGCAAATGCATTTTGCTAAACAAAAGAACTCAGACCCCAAAGCCTATCTAACATATCTGTTTACTTATTTTCCTGGAAAAGAGCAAAACAATAGGACTGAGAACAGTCTTTTCCAGAGGATAGAACTGACAGCCTTGAAGGAACTGGCTACAGAAGGGTAACCAAAGGGAAAATGATTCAGGGATGAACCTACTTTGCATCTGTCAAAATTCGCCACAAAAAGTGAAAAGGTAAGAAAACTAAAGTGAATAGAAGGAGAGGTGACCTAGTAAGTGAAATGAGTCAGACTCCAAAAAACCAAATGCTGCGTATTTTCTTATATGTAAAATCTAGACTGGGGGACAGGGGCATGAAAGCCAAGGGGGCCTATTTGGAGGGAGGAGAGATAAGAGAGAGTAAAGGGTGAGTAAATAGGATCGAAGTATGATGGCTTTGCACATGACAATGCTTTGTTTTCTTAAAGTAATTTATACTAGCAGTCTATTTTAATTTTAAGTACAGAAAATATAAATTAACTAAAAATAAATAACTGAATGCCAAACAAGTTGTTTAAATGCTCTCAAGAAGATGCCAGACAGGAGAGAGGAAAATAAATATTAAAATATAATTGTTTAACACAAATATTCAAAAGCTAAATATCATTGCCATTTGAAGAGAGAATAGATAATAAAACTGATAAAGAAAATTTAAAGACAGTAAAACAAAACTTTCTGAAGCAAAGGTGCATAGTATTCCAGGAAATAAAAATATATGAAGAGTAATCTATAGCTAAACATCCTACTGAAAGTATTGAAATTCAAGGATAAATAATCATAGAATATTAGAAGAGAAAGAAGTTACTCATAATGTGACAAATGTTAATTTATTAGTTGCTAACTGCTTGCACATGCTGGATGTCAGTTGCTTGATTTCAAATAATGAACAGAGCAAAGTTTTTTTGTTTTTTGTTGTTGTTGTTTGGTTGGGTTTTGTTGTTGTTTGTTTGGTTGATTTTTTTTTATCTTTATTGTTGTTTGAGACAGGGTTTCTCTGTGTAGCCCTGGTTGTCCTGGAACTCACTCTGTAGATCAGGCTGGCCTCAAACTCAGAGATCCGCCTGCCTCTGCCTCCTGAGTGCTGGGATGAGATGTATGTGTCACCACCACCCAGCCCAGACCAGATTCTTGATCCAGAGAGCATCGTTCCAGAGAAAGGAATGGTTAAAGAGGCAACAGGAACCACCAGTGTCCACAATCTGAGTGGGGAGGAGCACTAAGCCACCATGCTCAGAGAAAGGGTGCTAACGGGTTTTATTTCGTACTGTAGAGGGGTTAGAAAAAGTCTCCTGGATGAGGACACTTTTCAACCCATGCCTGCAAGAAATGAATAAGAAGCAATAAGACTATCTGGACGATAGGGTATTCTGAAAATTAAGTAAGAAAAGAAAAATCCTGAGTTTGGATGCTGCATGGTACTTCAAGGATCAACAAGATGTGGTTACTTACAACAGTGAGCGACTGGCTAGAGGCTGGCAGAAATGATGTCAGAGGTGTCACCTGGGTGGGATAATATATGGCTTAGAGAATATATTTATTCTAAATGTGATGGGAGCCAGGAGAGCCTTCAGGCCAGACAATGACACGTTTGATTTTTAAAAATAGGAAAGTCAGGGCAGAACAGAAACAGGAAATTAGCTAGAAGGCAATCACAACAGTATGAGGTGTTACTGGGTTTCTTTGTTATTGATTATTTTCAGTCCTTTACATATTCTAGACCTTAAATCTTTATCAAGTGGCTGGTTGCTAATTTTTCCCATCCTATAAGTTGTTTCTTCATGCAATTGCCTCCCCCTTAGTTTCATATAACCCCAAAAATGTTCACAGAGATGAAAGTGCTAACTACGTTGATGTGGTATTCTCATACCGTGTGCACATATGAAATTATCACACAGCACCCCCAAAATGTGTACAATTAGCATTATAATATTTAGTAAAAGTAGATACAGGAAAAATTGTGCAAAAGACAGGTGTGATGGCGTGGGCTGAGACAGACAAACAGTGGTGGAAATCTAGAGGGACTTGGATTTGCTATATTTGAAGGTAGGGTAAATTGTCTTTGCTTAAGAACTAAAAAAAACAAGGTGGGAAAGGACAGTGAGGGCAAGCATTGGAATATCAAGGGTAGGGGAGGCCACTTTGCATATTCAGACTATCAGAAAGGAAATACCTCAGGCTTCTCCTTGCCTGCACTCAGTCTCACAGACAGAACAGTCATGGTCATAGGCTTCTAAAGAGACGAACAGTGTCATTTCAGATAATCAGATATCTCAGCACTCTGGAGGCAGAGGCAGTCAGATCTTTGAGTTCAAGACCAGCCTGGTCTGCAGAGCAAGTTCCAAGATAAGTAGGATGGGCTACACAGAGAAACTCTATATCAAACAAACAAACACATACCTAGATATGCCCTACCTTGAAGTGATATCATCATTCAAAATTAGGGGCCTGCTTGGAAAAAATAAAGCAAACAAGCTGTGACAACAATTCTTACCAACCAAACAGTAAATCAAAATGATTCAAAAAGCAAATTTGTGGTTAAAAAGCTTACAACCACTGACAGTGAGATTTTCACAGCCCATAGGTTAAACAATTAGAAATTATAACCAGAAAACAGAAGAGCCATGCTACTAAGTTGGACAACATCAAAATTGAATAAATGCCTGTGATGTGGAATGGAGAAGAACAGCATGCTAATTTCTTCATATTTCTTAACAAGTATCTAAAATTAAAATCTTCCTTGAAACCTTACTCTATCTTCTTAAAATTTTTATTTTCTCTTAATTTTGCAGGATATCTTAAGACCCAATATTTCTTGTTTAAAAAGAAATCTATATGATCTTCAGAAGTCTTACTGTATTATTTAAAATTCTTAGTTAAATTAAATTTCTTATATTTTAGTGAAATGCTAAATATGACAGGATGGATTTTATTTTGATAAAATCATTTTTCTATGTCTCAGTATGTTCATGTATCTCCTACCTATGAATATCTTCACAGATAGAAACTTACCTCATAGAGTTGAGTTAGCTCAGACTTTTAATAATGATTCTTTAGGGATTAGCATGAATTGGGTAATTTTTTAAATTTTTTTCAAATATTTTATAATATTTCAAAGTTATAATATGAAATTTATTTTATAATGTTTTTATTTATAAATATTTTATGTTTATACTATTCAAATATTTTCTTTTATAATCAACTGGTTTTATATAAACAAGGGAGAAATCTCAATATTTAAAAATAAGTAGCAAACATGGTCTCAGAAGGTAAATGAAGAACAATATGCAAAGGCCCCAAGAGAATGGACTAGTCAATAGCCATCATCTGGTTCCAGCTTTCCTAGACATTTTCCTGAGCTCCATAGGAGGAAATCATTGACCAAGGTCGTGAGGGAGTCCTAGAGAACCCAGGGCTTCCCACACCGAGGTAATTTTGTACCATTGAGGCTCAAAGTTGGGTCTGCTGTGTGGCCAAGACAGAGTGTGCATTGAGACAGAAGGACATGGGCATTCCATTGACTGTTGTAATCTTACTATGGACAATCTCCATTTTCTCTCATCAGCTGTGATGTGTATGAGCTTTTTAAAACTCTATGAAGCTAGAAACTACGTGAAAGCACTGGAGACTACCGTACAGCTAACAAGATTCTTATGTGATGAATAAGTGATGAATTATGTGATGTCAGGAAGATGCTCAGCAGAGCCTCTCACAAAGTCCTGTAGACAACTTCAAGAAGCAGAGTCATGGAGGCTGCCTGGTGCCCATGTTGGTCCTGTCCTGGTCAGCATTCTCGGTGGCCATTTGGATGAGGAAATGGATGGCATGCTGATCAAACCTGAGATGGCATGAAGCCACAAGAGATGCTCGTGCCCGTCTTCTATAATTCCTTAGGCTAGAACAATGTGCCAAAGAGTGATAAGGTCAGCTGAATAAATGTAAAATGGGAAGTGCCTAGCTTGGGAACACTTCCCCAGCAAAGACTCTGGAGCTTCAGTTGACTCATCCCCTTATAAACTACTCAGATCAAAAAAGCCATTACTTGCAGATCTACATGCACAGTGTCCTGGCTTGAGCATTCTAAAACTTGCTGTCTCTTCTGCCTAGACACTCTTCATCTTCATCAAAGTGTACACTCCTCAATATACAAGTGCCAGCCAGCAACTTCAAAAAACCCTCTACCTACCACTACTACTCTCCTATGGTGTCTATCTCAAGCTGTTACAGCCCTTTCTCTCTTATAAGCTCTTTTGCCCTCTGTGTCCCCACCACTGAATACAACACCGAGTACACAACAACTAATGAATAAGTACTTCATGAGTAAGTGGATAGAAGAATAGATGAAGGGCAGTGGGAGATGCAAACAAGGCCTACAAACAAATAGTCCACATTTTGTGACCACACCTTCCCAACATCACAGTCTCCCAGTGTTAGTGACCTCATCACCAATTCCAAGCTCAGAGACATAACCTCAGAATGATGGTGCTTCTGATGTTTCTAAGCAGAGCCAAAGGTCATAAGCTTAATGTTCTCATAGATGATGAGCAAATGGGATTGGCACTCCAATCGAGGTTGCCTTCATGGGTTTCCAGAGCAATCATGTAGGTCCCCACTTGCCTTAAACATCTGCCATTGTCATCTTGAAATTGTACAATTTTGAACAAAGTTCTTGGAATTTTCATTTTCCACTCAGCCCTGCAATGATGTAGTGGATCCTGCTTACTTACTATAATCATCGAAGGACTATGACCTTTTGATGAATATTGAAATTACCAATTTGCATTTCATCTTTGTCAATTCATTCTACAAATATACAAATACAGGTCTATGTTTTATGTAATTGTCATTATACATGCATAAGACCTAGCCCCTTTCCACTTATTATTTTGTACATAAACACTTGTCTATACCTTCTCAGGGTTTCCATACCTGTCTTTCTTAATATCGACATCATATTCTAAAATGGAAATATGCCATGAACTTTAAGCCAAGCTCCAATGTCTGAGCATTTGGGTTGCTTCCAATTTTTATAAATAGCATTTGTAAGAGCAACTAAGTACAAATTCTTTTCTTTCAAGCTTTTTTTTTTTTTTTTTTTTGTCTAGGATATTCTCAGAAGTGAAATTATCAGGTCAAGGGTTAGAAATAATTTTATAGTGCTTAAATATTACTAGATTTTTCTCTTGAAAAACTGGATCAATTTCTGGAGTGCTCAACAATATGTGCATGTAACTGCTTCTGAAGTAATGAAATAATTATTTTACTAGTTTAATTGGTACATAATGATTCTTAAAATTGAAAATAGCTTAAATGTTCAGCAGTAAGGAAGCAAGGTTTTCAAAGCATAATAAATCTTTAGACTTTTTCAATATGGTCAGCAAAATCAGTTCTTAAAGACACCCACGTGCCCTGGCCTGGCTCATGGCCAGCTGTCCCTTTGGACCTCAACTAATTTGTTCTGTTCAGCACCCTTAAGTATGAGACTCTGTATGGGTGGAATGTCTGTGCCCCAATCTCTGCCCTACAGAGGCAGACAGGACAAGGTGAAGTCCTGGCACCACATCTCCAAATCTGCTCCTCTCTGTGACACTCTCCTTGCCTGGGAGTGAGAAATAATAATATCAGTCAGCCTCGTGGTGTTGAGAGAAGAGTTTTAGTTGCTGTCTGTTGTTGTAATGAAACACTGACCAAAAGTAACTTGGGAAGGAAAGAGTTTAATTGCTTTACACTTCTCAATTACAGTCCATCCTAAGGGAACCCAAGGTAGGAACTCACGATTAGAACCTGGAGATAGAATCGGAAGCAGAGACCTTAGAGGAGTGCTGCTTACTGGCTTGCTCTCTGTGGGTTGCTTGGCCTGCATTCTTATACATCTGCCTGGGAGTAATATCACTCACAGTGGGCTGGGCCCTCCTATATCTACCATAAATCAAGAAAGTGTTCCCACAGATATGCTCATGGGACAATCTGACAGGGGCAATTCCTCAGGTGAAGTTCCATCTTCCCAAGTGACTCTAGCTTGTGACAAATTAACAAATAACCAGTACAAAAACATCACATGACAAGCAGGCTCCCTGAAAGCCACCAGGGTAGTTGCATGGTTGACTGTATAATCACTTTTCAACATTGACTTGCCTAGTGAAATATCATCCTTCCCCAGAGAGGAAGAAACAACTGTGACCCCAATCTGTGGTCCTCCAGGAGAAGAGTCCAATGTGAAACCTACTCCCACCTCCCCTGAACTTAATAGTGATATGCATTTATTCAGAAAAAGTTGATAGCACAAAATATATTGTGCACTCTTCATGTGTTTGAAGAATTAACTATTTAATCACCCTAGTCATGTAGTAAGGAAAGAAATAGCTCTATAATATAGATAACGAAATAAAACTCACAGAGGTTAATTGGCTTGTTCCCCCAGATGCCTAGAGATGGAACCAGGATTCAAGCCCAGGCTGTGTACTCTAGCTCCAAGTCTACACACAAGTCCTACACACTAGGCTACCTCAGGTGAGTAGGGGAACTCCAGAACTAAAACAGACCCTAAACATCACATACTGTAAACCTTTCTCCTTTTTTTAACATTTATTTATTAATTCAAGTTACATATCCACCACTGCCCCCTCCCTGCTCCTCCCCCAGTTCCACCCTCCCACTCTCTACATCCTCTCCCACTTATCCCCTTCCAGTATGGGGAGGGGACCCTCATAGCCCTCCCCAGTTCATCAGTCACATGAGGGCTAAGAGTCTCCTCTTGCTCTGGGGCCCAACATGGCAGCTCCAAGGGTAAGGTGTTCCACTAACAGGTAACAAAGTCCATGACTAAGACCTTACCCCATTACCTGCTAAGGGATCTGTATGAAGACCAAGTTGCCTATCCTCTATATGTGTATAGAGAGGTCTAGGTCTAGTCTAAGGTTCTTTTTTTTTTTTTTTTTTGGTTAGTGTTTCAGTTTCTGTAAGCCTCTAGGGGCCTAGGTTAGTTGGTTCTGTTTATCATCATGTTTTGTTCTTGTTCCCTCTGGGTCTCTCTATTCCTGCCCCCTCTCTTATATAGGACTTCCAAAGCTCCACCTAATGTCTGACCATGTGTCTCAGCATCTGTTTTGATCTGCTGCTGAGTGGAGTTTCTCATACGTTAGTTATGCTAGGTTCCTGTTCCTCTGGGTCAGTGGGTTGTAGGATAGTTAATCCTGTACTATATGGTTAAAATCCAGTTCTAAGTGAATACAGCCATGTGTATCTTTCTGGGTCTGGGTTAGCTCACTCAGGATGAGCTGTTCTAGTTCCATCCATTTGGTTACAAATTCTATGATTTCCCTGTTTCTGATAGCTGAGTAGTAGTATTTCATTGTGTAAATGTACCACAGTTTTTTCATCCATTCTTCAGTTGAGGGAAATCTGGGTTGTATCCAGTTTCTGGAGTTCTTTGTAAATTTTGGATATTAGGTCTCTGTCAGATGTGGAGTTGGTGAAAAACTTTTCCCAATCTGTAGGCTGCCATTTTGTTCGAATGACAGTGTCCTTTGCCTTACAGAAGATTTTCAGTTTCATGAGGTCCCATTTACTGATTGTAGGTCTTAAAGCCTGAGCTGTTGGTGTTCTGTTCAGGAAGTTCTCATCTGTGCCAATGAGCTCGAGACTTTCCCCCACTTTCTCTTCTGTTAGATTTAGTGTGCCAGGCTTTATGTTAAGGTCTTTGATCCACTTGGACTTAAGTTTTGTGCAAGGTGATAAATATGGGTGTGTTTGCAATCTTCTACAAGTTGACATCCAGTTAGACCAGCATCATTTGTTGAAGGTGTGTCCTTTTTCCATTGTATGGTTGAGATAAGGGAACTAAGGGCTCAACAGAGAAACCATTCCAACCCAAAGGATGCAGTGGTTGAGACAGATGAAACTCCTGGTAAAATTCCATATCACATCTCACTATGGCACCACCATTGACTTTGAATCTATGACCTGGCTCAGAAATTTGTTCTGCAGTTTCTATGGGATGAGGGTTCCAGCTTCCAGTGCTGAAGACCCAAGTACAAGAACTGAGAAGTCTCCATGCTGATGGAAAATCACACTAGACAGGTCAGCAGTAGACAAACCACGCTGAGACAAGTGCTTTCTGGAGAAACATCAAACCCATATTTTGCTCTGTCACTGGAGCGATTTCTTTCAGGTTATTTCTGTCCAGGGGAGTCAAGGGCTGGCCAGAGAGAAAACTAAATCATATCTGTTTTGAAGAACCTAATGCAGAGCAACAGAGGAAAGAGGATTCTCCAAGACCCACTCCATCAACCCAGGAGAGCCACTTTCTATCAGGACCAGTGCCCTGCTGGGCCCTTCCATGCCCCTTTCCACCAGTTCTAGGCACCCCCCCTCCCAAGTCCCAGCTTCCCCACAGACACCACTTCCATCAGAAGTCCATCCTACTCCTTGGAGAGTAGCTCTGTTGCCTCCTCCACCTCTGCTGCCGTGTACCTTCTTTGAGTTCCTGTGGTTATAAATAAATGATGTCTAGATTGATTAGAGGATTGGCTTCCCCTCTAGCAACAATCCTGACCTCCCATCTCTAAAATCTTGCTGCCCACTAGCACCACTCCAGTTTCACTTGACACTGGGACATTAGTGGAAGGAGTCTTCACCTGGGAATCCAAGATCACTAAACCTGCAACCAGGAAATGTGGTTCAAGTTTTGGATTTGCTGCAAAATCTGTATCCTTGAATAAGACAGTCAATTCTCTAAGCCTTAGTTTACCACAGGAAAGGGGATATGAGCTACTAGCCACTGTTTTTTGTTTGTTTGTCTGTTTGTTTTTAGAGAATGTTGGGAGAGGCAAATAAGATATGAAAAAATTGTGAACTGTAATGCCCAGTAAAGACCACAGGACTGTTCCATGCTGCAAACAACCAGCACGGTGCCTCAAGGAAATCCTGGTAACTTCTCTGACCTTCACTTTCCACTTCCACTTTAGGGACAGACACAACTGTTCTTCTCCCTTATCTCCTAATGTTGTTTGGGTAGGGGGACAAAAATGGCATATACATTAGGATAGTGTTAAACAATTATAATCTCTCTCTACTATTACATGTTTTAAAATGATGCTTATGGAGAAATCTAATATGCAAAAAAACCCTCAGGGAAGAGATCAAAGGAAGACACAGTGCTAATAGCAGAGGTCCAGATTATTGGTATTTTTTACATGAACTCTCTTGTCTTTCTACAATGACAATGTATTGATAATTAACATGGTGAGGAAGAAAATAAAATATTTTCATTAAGTTTATTGTTGTTTTAGTTGTTGAGAAGTCTTATTCTCAAATTGCTCAGAGTGGGACACATCACAACAACTAAACCAATTTCATAAAGGCACTTTCATGAGGAAGTAGGAAGGGTAGACTATAAAAACAGCCAGCCCAGGAATACATAGGCACCTGCCTGTGACCCACATAAGAGCAGTACCTATTTATGATGTCATGGGACAGCAGAGCTATGGGGAGGAGCTGAGAAATTCCTACTCGCCTTCACTCCCCCAAGTACCATTTCCTAGACAAAAATTCTGGAATCAAAATAGAAAAAAAAAGACCTGAGATGCCAGGTATTTTAGTTCCTGCTAACAGAACAGCTCTTCTGTATCTTCTCTGGGGTCTATGATCTGTTGGGACCAACCACCACTACCCTCACCACCAACCACTACCCTCACCACCAAAGTCAGTGCCTTTCTGTTCATTGAGTAGTATTCACCAAGTTCCTAGTTCTCTGTTCAGTTCATCCAGAGGAAATCAGAGTCACTGATAGCATGTGAATCTACCATGTCTTTGTCCAGAAATTCAGGTCAAAGTAGATTCAGTGGCTGGGGAATGAAAACCACAGAATTGGAGCTTAAGCCAATAGCTTCATCTTGCATGGAAGAAGACTGACCACAGGGGCCTTGTGTAGCTTACACATTACACAACTAGCTTGTGGAAGTGCCACATCACAAACCCAGTTCTTTTTACTTTTGTTCAATGTTCTTTTCTATTATATTACACAGCTCACCAAAGCAAATGAATGAAACAAAGGTAAATAAAAATAATGATAGCATCGTAATTAGATAACTCTTATAGTCAGAAATTTCCAAAGCATTTAGAACATATATAATAGTCAAAGAACTATGTCTTCTTGTATAAACAATGCCTACAGCTCACAAAGATATAATTCACAGGAGAAATACAAGCAGCCAATAAACATACCTTATTTTTTTTCAATATTTATTTATTTATTCAAAATACATATCAATCATAGTCCCCTCTCTCCTCCCCTCTCAGTCCCACCCTCCTATTTTCTTCCCCCTCTCCCTCTTATCCCCCCTTTTTAACTTTTTTTCTTTATTTTTTATTTCTTCAAGTTACATCTCGATTGCAGTCCCCTCCCTATTCCCCCTCCAGTCCCACCCTCCCACCATCAACTCCCCATCCTCTTCCCTTTTTTTTTTCTTTTAAGTTTAAGGTATATCTTATTTCCCCCTACAGTTTCCCCTTTCAGTCCAACAAATGGCTCTTTCTCTTATAATAATAAATACAATACAGTGCAACAGAGGTAATTAGGCCACAGTTATGAGGGTTATATGGCTTAACATTCATTCCCAATGACCAGTCCATATGTATTTGGTACCTGACTTTAACATTCTACTATCTAACCATCTCCCTGAGTTTAAAGGTCTATATCTGACTCAACATTCATACTAACTTGCAACACAATTTTAAAAGTATCATCTTAGATCTATAACACTCTCTTGACTCCTAAACAACTCAAAATTAAATTATGAGACTCTAGCTATCTGTTCTTCAACCACCTCAGAGACCTGAGAGGGATAAATATATCTGATTTTATAGGAAGTACAGGGCCTGCAGCTTCCCAAACTAAGAAATGACATACCTGTGGCTGCCTGGACAGTTCCCATTTTCTCTCCATGCATTACAGCATCGATCTTCAGTCATTTGGCCCCGTTTCTCTGACAGACATTGATTGTAGAGCAGGGGTTATGAAGGACTTACCTACCCTGTCTTGGCAGAGCTAGGCTGTCAACTTACCTACTTCCAGGTTTTGTCCTTTTTGGACAGCATTCTGTGTACAGTTGGGGCAAGGGGCTTTTCCTACCAAGAGATAGGCTTGCAACTAATTCAATCATCTCCCACTGGAGATTCTTCGATGCTCATCTTCTACTTGGAGGAGAATAGGGGGTGCTGTCAGGAGTTGATATGTCTTGATATAAAAAATCTAAAGTTACGAAAACATCTTTGAATGCCATATTCTGCAGATCTCTTGAGGTTTTTGAAGAGGCCCTATCTATCTCTTATATTAGGGTAAGCAGATGTTGCTTGTCTCTTGCCGGTTTATTTCTGATTAGCTTAGAAAGTAACTATAATAGGCTGTCATAGAACCTAACTGAATGACCGGCTTACATAACCATTAGTTTGCATTTCTTAATTATCCTAAACAGTTTATGACAATTAGTAGTAAAAGGCCGAAACATCACATTTCATTTTTTTTCTTTACCTCCTAACCTTTCCATCCCATTTCTCTGGGGTGGGGTGTCCTTATATAACAGTCCCTCATCTCAGTTGAGAGGTCGTATGAGGGCCAAGAGCCTCTTCATTCATTGGGGATCTATGAAGCAGTACCATCAGTGAAAAGTGTCTCGTTGCCCGGGAGAGAGAACTACTAAACAAACAAATCAATAAGCATACAATAGATAAAAAGACTAAAAAATAGAAGAAATTATAACTAATATATAAAATATAAATAAAAAATAAAAATTAAAAATAAGAAGTCTGGTGTGTTAGTTGTAGTATCGATACCTTCTACTATATAGCTAAAATCCTACTATAAGTGAATAGATGCCATATGCGTCCTTCTGAGTCTGGGTTAGCTCACTCAGGATGAGCTTTTCTAGTTCCATCCATTTGGCTGCAAATTGCATAATTTCATTGTTCCTGATAGCTGAATAATATTCCATTGTATAGATGTACCACAGTTTTTTGACCCATTCTTCGGTTGAGGGACATCTGGGTTGTTTCCAGTTTCTAGCTATTACAAATAAGGCTGCTATAAACATAGATGAGGAAACTTCCTTATGATTCCGTGAAGAGGCATTTGGGTGTATACCCAGAAGTGGTATGGCTGGGTCCTGAGGCAGAGCTATTCCAAGTTTTCTAAGATATCGCCAGACTGACCTCCATAGTGGTTGCACAAGCCTGCATTCCCACCAGCAATGGAGTAGGGTACCCCTTTCTCCACACCCTCACCAGCATGTGCTGTCATTTGAGTTTTTGATCTTAGCCATTCTGACAGGTGTGAGATGGAATCTCAGAGTCGTCTTGAGTTGCATTTCTCTGATAATTAAGGATGTTGAGCATTTCTTCAAGTGTCTCTCAGCCATTAGGGATTCCTCCTTTGTGAATTCTCTATTTAGCTCTGTCCCCCGTTTTTTGATTGGATTATTTGGTTTCTTGGCATTTAATTTCTTGAGTTCTTTGTAGATTTTGGATATTAGCCCTCTGTCAGATGTGGAGTTGGTGAAGATTTTCTCCCAGTCTGTAGGCTGCCGTTTTGTTCAAATGACAGTGTCTTTTGCCTTACAGAAGCGTTTCAGTTTCATGAGGTCCCATTTATTGATGGTTGATCTCAAGTCCTGAGCTGTTGGTGTTCTGTTCAGGAAGTTGTCACCTGTGCCAATTAGTTCGAGGGTTTCTCCCACTTTATCTTCTAGTAGACTTAGTGTGACCGGCCTTATGTTAAGGTCTTTGATCCACTTGGACTTAAGTTTTGTACAAGGTGATAAGTATGGGTCTAACTTCATTCTTTTACAAATGGACATCCAGTTGGACCAGCATCATTTGTTGAAGATGCTGTCCTTCTTCCATTGTGCCGTTTTGGCTTCTTTGTCAAAAATTAGGTGGCCATAAGTGTGTGGGTCTATTTCTGGATCTTCAATTCGAGTCCATTGATCTACTGGTCTGTTTCTATACCAATACCATGCTGTTTTTACAACTATTGCTCTGTAGTATAGCTTGAAATCTGGGATGGTAATACCTCCAGATGTTTTTTAATTGTACAGGATTGATTTAGCTATTCTGGGCTTTTTATTGTTCCATATGAAATTGAGGCTAGCTCTTTCCAAGTCTATAAAAAATTGTGTTGGTATTTTGATAGGAATTGCATTGAATCTATATATTGCTTTTGGTAGGATGGCCATTTTTATTATGTTGATCCTATCTATCCATGAGCATGGGAGATCTTTCCATCTTCTAAAGACCTCTTCCATTTCTTTCTTCAAGGGCTTGAAGTTCTTGTTGTACAGGTCCTTTACTTGCTTGGTTAGAGTTACCCCCAGGTATTTTATGTTGTTTGCAGCTATTGTGAAGGGGGTTGTTTCCCTTATTTCTTCCTCAGCCCATTTGTTTGTTGTATAAAGAAGGGCTTCTGATTTTTTTGAATTAATTTTCATACCTTACTTTTATAAGACATGCTTCAGGTAAAAACATTCAATCCCCAAGGTGTGATTGGACAGGAGAATGTGAGATGCCTCCATGTCTCAACATTATACATTATTAGATTTTTAAATTTATTATCATAAGTGTATTGAAATTTTCAAAAAATCTCTATAAGATAAATAAATAATAAAGTAAACAATTAAATAAATGTGATTTCAAAAGTAAACCTTGCTTTAATGTTTGGAATTATCTTATTAAAGTTTGTATAGACAAACATGTACAAGGCTACTTGGATTTCTCCTGCGAATTATATCTTTGTACACCTTAGGCATTGTTTGTACATGAAGACATACTTATTTGACTATTATATATGTTCAGCATGCTTCTCTAAGACAGAAAGAGTCGGTTCATTACTCTCATCAAAATTAATTATAGGTATGTTAAAAAAAAAAAAACTAAGGGTGAACATGGCATCTATTCACCTATTGTAGGATTTTAGCCATATAGTACAGGATAACTATACTACAACCAATGCACCAAAGGAAACAAGAACATAGACTTTGTCTCCTGTCAATGAGACACTTTGCCTTAGTGGTGCTGCTTTGTAGGCCCCCAGTGTATGAGGAGGCTCTTGGCCCTCATATGACTGCTGAACTGGGTCAGGTGACTGATATGTAGGGACACTCCACTCCAGAGGAGTGGGATGGAAGGGTTAGGGGGTAGAGGGTGGGAGGGTGAGACTGGGAGGGTTGGAAGGAGGATACTGCGTTGGAGATGTAACCTGAAGTAATAAATAAATATTTAAAAAAAACCTAAGACTGAAAAGCAACGTTAAAATATCACATTATGGGGCCAAAGAGATGGTTCAACAATCAGGAGTGCTTGCTGATCTTCCAGAAGACCCGAGTTTGCCTCCCAGCACCAAGGTCTAGCAACTCACAACCATCTGGAACTCCAGCTCTAGGGGATACAATACTTTTTTCTAGCCTCTGCACGTTCCTGCACAGAGATGACATACACACACAGAGACACATACACAGAATTTTTTAAATTATATTTAAACACAAGAGAAGGGCTGGGAAGATAACTCAGTAAATGCCACTCAAGCATAAGGACCTGAGTTCAATCCCACCAAACACACTGAAAAAGTTGAGTGTACTAACGTGTGGTTGCAATATCCATTTTGGGGAAGCAAAGACAAAGGTTCTTGGGACTCATTGGTCATCAAGCCTAGCCTATTAGTGAGTCCTCAGATCCTAATGAGAGATTTTAACTTTTAAAAAATACAAAGCATTTGGCTGCTGAGGAATGATTAACATCTGACCTCCACACATATATGCATATACATGACCACACACTTGAACAGACACACACACACAAAAAGAGTTAAAAGAAAGAGAAATAGAGAGAGAGAAAAGAAAGACACAAGTCAACATTGTTTGCAAACTTGGACTAGGAGAAATATTTCCAAATGAAACAAAATACTCTAAGCCATAAAGACAGTTAACAAATTGAGACCAAACTGTTACAAATTCCAACTTCCCTATAGTAAAATAATTTTAAATGAAAGGATATGAAAAAAGATTTATAATGTTATATATAAAACAAAAGGATTAATTGATAGACTTTAAGCAATAACTTTAAATCAGTTAAATCAACTAACATACATAAAAACAGGTAGGAATTATTTTTAAAATTTAATAAAAGTGAAACTCAACTGACTTGCACACCATTTTAAGGCCCTCGACTTCATTTATAACCAAAAGACATGTCAAAAACAGTTAAAAATTATAATCCATTCATGTTAGGGAACACTACCAAGACATTTTTCTTTTAATTTCAAATGAGGGAAAGGTCTCCAAGAGTGTTTCATGGGAAAATAGTAGGTCCCATTTATGCCTTAAGCTTTTTGTCTGCTCTCGTTCAGGCACATGCTCAGGTGGAGAATCTCCCACACTGTAAACAGCTGTCCCTCCAGAAGGGAAAATAAAGAAGCTGGCTTGGGGACCAAGGGAATGAACACCATTTTCTTTACCTAAAGTGTGTTTCTTTTCATCTTTGTAAAACTGTATTCCTGTATTCTTATATTTTGGAGAGCAGCAAAGTAAGGCAAAGGAGAGATTACTGTAGCCATGTTTTTTCTTAAGCCAAGCTGAGAAGAATTATCAACATTTTTAAAATAATTTAAAAGCTGAGATGAAAATGAAACAATTTAGACTCACCAGGAAGCTTCATCTAAAGCTTCCTGGTGCATAGGATGCTTGCAGCCTAGTGGGTCCTCACAGTGTCCTCTGCTGGCAAGACACATCTTCAGCTTCTTCAGGGTCTATGCACGTGTCCCTACCTCCACTTCTCCCTCCTCTTCATGGTTCCCTTGCCATTCAACTTAGAACCTACCTAGCCAGATATCTAGAATCTGTCTAGCCAGGCTTCCCTAGCTGCTCAAGCATGTCACTAATATGCTTCATTTACAAGTGAGGAACCGACACCACTGGTCAAGATCTAACTCAGGCACACCCAAGAGCTAAAGGTAAAAAAAAAAAAAACAAAACAAAAACAAAAACAAAAACAGCCTTAAGACACTGCATAAAACCACATGGCAATGCTTTCAGCTCGGGCCAGGAAAGGTCCCTGGAGCCCTTCAGTCAGAAAGGCACTTTAAAGTCCTGGTAAGAAAGTCCAACTGATGACATTTCAAGAGAAAAGAAAAAAACTTTACCAAGTATACTGGAGTCTCTTTCACCAGAAAGATGAGAATTTCTCCTCTATTGGATGTTAAAAGACAGCAGACTCGGGAAGTTAGGCATTCACCAGAACATGTGAACACAGTGAAAACCAGCCTGACCCAGTTTAACTCAAAATTATAACCTACAATGCCTCATGTCCCTGAGGAACACCTTCAAAGAGACCAGCGGTCTCCTTCGTCCTTGACCCTTCCTCACTGTGTCTTTAACTGTGTCCTTATGCCCTGGGGACCAATTGTGCTCTCTATGTAGCCTCTAAGAACCCCAAATTCCATGGTGTGTTCCCCCGTTTTAGCCCCACTCACGGATATCTCCCTGTACTCTTCTATCTTTCAGCCTGCCGCTTTTGAGCCTATCCTAATGGCCACTTCTTGCAACCTCAATCCGTTTATCAAGTAGTCTGATCTAATTTCTGCACTCTTCATCCCTGCCTCTGGGACTGCTCCCAGAATCCACACAACTGGGCAGCCCTCCCCACATCCTGGCTTCCCACTCTAGTACTGGCTGGGCCTGTCACATAATTCTCACTCTCACATTAGCCCAGGCCTCAGCAGGGACTACCCAGCTGCATCAATGCATGGTATCAATGAATTAACTCATCACTAATTGCCCTCACTACCAAACAAATTTCTGGTGTGCCCTGTTTTAGAGTAAGCCCACCTCTCCTGACATTTCAACCAAGGCCAGACAGTCTTTAGATACTAGAGAGAGGGGAAGTCATTCTCTAGTCACAGGTGAACTCTGGGGTCAGGGTGGAGGATCTAAACTGCTCTGGAGACTTAGAGCATACCGTTCTATCTCCCCTCTTTCTCTGCATACACAAAACACATGCCTACTGCAGAAACCTGGCCATTTACACCAGGGCGTTGTGTCAAAACATAATAAAAGCCAGAGCATCCATGTGAGCTTTCCTTCCTCCAAATGTGGGTGCCACAGATGCAGAGCTTGGCTGCCTGCCCAGGAAGCTCCCCATCCTCTTCAACCCCATTCACCCACTCACCCAGAGCCTCCAGAGAACAAGTACCTAAGAAGCTGACAGTTGCAACAGGCCACCCCGCATCCCCCTCCCCAGTCCAGAAAATCCCATTCGAGGCAGACAGGGCTTCTTAACAAACAATTAGCTTGAATTTTTCATTAGCTTCTACTTCCTTTGCAGTTCCTGCCTCCAGCCCTTTCATATCTTTAAGCTATGTATAGCTTGGGGAGGCCCTGGCCAGCCATAGAGGAGAGCCCGGCGGATATGTGGGTTAAAGCATCCATGAACTCACCTCTGAAATAGACCCCTAATGAAGCTGATTGTAAATTAAACCCACTACTCCACATAGCCAACACGTGGCCTACTTCAGACAGGCATTTCCGAGCACACCAGCCGCGAGCTTACTCCATCGCAGGCAGCTTTGCCGTTGCCCGCTGCTAACGGTCACAGTGATGGTGGAGGAGGTGGTAAAAGTGATGAAAATAGGACAAAGGCCTTGCACTAGTGCACGGCCTTCCTTGCAATGCACTTTCACATGTGGACCTCATCCTGGCCTCCAAACATCTCTGAGAGGCCTCTGTGATCATTATCATCCCCCCCCCCACCCAGGATTATAGAAGGGGCTGTAGGTTCAGTTGTGAAATGACTTCACTCAAGAGACACAAAACAGGTGAGTGGCTGGGTCAGGACTGAAGATGTACTCCAATCACATTTCCACGCTGAAATCTCAAAATTGGGATAGTTGGTATTTTCCCTTTTCCTCTCTGGACCAAGATCTATTTGGGGCTTCTATCCTCAGCAGGTTTTTTTTTTTTTTTAATGGTTGATCGGGAGAGAGGGTTGGGGGCAGAGAGGAGAACCTCTGTTCTCACATATATATATATACAGACTGTGAGGGGGGAGACCACACATATAATGCTACAAGAGTCCCTACTGGCCTTTGGAGAGGAGGTGTCTAGGTCCTACCTTCTACCTTCTACCTTCTACCTTCATGGCCAAGGGTAGCCACCTGAAATCAGAAGGTCAGGGTTCTTCCAGCCTGAATGCTTATCCTCTGGGGGCCCAACAGAAAGATAGCATCTGGAAGGAGAACAAAAGGCTGCCTTTCTAGCCCTGCACTCCCACTCTTAAAAGAGGACCACTTACCCACAACCCACTTAGCAATCTGTCTTATGCCCTGAATTCATTCCAAATTATCTCTTGGCCTCAGATAGAAAGAGAAAAAGACCTGGTCATTCTTAGTTGGTCTGGCTGCTCATTGTCTCCTACTGTTCACTTAACCAATGACCATTTGTAAATAAATGAATATCAAAAAGAAGGCCCCAGCCGCTTACCCTTCAAAACACCCCTGCTTCTTCCACAAGCCTCAAACTTACCACTTGGGGAAAATTCATGATCTCTTACTGTTCTCTCTCCTTGTCTCCTTGCTTGAACTTGGCTCAACTACTTGCCCAAGTCAATTTTGTCCTCTCTGCTCCTGGACTTCTGTGAATATATGCCCAGAAAAATGGCACACCGGAGGCAACCCTCAATCAGCGTGATAGGAAGCAAACAAATGAAAGCCACTCAGGCTGGTGCTCAGATGGCCCCTTGTGATATTCCATCTGAGTTCTCCCAGGGAAGTCTTGGTAGAATCGGCTTTAATATACTCTAGTGGTGCCCTCCACATTGCGGCCTCTTACTGAGGATTCCTCTTTCCCCTCATTTTTCTGGATCCTCTTAAGAAGTCGTAGGATCCCAGATATCCCGCCTGCCACAGGATACTAAGTACTCCCACTCATCACTCTTATCTCCCATTCTATCCAAAGGATAGTATCTGTCCACCTACTAATGGAAATTCCACAGCCAGCAATCCACAAAATAATCATAAAGACAGGGGGTGGAGTACCTCACCTGCCATGGACTTCACTGGGCACTTCCACGCCATATTTTCTGGCCTCCTGACTACCCTTTGAAGAAGGCATTACCCTCTCACTTTCCAGAAGGACCAAGTTTTGGAAGTACAGGTCACTAGCCACTGTAACAGACAAACCACTGGCCAAGCCAGAAATTAGACCTGGGTCTGTCAAACACTGCACTTGATGTCATACAGGGGTGTAAGTTTGTCCCAGAGGGGAACAGCCAGTATCAGAACAGCTTGAAGCTGGTGCCTCAAGGACCTCATTGCAGAAGTGTAACTAAAACAGGTCCTGGCAGAGAGCTTATGGGTACAGGAAGGAGGAGTCAATAATGACCTGGAAAGCAGGCTGAGAAGCTCAAGTGCTCAAGGCCCAGGTCATGTGAGCTGCAGGTGTTGGCATGAGAGAAGTGGCCTAGGGGTTCCTGAAGGGTGAAGCAGGACAGTCAGATTCCCATTTCAGAAAGAGTCCTTTGCTTCTCTATAGTCACAGGGTGACTCGACCAATAATCTAGAAAGACAATAATGGCTGAGGGCTGAACTAGGACAAGTGACATGGGATGGTGACGAGAGTGTATGCCTGAGAAATGTAAGAGATGAGAATGGGATAGAGTAGAAAACCTCCAGAGCCTTCTGGGGCAGCTGTCACCTCCCTCCTCTTGCCAGGATCAGTTACTCCAAGTAGCCAGCCTACAGAGGGCATAGCCTGGAATCTCCACCTGAAAATAAAGTCTAGCCTGATCAAGCCACAGGGGGGGAGGGGGTCTCATCTTGCCAAGGTCTGGTCAGGAGCTCTAGGAAAAAGGAGGCTACCTGCATTCCTATCCTGAAGTCTTTGCTGGGCATCTCTGCCCGCTGAAACCTGTGAAATATTTACAGCCAGCCAAGCAGGGGAAGCAAGGGTAGCTGGGCCGTGAATTATTGACAGCTTCACTCTCATCTTGGCCCAGGCTGCTTGGCCAAGCACAGGCCCAGGGGAGACTCAAGGCAATCTATGGGCATTAAGCAGTGTTCTTGAGGAAGCTGGAGGTAGAGGCTCCTGACTGTCAGTGGGCCAGAGGTGACTTGAGCCTTTTACCCTATATCTTTTGGGGGTGACCATTATTAGTCAAGCGAAATTGGAGTGATTATTAAGGAGCCTAGCTACCCAAAACCCTCCTAGCGAAGTCCAACAAAGTTACCCCCTCTTCCCTGACTGTCTCCCAGTGGCCTAAGGAGTTGGCAGCCAGAATGTCACTAAACTCCTGCAAGCTGTTCAGTAGCTTGTCATTACAGAAGTCAGCTACCCTCACTAAGCTCATTCAAGACATCGAGTGTGGTCCTGCTAGGTACCAGAACCAGTTGCCTGACACCTAGACCATCTGTGAAATATGATTGGTCACATATTGTCTTGCCTGGGCCAAAACATAAGACTACAGAAGACACTAACAGGTCCCCAAACCACCACACCACCCACCAGGAAAAAGTCGCTGGGGCAACTGGCCCTTCCTCAGCTAACCTCACTAACTTCTGCCAGGGAAAGAATTGCTGGGCTGCAGTGCAGACAAACAAGGCTAGACAAAGAATTAGAGGAATCCAGTCTGAGTTAGAGTACACCTTGCCAGCCATGGCCCTGACCCTCGGTTTCCTCCTGTGAAGCTGGAAGACATCTGTAGGAGAATACAATAATGACTCAAACCAGACCTATTATCTTCACAACCCAGCTTTCCCCAGCCCCCTTGGCTGAAGCTGGAGCATCAACCCTCCCAGAAACTGGCACCTCACAGCTGCCACCCAGCTGCGTGACTCGGCCCCAAGACCAGAAGCTTTTTATATTTTCACATTTGTCCTTCCAAGACATGTGGTGCTAGACTCCCTCCCTCCCTGCCTCCCAAGTTACACTTGACAACCCAGTCTTGAGTCAAGGAACCAAGGAGGGGAAGGGAGCAAGGTAGCTCCTAACCCACCATAGGATGGCAACAACAATGAAAGCCCCACCTTATCCACACCCTCCTGAGGTTCGGCCTTGAGGCATGGGGTCCCCACAAAGACCTAGAGGATGAAGAACAGACAGAATTCTCCCAATGTACATCTAGGTAGCCCATCTCCTGCTCCCCTGTGGTCATACCTCCTCCTGCAGGAGGGAGCCTGCCCCACAGGCAGATGGTCTAGCTACTTCTCACTTCCTTTCCACCTACCTCCCCAAGTTCGTGGCAGTAACTCCAGATCTTCCAAAGGAGGCAAAAGGGGTTGTATTAGTGGGGCTAAGTGTGTGAAGAGACACAGGACTGGGAACAAACTACCACAAATTAGTATAAAATGATTCTTTTTGTCTAAGCCCTGTTTCTTAGAGAGGACCCTGCCTACTTTTGGAGCCAGGAGAATTCTTACTTGCACAGAGCTGTCCTTCATTTCAGGACTCCAGAATATGTCTCCTTCTTGGACATGGGTGCTTAATAAAGTACTATCCTCTCAAGGTAGAATTATAGCCCACATGCTTTTTGTTGTCTCCAGGGAAACAGTACTGCCCCATCCAGAACCACCAGCAAAGGTTCTATAGAGCAAGGAACAAGCCTCTATCTTCCCTTTCTTAAACACTTCTCTCTGCCATGGCACTTGGGGCTCATTGTGTGGTTTCAGTACAAAATGCCCTCCACTAGCTCATGCACTGAAAATATGGTTATCTCATGAGACTATTTTGAAAGGTTCTAGGAACTTCAGGAGGTAGAGTTTCATTGGAGGAAGTACATCCGAGGGGATGTAGCTCTGAAGGTTATACCTCTCTTAGTTCCCTCCTTGCTCCCCGATTCTTGTCCACTGGAAATAAACAGCCCCTTTCTCCACACTCTCCCACGACTGTGATGCTCTAACTCACAGTAGACCCAGAACCACAGGGCCAAATGATTGTGGTCCAAACTCTCTGAAACCATGAGCAAAAATAATAATGTCTTCCTTTAAATAGTTTGTGTCATAAATCTCAACACAATGGTAGAAGGTCAAGTGACTAATGTAGCCCCTTACCAATTCAGCTGACAGACCCCAACTGTCTCACCAAAGTGACTGTCACCAAACTATTCCTGTATATCAGTCAGACTGACTACCTGCCTGCTTATTACACCAACAGACAAATGCAAGATCTCTCAGGAGCAGGAACTTCTTGAAATAGATTATAGACCTGCACCTAGCCATCCTCTCTGGGGGTCAGAGCCTCCATAGCTTCTTACAAGGTCCATGCCCCTGATTCCTTCATTGGGGGACTCTCTGTCAGTCCCCTTAATTCACAGGCACCATAGTTCTGGTTCCCTGTCTCTAAGCTTTCCCCAGTGAAGTCCACCCACCAAATGATTCAGCACACAGCATTTGTCACAACCTCAGGTATGTGTCAGAGTAAGAAATGACTGGAGCACCTTCTCCTCAGACACACACAGATGCAGCACTTCCTTAGTCTCAATTAAGCAAGATCACAGGGGCTGCAAGGGTGTCCCCTCCCCAGTTCATCCCTGATTGGCTTGGCATTTGTGAAATGTTAAAGTTCTTTTCTTCCCACCCTTCATCCTGTCCTCCTTGCAAACCCTGGCATTCTTCCACATAGTTTATTATCCATCTATCCATCTTCAATCTATCCATCTGTTTGCTCAACCAACCATCTACCTATATCAACTCATTTACTCAATATTCAGTAATTATTAAACAACAAGGTGCCACATCTGACCATTGTCAGTGAACCACTACTAAGTAGCCCTGATTAAATATGCTTTAAAGGAGGTTGTGTGTGTGTGTGTGTTTTTAAGTGTACTGTCAGTAGTATAATGCCTCCATTCATTCTATGTACTCTTATTGATCATCCACTATGTGTCAAGCACGGTGCTAGAAGGCATGGGTCTGAAGAAAGGGTGTGTTATCTGCTTACCAAGGCAAAGTAAGCAACCCATCAAAGTGTGGTCCTATTTAAGGATGGTGAAGGGCACAGTATGTCAAAGAATGGAGAAACAACAGCTAGCATTAGTGTGGAGCTCAGCAGGTGTCTTGTATTTTTCAGAGTACTGTTCATACATTAACTCAGCAGAGTGGCACTTATTCCAAAAATGGGAAGAGACTTGTACCTGAACTGGGTCCAGAACAAACAAGAGCAAGTCAGGTAGAGGGACAGTCTAGGTACAGGTATGGTGGTGTGGTGGTTTGAATAAGAATGGCCCCCATAAGCTCATATTTTCAAATGTTTAGTCACCAGGGGGTGGAATTCTTTGAAAGGATTAGAAAGATTAGAAGGTGTGGCCTTATTGGAGGAAGTGTGCCATTGCAGGTAGGCTTTGAGGTTTCAAAAACCCATCTCTCTCTCTCTCTCTCTCTCTCTCTCTCTCTCTCTCTCTCTCTCTCTCTCTC
>CAJQZJ010031560.1:1278053-1296673 GCA_907164525.1 Lophiomys imhausi
TGTGTGTGTGTGTGTGTGTGTGTGTGTGTGTGTGTGTGTGTGTGTGTACACATACTTGTGCATGTAAGTGTTGCTTTCTGCCATTCGTTCATTCATTCGTTCATTCATAGACACTGAGCACTGAGTCTTTCTGGGCTTGTTGGCTCTCTCTTTCTGTCTTTCATCACAACCAGATATCTTGACTGTTACTTTCTTACTCTGTCAATTATGTGTTGTATAATTGCAGACCACTCCTCAAATCAGTGGACTTTGAGTCAGTCATTTCTAATGTCTTGTGTCTATTGGTAGGTTAGTGTCACCCAGGCATGCTCATGTCAGTTAGGGTCTACTGGCAGTCAGGTGACCAAAACTCTAAGGAAGGTCAAGGAATGTCAAGGTCAAGGAGGTGCAAGGACTTAATTCTTGCAATGTCATGCCTAGCCAAGAATTATGATATTAAGGAAGTGAGAGCCAAGATTCAGGAACAACAATTTTGCCCTATAACAGATGGCTGTCAGTGAAGAATTTTGAGAATGGGAATGACAGATCAAATTTGCATACTGCAACAATCACTCAGGATTATATGTGTATAAAGACTGTGTGACAATCTCTGGTCTCAAAAAGGCTGTGGGTTAGTAATTTTTCCTATCAAGGAGAATAATGTAGCCAACTGTCCTCTCCCCACCCCTTGCCCAGATATACTCCAATTTAGTAAGAAATGGGCTACTTTCCCCATCCTGATAAAGCACTAGATCACCAAGCAAATGAAATAAAAGTGATCTAAATGTATCTGGGTTCTTCAGTCTGTTTACAGAGGCCTAATAGAGACATCTCAGAACAGGCAAACCTTAAGCCTGTGCTCATCAAAAGCCACCTGATGCATGGGAAATACCAGTTGAAGGGGTAGCATGGGTGGGTACTCAGCTGTCATCATTGGCTTGTGGAATGAGAACGTCAGACCTCTCTAACCCCAAAGCAGCTTTGCTTACAATAAGAATGTTAAATTGTGACTCAACTTGTTCCAAACATCACAGTTGTTTTCTTTGTATTTTTCTGTTTGTCACCATGCTTTTTCATCATCAGTGTGCCTCTCTTTTTAGAAAGAAGGAAAATTAAAACTAAAAAACAAAACACCCAAGTGGTTTGTGTGCTGTAGCTCTGTTGGCAAGGTGTGACCCGTCCGAGAGGAAACCCAACTAACGAGTCCCAAGGAGGGTGCTTTTAGATTCAGAGGAGACTGCTTGCTGTCTAAACCTCTGCCTCAGGAGTTGCTGGTATTTGCTATCTAACTTGGGTGCTCCCTTCACCCTGTTGTCCAGCCCCGGCTTCCTGCCACCCTTCTCTTCAGGCAACCTTTTCAGGTGCCTCTCTTGTGCCAGGAGCTGAGGAAGCAACGGTGACTAAGCCTTGGCCAGGGGCCTGGAGCTGCTCACACTGAGAGACCTATTAGGACCAGCTCTGGCAGTAGGAATCTGGCCAGTGTTGAATGTTCACGCGCTTTTGGCAGATGGAGATGGAGGGCCTAGGCCAGAAGGAATGCCTGCAGGAACAGAGCTGAGAAGGAAGTTCAGAGTGTATATTGCCACCACCACCACCCCTCCTGGGAGAAGCCAAAGAGAGAGGAGGTACCCTGGCCCTGCCTGAAGACAGAGACCCATTGTTTCCCAGTGTCTAAAGCACCTCTGCTTTCCTCCTTGGGCTCCATTGACCTGGCTTCCAACTTCGACCACCACCAGGAGAATCTGCGAACGAGCAGAGCCAGGAGCTTCCCAAAGAGAATGCAGAACTAAATGAGCATTTTCTAGGAGCAGGCCCCCTCCGGCATACTAGTGACAATGCACTCCCATGGTCACACCCTCCCTCATACTAGATCTTCCCCAGAACTGGGTCCCCAACTCCCTGCCCTGTTATTCTCCAAAGGTTGTATTTAGGCATGGAGCCTCTTATGAGGCTCAGATAGGGACCATTAGCCAGGCCTGCTGAGAGACCAAGCTCCCATCTGCCTTCATCAGATGAGATTCTAGTGGTTCTCAACCTCCCTAATGCTACAACCCTTTAATACAGTTCCTCATAGTGTGGTAACCCTCAACCATAAAATTACTTCATTTTTACTTCATAACTGTCATTTTCTACTGATATGAATTGTAATGTAAATATTTGATATTCAGGACATCTGATATGTGACTCTTGTGAAAGGGTCATTGACCTCCAAAGGGGTCGCGACCAACAGGTTGATAAACTCTGGGCTAGAAACTGAGCAATCCAAACCTTATCCACCCTGTGTTTTTTCCAGTTTGGCTTGATTAAAGTCAGTATTACCTGAAACTCAAAACTAATGTTTGTCAACCAGGACTCCCAGGTGGCCTTCACCAGACCGACTCTCCTTCCCTCAGAACCAACCTAAACAAGCAGGAGATATGCCATTATCCTCCAGGCCAGGAGCCGGGCTTTTGCAGTGAGACCAAGATGCCACTGCCGCTCTGCTAAGTCTCAGGGCATCAATATTTCATGTCGCCAGAGCTGTCTTTGTTTTTATGCAGATTGCTCAGGCTGCCAGATGGGCAAAGGCTGGCACCACCATCCATCACCAGGCTGTCCCCTCCTCGGCAACCTTGCTGGCTGCCAGAGCCCTGCAGGCTGGCCTCGCTGTGGCCTGTCCTCTCACTTAGTCTGCACGGTGTGACACAGCTCCATCCTGAACACTGTGGGGGACAGAGATGAAGGCAGAGGCCAGGCTCTTGCTGTGGGGGACTTGCAGATGGAAGGACCTCATGACAAGATGAGAGACAGCTGGTCACTTTGGTACCAAAAACCTCATAGATTTTATTTTAAGCCACAAAAAAAAAAAAGGCTGAACGGGGATATCATCCCCTATTTGCAGATGGAAAACTGAGGCACAGGAAGACTAACAGAATTGCTGAAGATTACTTTGCATGTTGAATAGCAGAGCTGATCCAAAATGACCTCCAGCATCCCAAGGTCTTACCTCTAAACCAATGCCACTGAGTCATAAGCATAGCCTGGTTGAATGAAGTGGGATAGGCATCTGCCACAGTCTGTAGATGTACGTAGTACCTAGAGTCTGGAGTCATTTCTCCACATAGCTGGGCCACCTTACATGGCTAGCAGCCTCTTCCAGGCCATACTAGCCTTTCCCTGTCCCCAGGATCTGAGCCTACATCTGGAGACCTTGCAGTGGGGGGGAGGGGCGGTCCTCTAGAATATGGCTCTATCTTGTTCTTTCCTTAGATAAAATAGGAGTGATACCCCAGTACTGATGCCAGAGGTATTCCAAAGTGGCATCCTGTACTGATGTATGCACACCAGCATCTTTGAGGGCCTGGCTGGTGGAGCATGGCTACCTGTGCCCATCTTCCCCCAATACTAAACTCTTAGCAAAACTAACAACCTTAAGGTTACTTTAAGGTTCCTCAACATAGTCTGCTTTCCATAATTTCTGACAGCCAATCCCACATTTTGGCCTATCATCCCATGCTAGTCTCTACCCCAATTTCCTTCATTATGCAGGGACCCCATCCCAGTCAAAGCATTCTGCGTTGCCCGGCCCATTCCACACTGCCAGATCTGATGACAGTATTGGTGATACAAGTGATCCACAGCATATCCAGGGATGCAGCCTCAATATACTGAGGCAGAGCTTGTAGAAACTTCCCAGTTTCCCCAGACTGTCACTAGGCTGGAGGCAACTAGGCCAAAATCTTCTGGGCAATAGAGTTGCCACATAGAAATTAAGAGTACTGCCCAAAACTCACTGGGTGAGCTTGGATGAGTCACAGCCCCCTCCCTGTGCCTGTACAAATCAGGAATTGTATAGATGACTTATAAGACCCTCCATAGCCTATATCAATAGCCAGTGGCCACTGTTCTCAATTCCTCACCTTCTCATCACCTCTTCTTTTGGCATAGGGTGGATGTAGTAATAGGGGTGGTAGAGGTTACAGTAGTCTACTGACCTTGACACAGGCCTGGTGTGTTACACAAAGGACACTGCCCAGCCATGAGATTGTAGAAGAGCTTCCACACTGAGAAAGGTCTAAAATAGGCCATTCTGACACCTTTCAAGGCCAGAATTCTTGGTCTCAGATTCTGTGATTCATGCCACAAGCAGAAGCAGCAGTGCCCATGGATAACTACCTGTGCCCTCATTGCTTCTTTTCAGCCTCAAACCACAAAAAAAAGACCTAGCAAGATAGCCAACTCCCTTCCAGTGCTGGAGGATTGAGACTCAGAAAAACTAAGAAGAGCACCAAGAGCACACCATTAGAATTCTAACTTGCACCTAATCTGAATCCAGGGATCTCAAGTCTATGCTGCTGTGTTATATAGGAAGGCTGAACACTGCCATGTTTGGATATCTACAGGAACAAATGCATTCCTCCCCCCTTCACACATGCCCAGAACACCTTTCTTGATATTCCTTTTTCTACTCTACACACAAGCTCCTTTTCTGCTCTGAGAGATCCCATTTATCTTTGGACCCAACATCAGCTGCTCCATTTTCCCATCTCTCCTTTGTTTAAGCTCCAGTAGGAATTATTCATATTATTTTCCCATTTATACCATTATGGTTCTATCCAGTGCAGGCTTCCAAGGCTGCAGGAGCAACCCTCCAGCATCCTGTAAGGTGGCTTTCTCTATTTCCATGCAGCAGGCATGGACCTATGTCTCCTTTGCTGTTTGCTTCCCTCTCTTCTTCCAACACTGAGCATAGTACCAGTGCATAAAGTAGGGGCTTCTATGTCTGCATGCAAAGAACTTTCTTGGTGCACAAATGCAGAGATGAAGCAGCTCTATGCTGGTCCAGAGCAATACAAATGGAAATGGGACCCTGACATTCAGATGTGGTGATAGTTTGTTCCCTGACCTTGCAGAAAACAGCTTCTTGATGGCTTCCACCTTTGGACTCACTCTCCCCTCCCATCAGGCTACCTTCTCCTTTCCCAGCCAAGACTAACTCCACAACATAATGGCTGGGATAATGGGGACTTTTCAAGAGCTGCACACAGCCCTGCTCATCTCTTACCCCAGAAACTGGAGAATGAGAGTTTGGATCAAAAGGCCAAGCCTAGATGGAAGCCTGAGAGGCCTTGGGATCTGATAGGGGAGTTCATTTTTCATGGCTCAGTGTCCAATTGGTCAGATGGAGCCACTGAGCCTCTGGCCCTGCTCCAAGGCTAAGGGCCATAAAAGATACAGATGTCAGAGTAGAGAGCAAGGAGATCAGGTTCTCAGGCAAGGGCAAAATGGGACTATGTCACTTGTGAGACTTCCTACAAAGAAAAGAACAGAGGATATATCCAGATTGGGGACCAAAGTGATCAAGGAGGTCAGACCTCTCCGCCACTCAGCACTGGAAACAGCCATGACTTTGCCACTAGAAAGACAGTTCTGAGAAGTTGGCAAGATTCCAAGGAACAGGGACCCAGGAGGGCCAGCAGGCAGGACTCGGGATTCTACCCTCATTCACCTGCTTTAAATATTGGACTTTGTGGAAAGATTCCTCTGAATAAAAGATGATGATGATGACAATAACACTGACAAGGATCTCTTTCCTGGGTGTAAATGGCCTGCCTCTTGGATATCAACTCCTTCCTCCCTGGTCATCCAACCTCAGGCACATCTAGGAATGCCAGCAGGCATTCCAGCTGGCAAACAGACCATACCATCCATCTTGAATATGTCTAACCTGTGTAGGTGCTACCCAATTGTCTTAGTTATCTATTGCTGTGACAAAACACTGTGACCAAGGCAGTTTATGAAAGAAAGCCTTTAATTGGCTAACAGTTTTAAGAGTGTTAAGGTCCCTAATGGTAGAGAAGAAGCACAGTTGGAGGAACAGCTGAGAGCTTACGTCTTGACCTACAAGAAGGAGAGAGAGAAAGACACTAGGGATGCTGAAGGCCTTTTGAAATCTCAAACCCCACCCCAATGACACACTTCTTCCAACAAAGCCACACCTCCCAATCCTTCCTAAATAATTCCACCAACTGAAGGCTAAGTATTCAAACATATGGGGACTATTCTTAGTCAAAGCACCAAACCAGTTTATTCAAAATATATACACCTTCCTTCCTATTCTCCACATTTGTGTCACAAGAGAATTGCTCTTCTGGGCTTCAACAGCATCACCCCCAAAGGTTCTATTCTCCATGGAACGCCTTCCTCCCTGCACCCTTCTCTCTGGACCAGCTTTCCTTTGACTCAGGTACACCTTGTAAAGAAGCCCTCACTGCCTTCCTCAAGCAGAGTTATTTCCCCCATCTCCACCCCACAGCCACCTGATGCCCTGCTTTTAGTACAGCACTTTGCCCATGAGCATGGAGCTGGTATCTTCAAGCCTAGATTCCTATTTCAGATCTGCTATCTCAAAACCTTGAGCAACTGAACTTCTCTAGAGACTCAGTTTCCCCATTTTTAAAACTGGAATAATATTAGAAACCACTCCTGCTGCTATGGTATTGAAGGAACTAACACAGACAGAACACTAGGCATTGTACCTGCTGTATCATAAGTGCTTGAGGAATATTAACTGCTACGTACAGTGTTCACTGAGTGCTGTGACCAGCTCCAGGCTGTCTCCTGTGTATTTTCTCTGTAAATGTGTTTATACATGCAATTCAAACATATTTATGTTTTTTTCTCAGTTGATTCTTCTAACAAGAACAGAAAAGTAGAGAGTAGAGACGATGTAAGAAATGAGAAAGGTGGGGCATTCCCCATCCATAGAAAATCTGCTCTTCATGAGGCCTTTATTCTCTCCTATTGTTCAGCTGTGATTTCAACAGTGCTTGGTCAGGGTGAGTAGCATCTTTTGAGATCATTGGTGACATGGTGTCTATCCTCTCAGTAGAAAACTGACCATTTCTGTTGGAGCACCCTCCGGACCATAAGCACCTTGAAAGAAGTTTGCATTTGTGCTCCTTGTTGCTCAAGCATCAAGCTCAGTTTCTGCATCTGATAATTCATATGATGGTTTATCTTAGTTATTAACTTGACCGGACTGAGAAGCACACTTCTGGATACATCTGTGAGGAAGCTTCCAGAGGCAGTGGGCATGTGGTTCAGTGAACCCAGATACAAAGTCCCATTCTGAAAGTGGATGACCCTGTCTTGTAGGCTGGAGGCAGGAAGCGGATCTCACAAGCAAACACCCACTTGACCCTTCTTAAGTGGGTGTGTCATTTGTTGATGTCACCAGTGGCCATCAGTCTCCACATACCTCAGATTTTGAAGACAGACTTGCACCAGTGATATTCCAGGGGGCGGTTTCAAGCCATCAATGTGGGAGTGGGGCTGTAGCATTGGTCTCTCCTGCCCTGTGGCTTCTCGATTCTTAGAGCAGCTACTGCTTTCCCCAGATCTCCAGTCTGTAGCCAGCCATGGTGGGACCACTCAACCTCTGATTGTGTAAGTCAATCTAATGAAGTCTCTCTTAAAGTTAATAAAGTCCTTCCTCTTATAGTTATGTTTACTTTCAATTTGTTCTGTTTCTCTGGAGAACTTTAGCCAATATAGCCAGTTTGAATAAATAAAAATGTAACCAGTTAATAAGTGGCCACAGTCCCCAACCCTTCCCCATCCATGGTAGACTAAGATCTGAGTGAATTTTCAGGACTCAGGAACTGAGTCCCATCCAGATAGAACCCGACTCCCACATTCAAAGAGGAACCCCAGTGAGCCAGTCCATGGCCTGACTAGGACTGAGAAAAGAAAGGGATAGTTGGCACCAAATAACATTACCTACAAAGTGTGGCAAGAGGTCTAGGTTAGAGGCAGGAAAGTGTGAAGTCTGTGCTCTCAACCTGGTGATGACACTACATACAGTACCACCAACAGCAGCTGGGCTGTCAGCTTCTTAGGCCTGGTGTTCACATCTCTTCAGGTCCTTGATGCCTAGCAAGCTAGACAAGGCCTTTTTTCTGTCAGCAGCTTTGCATGGATGCCATTCTGAAGGTCAAAGTCAATGACTGGCAGCTGAGCCTTGCTTTCTCCTACTGACTGAAGGAACACAGTTTTTATCCTGTGGCCATCTGCAAAGTATCCCCACAATTCACTTGCCACCTGTAAGCCTGGCAATCTGAGTTCAATCCAAGGGGTCCACACTGGAAGGAAAGAACCTACTTCTGAAAGTTATCCTCTGATTTTTCACATGCATGCCATGATGAGCACACACACACACACACACACACACACACCTGCAGTCACATGCATGTATCTATCATACAAACACACACAATAACAACAACAGTAACAACTTAGGATATTCCCTAAGCCCACTGGTGTCAAGGTCTTCTGGCAGTTAGCATTTATATGGAAGGACTCAGTCCCACCGCTCAGCTACATCACTGGTATTTTGTCACACTGGCTCTAGGAAATATCCCAAATTAGTGACTAACTAAACTTCCAGGTCAGTAGGTGACTTACATGCCTTCAGCAATGAAGCTGCCAGTTGCCTTTGCCCCAGTTCAACCTTTTCCCTTTGCCCTGTCCCCTGCCCCTTGCCCCCTGCACACCCAGCAGAAGTGGATTTCTCTCTTAAGCTTCCTCCACAGGCAGAGAGAGCCAGAGAGATCCTGTTTCACTCCGAGATAGGATTTCTGAATCCCAGGTATCTGCTGACCAGGATCCTTCTGCCAGTCTTCCTGTGGACCCTGAGATCAACACATCCCTTCTGTTATGGACAGCTGACCCCACCAGAGCTGCAGAGGCTCACAGGGTATGAGACACACCTTTCCTGCCTTCATTCCTGCTGGTGAGTCCTAAACCATGCTGTTTTCATTTGACCCACTCTTCAGTCTCTTCAGTTGTGTCTTAACTCCCATACCAGGCTCCAAGCAGCATTGTCCTAGAGAACTTGAGGTATTCTGGGAAAATTCAATTTCGTGCATGGCAACGAGTGTCAGCCAGCCAAGCTGGCTCACTTCCCAGCATGCTCTTAGGAGGCTGTATTCTTATGGTCTGCTTTTCCCAGCTGTTTAGCTTGAGGCATTCCAAGAACACCAGCTTCAGTCTGGGTCTTGACTTTCTGCAAGAAAAAAAAAAAAAAAGCATAGCTGTTCACCATATCCTCATCCACTGTGCAATTTTGCTCCAGAAATTCTGGAGTCCTTCTGGGACTTAAGGACCCCCCCCCAGAATACCCCCCATAACCTCCCTGTTCAGCAGTCCACATGCAAGTCAACAGAAGAGCAGACTTGGGGAAGCTAGAGGCAGAACTCTAGCTAGGAAAACACTAGGTGTTCTGTCAGATACATGGCAACCCCCTCCTCCCACCCCACTCCCACTACCATAGGCAGAGTCTACAGTTCTACTCTAAGTACTTTGTTTCCTAAATGGTACTTTTGTGTCCCAAACAATGAATTATTCAACAAATATTTTCTGTCAGTGGTTTTTCTGTGTTCAATATGACGTATTGTTCTAGGGCCTGGGGTGAGACAAGGATATGATGAACCCTTCTCCCAGATCTCTCGGTAAACACTGCTATTATGCCTGCATTGCTGATTAGGGGATTTGAAAGAAAAGAGATGAAGTAACTATTCTAAGGAAACCCTGAAAACAGCCAGCTACAGTGCATACACCTGTAATTCCAACACAGGAGAGGTGAAGCAAGGACATCATGAGCCTCAGGCCAGACTGGGCTACACACAGAGAGCCTGTCTTAAAAAAACAAAAACAAAACAAAGAAGAAGAGGAGGGAAGATAGAGGAGAAGGAGAAACAGTTTTGAAACACAACTGTGGGGAAGTTTGGAGGTACTTACAAAAAAAGGAGATGGTAGCATTTGGCATGTTGTATCCAGTGTCAACATGAGGACACAGGACTTGCTGGCCTGGCCCTAAGCCACCTGTGCAGAAAAAGAGAAGCAACGAATAATGTACAGGGAGTGGCTGCTGGCAGGTAGAACAAGAGCCAAGCTCACTGCTCCCCTCTATCCCTTGATAGATACCACATGCGTCCACACGGCCACCAGCACACAGGAGACAGAGGCACATGATGGACACATGCTAGATCACGTGTGTGGGATTTCTCCAGAGACCTCTAGCTCAGATGTCTGGATCCATACTGGCTGTGAGGAGGAATGTCCTGGTTGCTGCCTAGGAGGGACAGAGAGGACTGAGGAGCCCATTGCAGACATCTAAATGAGAGGTAACGTCTGAACTGATCATAGTAAGAGAGGGAACAGGGAGGATCAGGCAGACAGGGGACATCATGAAGGCAGACCTCACAGGCTTTAAAAAGAACAGAGACAGCAGGTGGCAAGCAGGCCTTTATCAGAGCAGTGAGAGACTAGAGCATACCATGGGGAAGGTGAGTGTGCTCAGACCGGCACGGGAGCCAAGGACAGCCCTAGCTGTACTCTCAAAACCAAGCCAACAACTGGGAGAGGGGAGCACGCCTGTGACCTCAACTCAGGAAGCAGAGGCAGGAGGATTTTGAGTTTAAGTTCAATCTAGGCTACATAGCAAGACCCTGTGTGAAAATGATGATGATGGGTGGTAATTACAATGAGTATAAGAATTCTGTAAATAAACAGGCCAACACGGCCACGCCCAGCCTCCAGCACATATCAGTACACAGTGCCCGACATGTGTCTAGAGTTTTCATAAGACTTCACATGTCCATAGTCTCCTCATCATAGAGAGGAAGAAACGCAGAGATGAAGTGGCCTGCACAGGGCCACAGGACCAGCTGTTCACACAACTGGAGTTTGCCAGCTGACTTCAGCATCCACACTTGTGACCACAATGCTAAGCAAACTGCCCCATAGGAGGATAAAGGAAGGAAGGGGTAAAAGGTGATCGTAGGTTAATTCATCTGAGATGAATTGTGACACGTTGTCAGATCTGAGAAGATGAAAGAGCCTAAACCTTGGTGTAGGCTGCCTCACGGCACTGGCAAGTGTTAGGCTCACATTCAAACACAGGACCATCAGGCTCCTGCCTCACCCACTTTCTATACTAACCATTCTAGATGGGTAGTGCCCTCATCCTCATCTCTAAATGGAGATAATAATAACATCTCAGGACTACCTGTTGTGTAGATCAAATGAAAACAAGAATATAAAAAAAAATGTCTTAGAAGTTATACAAAGCTGCATCGGACCCAAGGATTGAAGGGAGGGGAAGCTGCTGGTTTCTTGTGCTTATTTTCCTCCAGGACCTTCATACAGGGACAGATCTGGCCAAGACTTCAAGTCTACTTTAACTATCTGTCACCTCATGTGTACTTTGGTCAATATAGGTCAGTGTGTCCCAAGTGGGCAGGCAGGTGTTTCTCTGTCTGTTTTAACTGCAAAGAACAAGAACATAGGAAGCTAACGTGACTTCCCACGTGTTACACAGCTATTGAGAAGCAGAGCCCAAACCGGGGCCCGTATGCCTGGAGTCCATGATGTGCATTGCTCCCTTTCCAACCGTCACACTGACTTTGTGAAATCAGTGGCTGATGGTGAGGCTAGCAGGAGTAGCGAGTTAAATAGTCATATCCCCAATGTTACTATTTCTCCTAAAAATATTCTTTCTTGCATTCTTTGGGAATAGCTACTTCATTTAACTGCTTCACATTTGGTGGGGGAGGAGAAAGGCAGAAGTTTTACAGGAACATAACCCTCCCCCTTACCTGCCTGTCCACTCCACCTGAAGCAGCTAAGTGGTGGTGACCAGCAGGGACCTTCAGTGAGACTTATCTAAGCTCCTGACAGGACAAACAGTAGAGGAGTGTGGATGAGGACAATATGTGTTAGTGCATAGATAGTTCTGGCCTCTACCTCAGTTCTCTGCAGAGTTGTTCCTGGCTCCACACAGTCTTACACGCCCATTTGGGATTGTCTGACACAGGAATCCTGTAGACAGGCAGCCCATAGTTAATTCAATGACTGAGTTAAACAAAAGCTGTCTCAGATAATCAGCCTCCCCCCCAGCTCCTACCACTATTGAAGCTTCAAGAAGGCATGCAGTATCCCAAGCCCAAGGTCTCCCCATATTTCATTTGGCATCTAGAAACCTGTCACCATGGAGGCAGATTCGCCCTTCTCTCCCAGGATATGAGTCCTTAATGCACAAAACCAAGAGGTCCAGGGTAAAAAGTCCAGGAGACCTTTTTCCTAGCTGACCTTCAAAGTAAAATTATTTTCCCCAAGATCAGGAGGTTCTGGTCCCAACAGTTAATAGCAGCTAAATTGTAAGCCTCACATTGCTACTGGAATGAATTATCCTGGGCTCATTCTTTTCAGCATTGTTGCTGCTACTTGGGGTTTAAATGAAAGCTCTTGCCTGCATCTTTCCATCCCTGTAGGAAGATAGCTTTGTCCTTGAGCAGCCCTCACAGGGAGAGAGACACACTGCCTACGCTGTGCCCATCTCCACTCTAACAAGGAAGAGAGCCACATGACCAGCCATCTGAGCCCCCTCCAGCCCTCCTTGTCTTCTTCAGTTGCTGCAAGCAACAGACTAGTCTCCTGTTCCAAGAGTCAAAAAGATTAGATTGGAGAAAGGGGTCAGGCACACCTGTGCGGTGTGGGTGGTGCTACACAAGTCTGCTCCTATGTATCCACATATTTCCTCAGATGTCTTGGTAATTATGTGGCTATGAGTACTTGTACCAGAAGGCACACATGTGTCTATGTGTGGGCATATGTTGTTCTGCATGCATGAATGAACATATGCATTGTGTACGTACATGTGTGTGTGCGTGTGTGTGTTTTGTGTGTGTGTGTGTTTTGTGTGTGTGTGTGTGTGTGTGTGTGTGTGTGTGTGTGTGTGTGTGTTTCTAGGTAAATTGAAAGAAGTCACATGAGCATCACCCATCCCAGTGGGTCTGTTATTGTGGAATTAGAGGACAACAGAAAGAATGTTGAGTTTAGAATTGAAACACCCATGTGTGAGTCACAGCTTCCTAACATGTACTAGTCATGCTCCTTTCTGGACCTCAGTGTCTCTCTGTGTTAAATGAAGATAAGAATCCCTGCCTATGACAGTAGACACTGCCATTTTCAAAGCCTTCATGGACTTGGCATGCATTGTTAATCTGAGTGTAGGTACCTAGAGGTATCACCTCACCAGTTGGGGCAGGACGGGAGGAGACAGTCTCATCGGAGCACAGGGGAAGGAAGATCAGGCCACAGAAGTCAGCCTCCATTGGCCTTCCCCCTCACTGACCATTGCATGTGTCTCAGGAAGCCTCTGAAAGGGCCCTGCTACTGCACCAATAAGTGTAGAGTGTGGTACCAAGAGAGGGAAAGGAGAAAGGATCCGTCTCACCCTGACCCCTGACCACTTGACACTATCATCATTCACGGAGCCACTGTGTCACATGGGAGGTGCTTCTGTGTGACATAAGTACCTCTCCACCAACTCATGAGGCAGAGAGCAAAGAAGGCACCAGAACCTTAAGGCAAGGGACCTACCAACTTGTCCTTAGTCACACGGGCAGCAGATGGACCATTCAGGATCAAGAGTCACACCGAAGTAGAGAACTGGCCCTTGTCTCTGCCCCCAGAGCCTGTACCCACAGTCAGCCAGTGTGACAGTATTTTGTTGAAGAGAGAGAAGGAAGGGGTAGTCTTGAGAGCCAGTCAGGAGAGGATCACCAAGACCTGCAGCTAGCTGGCCCCAGAAGTTGGTGAAAGTGGGAAATCAAAGATGAAAAGAGCACAGAGGCCACAAATTGCTTCCAGCAAGACAACAGCGCCCTCTCCTGCCCACTCAGTGCCCTCTCCTGTCCACCCAAAGCAGAACTGCAGTTTTCCACCTCCTTTTCTACTCAGAGCCTCACAAGACAGTGAGAAGCCACTCAATGCTAGCCCTGCCTGGGGGCTCCCTGGTCCCCTCCACCAACTGACATCTGTGCAACGTCTGACCTGGCAACCCATATGCTCCCTCTCTCTGGGGCCCTGAGGCACAATATTCACAGTTGTCTTTGCAGATGACTTCTTGCAGTCATTATCCGACTCCTGACAGCTGCTACCTTACCTGACTGTGGAGGAGGTGTTCGGTTGCTAGGCAACCAAAGACAACCTGTGTGGAAAGGCCAAGGAATGGGCCTCAGATCCTTTCTGCCTGGTGCAGCTCAGTGACCTTGCCAAGGGAGACCTGCAGCCCCAGCACCAACACCAGCCACAGCCACATGACTGTTCTAAGAGAAGCCTGTGGTAACATTTTCAAGAAGTTCCAGGTTTGATCATGACAGAGACCACCACCTGACAAAGACTCAGTATCCATGCATGAACCAAATGTTCAGATATGTTATAGAGTGCAGGGGAAGCTGGGAACTCTGTGACCTGTGCAGAGAAAATGGAAATGCATTAGAAGGACTTCTCGGGATGTAGATGATCTGCCTGAGGCTGTATAGCAAGCCTGTCTGACTTTGGGGGAGCGCAGTAAGATGGCATACTTGAGATACCCTGGCACAGCAAGTGAGCTAGACTGCTCCTGCCACAGGACACAAATACAGCCACCTTCTGGAGAGAAAACATAAACCAATAGTACTGTGCCCTGAAAAGAACAGGCCAACTTCTAGAGAGGGCTCAAGAGGACAAGAAGTGTCTCCACCTGGCGTCCTCCAGGAAAGCTTTTGCTTCGGGCAAGGTTAGAAGAGTGGCCATCGCACGTGGTGGCTGAGGAGAAAGCACAGTAACTGCCACGGGGGATGAGGTCCATCTGCACACTGAGTGCAGCCAGCACTGTACCAGGCCAGCACACAGACTGTGAGAGGAGTCGAACATCATGATCCCTTCAGCCATGGCTAAGAGCTCTGCTTGGCATCAGAGCAGTTCTACGGAGGCCTTGGAGGGCCTGACAGATAGAAGCCAAGACTACTATTAGAGGTCACAGGGAACCTCACAGCAGCAAAGCGTGACAATGGAAACTATTCCAAAAAGCTTGGAATCTGTCCTCGCTGGGGGCCCTCTCCCCATCCGGAGAATGATACCCCAGGCTGTGAATCTAGGCAAAGAACCAAATCCAGTCTTAGTTCCTATGACTGACCATTGAAACAAAGTGAATTATCTCCAGAAGAATGGATTTTCCCACTCTGTATAAAAATGGCATGAAGTAAGGGGGCAGGAGGGCAGCCTTCTATGGGCAGAGGCTACATTAGCATTTCAGACATTCCTTAGCTACCATAACCTCCCCACTGCCTGTTCCTCAGAGAACCAGTACTCCTCCATGGGTCCAGGAACCACAGGCAGTCCCAGGTCACAGGTTGCATTTCCTCTGGATAATAAATATTTGCTGATCCTAGCCAGCTAGCAAGATAGTGTCTTCTAGACACAACGGAGTTGACAGAATTTCAACAATATAACCTAAACAAGATCTGCATAAATAACAGCCAGCATGCCAGCATGGACGGGTAAATTTTCACAAGGTCCCGTCCCTCAATATCCCTCAGTGAAGAGCTACAGGCAGTCAAATAATGGCTTCTGCGAGAGGGAGAATCCGTTTTCTCCAGGGATAAGCCCCATAATGGAGTATTCAGTATCAAATGGACAACCCTAAACACATGTACATACGAGTAACACTAAATAGACTCTGAAGATTACATAGAGATAGAGACTATATCTATGTAATAATGATTATAGAAGAGGTCATGAATCTTTTGAGAGACTGGGGACATGGAAGGAATTGGAGGAGGGGGAAATATAAAAGTAATGTAAATACTGTACTAGTAAGTGAAATTCTCAAAAAAAAAAATTTAAGCCCTTACAATGTGAGCTGTCTTGGAGCTGGGCACCATGTGAGTTCCACACAGGGGAGGACATGCAGCCCATGCAGCCTCCAAAGCACCCCGTGTCATATCCATTGGTCCTTAACCAGACCTTGGAGAACAGTGGCAACGCTCCCACTTTGATTTTTGTTTGCTTGCTTTCCTTTTATCCTTAAGGATTCAATGACATACCATGATGCACACTAGATTTGAAGCGTGCAGCCTGATGCTTTCTGATATGCGTACTCACCTGTGATACCATCACCAATAGGGGTAAGAATCATCCTCCCTTGAGGTCACTGGAGTCCATTCTGTGACTCCTCCCTCTCTTCCCTCCCTCACCCCCGGGGCCACTGCTGATCTGTTTTCAGCCACTGTAGACTGGAATTTTTGAGGTTTCGTATTCATGAAATTATTCTATATGTTCTTATCTGGCTCCTTTGACTCAACCTATTTTATTATAGATGACAACACAGGGGTTTGATGAGATACTGCGGGAAGTTAATGATCCCAAGAGCGGTATAAACAATACAGAGCAGTATAGACAATACAGGTGTCCTGGCTTGGAGCCCAGCATTCTGCCTGTCACTCATACTTGCCATTCTATCATTCAGTCACCAGACATGAACTGAGCCCTTGGGTGGGCTGAGTCCTGTAAAGTCAAGCATGGCCCCTGCCCTCAGGAACTTGGAATTACTCTTTCCTGCCTTTATTTACCCACTTAATAAAGAACGCTTCCCAAATAATCACTCAGTGTGGTTGCATTGCTTGAAATGATGCTGTCCCACTGCCCTTCAGCCACCCTTCTGTCTGCCACTTCAGACTGGACACTGGCCTGGTGCAGACAGTGATTCAAGACAGATCCTGTCCTTTAAGAACATGCAGAATACAGAAGGAAAGCCCTATAAAACATTGCCTCCACCTTGGGCACTTGTAAGGGACTTTAAGTGCCGAGGCTAACCTTGTGGGTATGGTCATGCCACATGGAAAGCCAAAGAGTAGTCAGTAAAGCAGGCCAGGACACAAGGAGGCAGATAAAGCTAGACTGGCCAGTGTGGGCTCCAAGGGTAAGGTAGATTATAGACCATCTCCACGTAAGCAGGGAAGATGACAACAGAGTGAAAGTGGACTGGAGGCAAGACAGCTCAGAGACAGGTCAGAAGGAGCAGATGGAAAGGGTGCGTAGCTGAGATTCCTTCTGCATTTCCTCACATGAAACATGTTTCTCCTTATGAGTTTGTTGTACTGATGAGGAAGCGAGGGTGGAGGGTAGTTACCTGCATTTAAAGATAACTTGACAATTTGCAAAGCAATTTCACTGTTACACTCTATGCAATGCTCACTATGGGGGATGGAAGTTTGCGCGTGTGAGCTCAGATGCACATGTCCTATGCCCAGAGGGAAGAGGACAATATCTAGTGCCCTGCTTTATCAGCCTCTGCCGTATTCCCTTGAGACAGAATCTCTACTCAATGTGGAGGTCACTGTGTTTTCAACAGGGCTGCCTAGCCAGAAAGTCCCAGCCAGCACCTTGCTTCAACACGTACACACACATACACACACAGGCACACCATACACACATCACACACACACCACACATACCACACACACACATACACACACATACTACACACACATATACACACTCACACACACCACACACATACACACACACTACACACACTCATACATACACACCACACACCACAGAACTGAAGTTAGATAAGAGTAGGACCACACCATAGGGATCCAAATTTATCTCCTCATACTTGCACAGCAAGTTCTCTTACATACTAAGCCACCTCCCCACACAGTCTTTGAGAGGGGAATTACTATTCTTCTTACCCATTTCATAAGTCAGAAAACTAAAAATCATAAAATCCAGTTGTTTAGTCAAAAATATACAACCCAACCCCTAAGTAGTGGAGCAAAGCTCCAAGCTGTAATACCCCTTTCACCCACACAGCTAACACTTTATAGTTGCATGTATAGACCCAGGATTTGAACTGCTATCAACTGGCTATGTTCTCAAAAATCTTACATACAGTTCCATCCTGTCTTCCAACCACCCTGTGCCTCACCAAGCCTCATGCAAGGTGCTCATGTGGGAATACCTTCTGTAGTCTATATAGAAAGAGCAGCTCTGAGAAATGAGGAATCCTGCAAAGGCCACACGTGCCTAGCAGGCAGAATGAGTGCTCAGCATTTGTGCTTACTCACCTAATTCATGTGCATGAACTGCAAGGGGGCAGGCACCCAAAGAGCACTGAGATCCTGCAATTCTATGGCCTGGCTCCCCACACCTCAGCCCCCTGTGGTAGGTAGTAGAGATGGCTGTGGGCCAAGAGATCACAACAGAGCTCACAGGACTCTGGAGCACTTGTCCCTATGGTACAATAGAGCTGGCTTCTAACCTTGTAACCGTTGCCATCCAATGAGATAAGGGAATATGGAATTACTTTGAAGAAACTTCAGCACTGTAGACAGCAGGGGTTCCATATCCCCTGTAATGTAACTATTCCAAGGCCATGGTCACTACAGATACCACCTCAATTTAGGTCACCAACCTCTCCTCTGCACTCAATCTAGCCTGCCTGGCCACTATGTTCTTCTATTGAAATTGAAGCCGGCAGGAACCTGAAGAGAGAATGTTCATCTATGTTCACGTATCCAAGCCTGTGTGCTTGTGTCCTAGCCCTACCCCAAATGCCCCCTTCACATGGTGGGGGAAGGAAAGGCTGGAGAGAGAGTTATTTGTCTGCTTTCTATTGAAAGTTATTCACCTTGATTTATAGCCAAAAACTTCTTCTGGCTAGTGACTTGTCCATTCCCTGTGATGCGGAAAAGGTGACAAATACAGCAATAGACACAGTCATCTTTCTGTCAAGCATTTCACATAAGTATCACATTAGCTACACC
>CAJQZJ010031560.1:1300489-1346584 GCA_907164525.1 Lophiomys imhausi
ACACACACACACACACACACACACACACACACATACACATGGATGTAATTTAACACTTTTTGAATATTTAGAGGGATCTGAGTGGAAAATCCTCTAGACTTGAACTCAAAGACCTGCCTGAGTTCTTACTAATGTAAATTTGTCTTCAAATGGACTAGTTTCCTTAAATGGAAAATAGAAATTTAAATTTAATGGAGGAATGATAGAGAGATGGCTTAGCAGTTAAGAGCACCTGCTGCTCTACCAGGGGACCTTGGCTTGATTCCCAGCACCTACATGGGGACTCACAACCTGTTGTAACTCTAGTTCCAGGTGCTCTCTTTTCTGGCCTCTGCAGGCACAAAGCACACACATGGTACACATGCATACATGTAGACAAACACCCAAATACATAAAATTAAATTAAAATAATTTTTATAAAGAAAAAGAAAAACCATCTCGCAGTGAAGCTTTCTCCTCACTCTAACCCCCACCACAACCCAGAGGGACAGGACAGAAAGCCCTCTTTCTTTTCCTTTCCCACTCAGTGGCCAGGAGTGTTCTGCAGGGTCTTCCACAGACAGAGAACTTGCTATTTCATCTTTTTTTCTTTCACCCCGTTTCCAACCCCAGCACCTCCAAGTATTAGGGAATAAATCAGAACCTCATACGTGGAAGACAACACTGTTTTCACAGACTTACATCCCTAGCCCTCTTTTTCCTTTTTATTTTGAGACAGGGCATAATTAAATTGTCCAGGCTGGCTTTACACTCTCTTTTGTAGCCTGGCTAGGTCTTGAAGCTGCTGTCCTCTTGGCCCAGCTTCCTGGTACCTGAGCTCACAGGCCTGTGCCACCAGGCCCATGTGTGAGTTCCTGTCTCTGATTAATAATAATCTCTTCAAGTTTACTTCTAAATATAAAAAGTGAATCGAATTGCAGTTGTGTCACCAAGCTATCGGGAAAGCCCAACATAAATTAATGAGTGTTGCTCTATAAAGGCTTTCCTTTGGAACGAATTAACAGTTGCCACACGAACATGCCTTCATATTCCTAGTCTGATCACAGGCATCGGAAGAAGGAAACTGAGTCTAGGGACAGCACAAATGATTCATGGGCTGGGGAAGTGTGTAAGTCAATAAAGTGTCTTATAAACACAAAGACATGAGTTCGATACTCACGGCCCGTTTTTAAAAGATCCAGTGTGGTAGCATGCATTGGTGAGCTCAGTGCTGGGAAGGCAGAGGAAGACAGATCCCTGGGGCTCTCTGTCAGCCAGCCTAACCTACTTGGCATGTTCCAGGACAATGACAGCCCCTTTCTCAAAAAAAGAAGAAACAAAGTAGACAATACATGAGGAGTGACAGCATATGTTATCCTCTGACCTACAGGCAAGAAAAATGAACACATATGCACAAGTGCACACAAATGCACATGGAATAATCAAATTATCTGATGTAGGATACAAACTGTAGTCAGGATTGGGATAATATCATAGATAATAAGCAACTGTCCCGTTACAGCTGCTTTACATAGGTGTTTTTTATTTCATCTTAACTACTAAAAAGGACATATTACATCCATTTAACTGCTGAGAAATCAAATCTTCATGAAGTTAAGTAATACTTTTTCTGTAGCAGAGTCACCTCAGTAAAGGGGACATCAAATTAGCAGATCTGAATGGTAGCCAAATTACCCTCTCTCATTCCTTCTTGGTCAGGTCAAAATCCTCACACCTGTGTTGTAAATCTCAATGCCCACTCCTCCCAACAAAACCAAAGGTGCTGTGGCATATAGTCCTGTACTGCTCACTCCCTGAGGTCCTGGCACACTAGAAAGGGCAATTGGAGTCACCTCTGCTATTCAGCCTTTCCTGGTCCATACTTGTATCCATTGGTCTGGGAAGGGGGAGTTTTACAAGACTGCATCACATTCACTTGGGCACAGACCCAGCATGTCTATGTAACTCCAAGACACTTGCTCACACAAACAGCTGCCCTGATCTCCTCACAGACTTCTCAGTCCACTCTGCCTTCCTCAGGTCCTCAATGTGTGTACAAACTGGTACAGGAGTGTAGCAGGCAGGATGCTTTCAGTTGCAGGAGACAACAACCCAAACTAAACCAATGTTGTTCAGATTGTGTGGCTCCCACAACTGAGAACTGCCAAGAGTCCAGTGGTTGCATCTGGGAACTCAAAGTCCACTTCAGAGCTCTCGTTTCCTCCTCCCATGATCTGCAGGATGGCCTCCATGTGCCCTGAAATGAACACTCTCTGTAAGGCAAGAAAACGAGAAGTCCTCAGTTCGCAGCTCTATACCCACTTAACCAAAACAGAGAATGAGAGAGAGAGAGAGAGAGAAAATGTAATTTCCTTTATTAGCTGATTCCTCTTTTAAAATGTTAATGTTAAAAGGTGGAGTTTTTGTTTTAATCCAACTATAATCAATATGTGTGTGTGTTTAGCATATAATAGGTATTTAATGTTTATTGAGTTACTTAATTGTCCCTTTAAGCTTCCTTTTCCAGTTACCCTAAAGGGACCACACTGAGCAACCCTATGGTATATCCTGAGAGCTTCCAGGCCAGACAGCCTACCCAAAACAGGAAGATTCTCCTTCAGTGAGAGACCCTGCCTCAAAACAACAAGGTGGGGAGGAATAGGGGAAGACATTCAGCCTCTTCCTCTGGCCTCTGCATGCGTGTGGCTGCAAGCATCTGCACACTCACACGTATGTACCACACACACACACACACACACACACACACACACACACACACACACATGCAAATACATCAAACAAGGGCACCAAATTCTTAATAATTATTGAATTCAGGTGGTGTATTCATGAAGCCCGTTTTTCCAATTTTTATTTTTATGTATGTCTGAATTTTTTGTAATAGAAAATGTTTAAATCTCTAGCTTCCACTGGGGAGTTAGATGATGGCCATGTGCAGGTGGGATTTCGTCATCTTCACCAAGCTTAAGTGTATCTGGGAAGAGGGAATCTCAATAGAGAAAGGCCTCCATCAGATTGGTCTGTAGGCAAGTCTACAGGGCATTTTCTTGGTTAAGGATTAATGTAAGAGGACCCAGCCCACTGTTGTTGGCACCATTCTGGATACATGGTCCTGGACAGTATAAGAAAAGCAGGCTGCATAAGCTACAGGGAGCAAGTCAGTAGGTGGGGTTCCTCCATGACTTCTGCTTCAGTTCCTGCCTTCAGGTTCCTGCCTTAAGTGCCTGTCTTGGTTTCCCCTGATGATGGAATGTAACCTGTAATAAAGCCAAATAAACCATGTCCTCCTCAAGTTGCTTTTGGTCGTGGTGGTTATCACAACAACAGACACGTAACAAAGATAGGCCACCCAGGTAAGCACAAAAGGGGGGGGGGTGCCCTACAGGTCACAACCCCTCTGGACTCCTTCTGGGGTCCATGATCTGAGTGCAGACAGTTGGTGTCTGGGTTGGAGATGCTACCAAAGTAGGTATATAAAACTCTCCCTGAGAGTTAATGGCTGCCTAAAGAAATAATTTTGCTAGACTGAGGCAGGAAAACACATCTACGAAGAAACTCATGCTGTATTATGTGCTCTGGTGTATCCAGTGACTTAATGTTATAGAGTCTATGGCTCTCGAAGTAGTGGGAGGAACTTTCTACCAGAGAAGGATGCCCAGGGCATCTTTACAGAACAGCTGTCCACCCTGCCCAACCCCAGTCAACCGCAGGCTGTAATGACAGACAAGCAGGGCTCAGGAGGGCAAGAAGGAGGAAACCCAAAAAGCAGTTGAAGGCCTCTCAGAAAGCCCTGTCCAATCCTTCAAGGGGTTTCCTTCAAGAGACTCTGGAACAACAACCTGGCTATTTCCACTGCCCAGCTTCTGGAGCAGCCTCTGCTCACCTCAGCAGGCTCAAAAAACAGAGCGGCCCTCCCCAAGGAACAGGGAGTACACCCAGGCCAGATGCCAGGGCCCCACCCTCTCTCTCCCTATGGGATCCAGGGAGTGGAGACGGGAAGGAAACTCACAAGGTGCCCTTCCCTGCTCAGCAGTTTATTGGAGCCTACTGAAAGATGAAACATAACCCATCTACCCGGCTGAGTGGAGTGCTCAAAGGCCCTTTGAAGAGAAAGGAAGAAAGACATCCTAGTCTCCCTGGGGACTGTTGTCAAGAGAACGACAACCAGCGAGATGAGAAGGAGCCGGGGTGGCAAAGAGCACAGGGATGGGGTGAGGAAGATCACACAAACTTTTGTTATGGAATCTCAGGGGGAGCGGAGGTAAAGGCTTCCTTCAAAATGTCATGGGATAATGAATTCTATTTTACTCCCTCCCATGGTTCAAGTGTCAGTCAGAGGCCTGGGGGGAGAGGGCATGATTCTCCTTAGGAAGGGATTCTGGGTGATCTTGTATTTCTCGGAACCAGAGGATGATGGCTCAGCCCTCCTCTTCAGTCCCCACGGCTCCCTCATGCACAAAATATAAATATGACTCTGCAGAAGTAATAAAAACACCACGCTCGTAAAGGTTATCGTGAGATTTAAACGGGGTGCTCTGTGAGACTGTCAGCATGCTTCAAAGGGTGCTATGCAAAACAAAAGTGAACAAACAATGACTTGACCATTAAATGACAGATAAATATTCTGTGGATGGTGGGTAGAGCCTAGGATAAAAGCCTACCTGTAACTTGTGAAACCCCCAGGGGTCACAACTGCTTACTTTGATTGTTATAAGCCCAACACACTGTTGAGTATATAATAGATTGATAGATGATCAAGAGATGAAGGATGGAGACATAAAAAGACCAAGTCAGAGCCCCTCCCACCCCCAGCACTCTCATGCCTCCCAACTTGACATTAGTTTTGACCCACCTACCTGGAAAATTGTTCTGTTTTGGTGGGGAGGGGGTGTTCATGTGTGTGTCCATGCAAATGTATGTTCGAGTGACATGCATGTGAATATGCAAGCCTTGCATGTGTGTGGAGATCAGAAGATTTTTCCAGACAGCCTCTCAGTGACCTGAAACGCCTTGCTATGTAGGCTGAACTGGCTAGCAAATGAATCCCAGGGACCTGTTTCTCTCTGTCCAGCCCTGAGATCACAAGTCTGAACTAACATGCCTGGCTTTTTTTATTTTTATTTTCAATGTGGGTTCTGGGGATAAAACTTTATGCTTATGAAAGCCCACTACTAAGTGAGGCAACTTCCCAGCATTTCTTTTTGTTTGCTTGTTTGTTTTTCATGAGCCTGGGTTTCTGGGTCTCATATAGCACAGACCCTACAGCCAAGGATGGCCTTGAACTTCTGATCTCTCTGTATCCACCTCCACAGTGCTAAGATTACAGTCTTGCACCACGACTGCCAGTGTAATCCAGTACTGGAGAGCAAACTCAGGGCCTTCCACATCCGGGGTAAGCATTCCATACACTATATTGCATCCCTAGGCATACTCAGAAAGCTTGATTTAAGTAACTTATTGTGTTACTTAAACTCTGTGTGCAGTCCCTGAATTCCCCTCTCTTTTTCTCCTCAAAGTACAAGCAGAAGATAACTGATTCGCCAGGGTGCCAATGACTAGCTTTGTTAGGGTATAGACATGAATCTTCTGTTTTCCTCAAATATTCCTCAAGTTCCAGCTGTAGACAGATGCTCAGTCTGTCTCTGGGGTTACAGAGGCAGCCAAGGAGGGGCATTTCTCCCCTTGAAAAAGTAGATTATGAGTTACAGAAGATCCAGGAACTCCTACCCTCCCTGCGAATATGAGGCCTCTCCTTGCAGTTCACCCTTCTAATTCCTGACCTCTCCCTTCCAGTTCATAGGAAGCCAGCCCATCCCACCCCTCCCCTACCCCTGCCCATCAAACAGCAATACTGACCTTTTTTTGTGAGTCATCCCTAGACATGAGGAGTAAAACTGAAGAAGTTCATTTTCTGCTCACAGAATGACACATGGTCACAACCAACTGGAAAAGACTGAAGCCTGGAAGGGATATTGGTTCAATGTTGGACATAAATGCAAGTCAAAGAAGTTCCAGATGGACCAAGAAAGGCAAAAAGATGGTCTCTGATGCCCTGAGAATGAAAGCCAAAATGCTTGACTTTGCATTCGGGGCATTGTGTCCAGAGAGAGACAGAGACACAGAGACAGAGACGGTGAGAGAGGCAAGGACCTGTAACGACAGGGAGACAGACTAGGAAGAGGTTTCTTTCCAGGGCACCTGAAAGCACTTGTGAAGACCTTGGAGGCTCCTTTTTAGGTTTAAATAAATAGAAAGTGCAAAGTGTGCAACCTTCTCTCTGGAGTTGGGTAGAGAGAGAGGAAAGGAAAGCAAAATGGTTTCACAGAGAGGAAATGGGTATTCCAATCACAACTCTAATCTCTGCAGTGTCTCTGAGTGGGAATTCTTCATGTTGGACTATTTTAGTAGTGGTGATCTTTTTTTTTTTTTTTAATAAAAATTGATACACTGTGCTTGCCAGAGGAACCCAAGCAGGAAGTACCATGCTGGTTCTCAAGTGAAGCACTATGTGAAGGGGCCCCATTTTAGATGCTTTATGATCTAGTTCTAAGTTCAAAGTCCCACCTTTGGTGCAAGGCTATGACCAAGGCATCCAAACGCTCTGTGGTTTAATCCTGTCAGCTGTGTTCTGATTCATTATAAGAAAATTAAATAAGATGTTGCCAAGTTTGCATCAGGCCTGTCCCACGCAGGCCCTTATGTCACAGGCTTGGACCCTAGCTTGGGGCTTTTGGAAAGTGGTCAAAACTTCAGAAGGTGAGAGATTTGGGGCCAGTTGAGGCCATTTGGGAATATGCCCTCAAAGGGAACAACAGGATGTCAGTCTCTTCCTTCTTCTTTTGAACTCACACCTGGCCCAGAGGTGAAGGGGCTTCCTCTGCCAGAGTTTCCTCCTTAATCTATCACAATAGAACCAAGTGGTAATGGGCTGAAAATTCCAAAACTATGAGATCAAACAAATATTTTCTATTTATAATGTGATTACAGATATCCTGTCAGGGTTTCTATTGCTACAGTGAAAGACCACGACCATAAATCAAGTCGGGGAGGAAAGGGTTTGTTTGTCTTACACTTCCACATCAATGTTGGTCACTGAAGGAAGTCAGGGCAGGAACCTGGAGGCAGGAGCTGATGCAGAGGCCCTGGAGGGGGGCTGCTTACTGGCTTGCTCCCCATGGCTTGCTTAGTCTGCTTTCTTATAGAACCCAGGACTGCCAGCCCAGGGATACCATAATGGTCTGGGCCCTCCCTCATTAATAACTAATTAATAAAATGCTTTACAGATATATCTTATGGAGCCATTTTCTCAATTAAGGTTCTGTCCATTTAGATAACTCTAGTTTGTGTGTCAAGCTGACATAAGACGAGGCTTCAACATATAGTAAATAGAAACTGATGATGAAGAGATATCAAACATAAAGGTCCTTTCATAGAACAAGCACTAAATAAATGCTGTTTTTTCTTCCGTGTGGGTTCTCAGGACAGGGTTAAAAATGTAAGCATTCGCCCTCTTGTCACTTGGTAACCAGATACCTGAACTCAAGGTAGGACAGTCCTAGCAACAGGTGGGAGCCTGGCTGTTGGCCTCCCATCATATGAGCCACTTAGGACAGTTACAGATTTTCCCTGAAGCAGGAGTGACTACCTCCTAGGTCCCCTGTAACACAGAATGTCACTCTCAGAATAGCCTCCGAGCACAGGAATAAAGATGGCAGTCATCAATGCTGTGGGTCTGAGACCTCGATCCCGCAGACATTGCTATCCACGTGGACCTCAGAACACCCATGCTCATTGTTCGGGGAGGTTTCGGTACTTGACGTGCTTTAGTGTTGATGTAACAGATTCTAAAGAGTTCAGAGAATCATCTGCATCTCCTGGCACCCTCCCCTGAGGTCACTGCTGTCCACCCCTGAGAGGGTTTTGCCAAGTGCACTTTACCAGAAGCTGGCATTTGCTCTAAGATAAAATGGGATAGAACAGGGAAAGACCCCCTCCACCATCCTAAAGGATATAGGCTTTCCTGGAGCTGGATGTGTGGTCTGCACCTTCTGAGCAGGGTCGATATCAGTGTAGGAAGGCTGTTTGGCAAGGCCACAACTTGATGGCTTAATAACAAAAGCTTTTGTCTAACAGTTCCGAGGTACCAAGTCCAAGGCTGAGATACCAGCAGAGTTGGTTCCTGGGGCTTCAGACAGCAGACTTCTCCCTCTATGCCTTCATGTTGCCTTCCCTCTACTTGTCTCTCTGGTTCCAAATCTCGCACTTTGTAGGACATGGGTCACATTGAATCAGACCCCACCCTACTGACCTCAAATAAGGCCACATGCTGAAGTGCTAAGCATTAGGACTCCTGATGCACCGGAAGTTTGAGGAATAAGCATAGAAGAGCCAGGTGAGGAGTTGGTTGGTGGAAAGGGAAGGAGCAGGCAATGGCTGAAGGATACATATTGCATGTGTCTCCCAGAGGGTGGGGCCTCTGCCCTCTGCTCTCTTCTAGGAGACTGGCTGGTTTCTAAAAAACAGGCCCCACTAGTGATTGTAAAATGTATCTTGGTTTCTTAATTTCCTGGTTCCTATCTCACACTCTCAGAAAAGGACCCCTAGTGCCAGGTGTGGTGGCACGGGCCTGTGATCCCAGCACACACACAGCATATGCACATGTGGCAGGAGAACAGGCTCTGAACTGCAAGAGCAAGGTTAACATATAAGAGGCTGGAGAGATGGCTCAGCAGTCTGTTGAAGTAGCTGCTCTTTCAGAGGATGCAAGTTCTGTTCCCAGCACAGATATAGGGGCTCACAGCCACCTGTAACTTCAGTTCCAGGGGATCCAGGGGCCTCCTCTGAACTAGGCATGCATGGTGTGCACATGCATACACAAACACAGGCAAGACACTCAATAAATAAATAAATCTCAGAAAATTATTTTAGTAAAATAAGATTAACATATGAAAGAAACCAGTTTGCAGAGGAAAACAGGAAGTCCATCCTTACATGGCTACTTCTAAATAGAGAAGCAAAAACTTAGAGTAATATACCAATGTCCTATAAAGGGTCACAGGCCACACGACCAGAGCTTTTGGTAATCTTTCCTCAGATCACTATTCCATTCTCATTATTGGGGTTACTTTTCCTTTCCTAATAAGTTGGTTTTATTGCTTTCTTTCTTTTTAGAATTTTTAACTTTAGTTTTATGTGAGCAAGTATTTTATCTGCATGTATGTATGGACACCATGTGCAAACAATACCTCTGAGGCCAGAGACGGATGCCTGGACCCCTGGAACTTGAGTTGTGCATGGTTGTGAGTGTTGGGAGCTAAACCCAGGTCTTCTACAAAAGCAACATGTGCTTCTAATTTCTGAGGCATCTCTCCAGCCCCTCTATTTCTACTTTGAAACATGCATCCCTGGTACAGTCCTCTGCCCTGGGACACAGGGCCTGGAATCTAACGCCCCATGAACTCAGATGGGCAGCTCAGCGCCTCTGATATTCTGAGCTTTCTCACTGTTGCTCTGACCTCTGTGTCTAACTCTACAGGCTCTTCCTCCATCTCCCATTGTGGCCACTGCTGGGACTTCTAGCTTGCCTTTACTGTTCTCTTTCCCTCAAACTTTAATAAAATTGCCCTCAAGATTTGTTTTGAGTCTGTTTCAAAATTCCTTTGTTAATGAGGTTAAGAATCCAAAAGATAAACTCCCATTTCCCTGGTAATATTGTGAGACCCTGACAAAGAAAAGAAAAAAGAAAGGTAGGGGAAAGAAAGAATAGAGAAAATTAACTTCTCTCTCTCTCTCTCTCTCTCTCTCTCTCTCTCTCTCTCTCTCTCTCTCTCCAGTGTCTCCACCCTCTCTTAGCTCCTGTGGCTGAAGGGCAAGGGGAACATGTATTTGACAAATTTCAAAAAGGACTTATCTGGAACCAGAGAATGAGCTGGCCACCCTCTGTGGCAGAAATTCCCTTTTTGATCATCTGCATCTTGCTTGAATTTAAAAGGGTAACTCCTGCTTTAGATCACTGGGCTGTTTAGAATTCCAAGTCCAGAAGGAGCAAGTGCCTGGCTGGACACAGAGCTGCAGATGGCACAACCAGGACCTCAGTCTGTGACTGGAGACCCGAGTCCTCCAAAGGTGAACTGCTGACACTGTGGGAAAATCTTTTGTGTCTTTTGCCACCAGAGGCTTCGTGATCCTAACTGCAATCTCCCTGGGCCTCAGTTTCCCCGTTTGTTAACAGTTAACAACAAACACAATCAAGCTCCAGTGATTGCAGTGAGAATTAAACAGTGTACTGTGTTATAGTCTTTAGCAAACTGTAAAAGGTGCTTTCAAAGCAGAACAGAGGTGGATGTGGATGTGATCATTCTGTGAAAAATAAGAGGAGGTCAGCCTGTGAGGTGGAGCCAGCTTAGGACAAAATCCACCTGTAGCTTGAGTTCATGGTCACTTGCCTGTGTCCTTGAAATGTTATTACCTCAGTAGTAGTATAGTGTATGTAGTTCATTAGATATTAGCCTGTGCATACTAGATGCTCAACATATCTTTGTGGCGTGCAAGAACAAAGGAAGGAGGAAAGAGTTGATGCAAAAATAAGAGTATATTCCTTTAAAAACAACACCTTTATACCTTGTTATACGACATTACACCCACATCCACCAACTTAAAACAACAGTTACATCTCACAAACATTACCTGGGTCCCCAGGCAGTTGTCTTTTGCTTCTGTCACTGCCGGGCCTGCAAGGCTTGGAGGACTTGCAAGCTCACAGACTGAAGGGGTCAGTTCCTCTTGTCTGTTGGCTAGAGGTCACCCTCAGATCTTTGCTACAGGGACCCTGCCGCACCGTTCTTGCTCCCAACACAGTTCTTGCCTCCTTAGAATGAATGAGAAATGACAGAAGCAAGAAGACCCTAGAGTCTTTGCAGCCCAGCATCAGAAGCGCTGCCCTGTTGAGGTGCTTCTTCTATTTGTTAGCAGCTGATCCTTGAACCCAGCCCACACCCCAGGGGAGAAGTTTATGCAGGGCTTAATCTTCCAGAGACCATTCAGGAAGGCTGTCTTCACTGAACTTTTTGCTCACAGGTTAGGCGTTTTTTTTTTTTTTTTTTTTTTATAGGCTATTCTCATTTGCCCAAGGGGTGCCGGATCCAAGAGAGGACTAAAACAAAAAGAATTGGGAGTCCTGTCGTGTGAAAATACTCAGTGTAGCACACTGAGATAACCACTAGGTACCCAGCCCAGGTTTCTACTACCAAGGTGCTGGCTGTAAGGAAGTGCAATTGTCCTCCCAGTCCCCAACCTCCTAGGGGTTGAGAGCTTCTGGCATATCCATATTCCTACATTAATAACTATGCCTCTACATGGTTGTTCCTCCTATCTAAAACTCTTTTGCAGTTGCTGCCTCCATGTCTCCTTAGGACCACCATTGTCACAGTTCTTGTGGATTCAGATGTATAATCATGGATGTAGAGGCCCAGAACAGTCAAGGTCACAAAGCCTAATGAGTTGAGTCCAGACTAACATCCTCAAGTTTATCTGAACTTTAAAGTCTATTTCTACAACTCAACTGAACAGTACCACCTCTAAACAGAAGAAATCCCACGCGCTGCCTACCTACAGTGAACCCAGAATATATCTCCCTTTTTGTTTGGTTGGTTGTTTAGTTTTTTTGTTGTTTTGTTTTGGGGTGTGTGTATGTTGGTTTGGGGGTTTTTTTGTTTTGTTTTGTTTTGTCTAAAGCTTAGCATCAAGGGAGTACCCCCATCTGGGATTTCTGGCTTTGGTGACCAGTTCCCTCACCACATGGAAACTGGCCTCACACTGGGCTCAGGTGACATTCCTCGGACATGAGGGGTCCTCCATAGCTTCCAGGGCTCTGCTGCGGTGTTCCTTCCTTCTCCTGGTTGTTAATGATGTTCCATGTCTTCAGCTCTAAAAGTCAACTCTTCCCCTTCTTGTTCTAGAAGTAGCTCTCACTGAGAATGGAGAAACAGGGTGGGCAAGGTGGGATTTATGGAGAGGAGGGTCCAGGGGTGATGGTTTAGTTTCAGGCCCTGCTCTCTGGACTTGCATAGTTTGGGATAGATTGATGTTGGAGATACCAGGCCGAATTCTAAAGGATTTGTCCTGCTATCATCATGGAGAAGGTATTAGCCTTCTTATGCTCAAAGAAGGTTCTGAAGGAAGGGGTCTGTCATCCCATCCAAGGAGGAAGTCACAGGCAGATAGATGGGGAGCCTCTGTCTTTAGGCAAACCTCTCCCCATGACCATTTGGATCTCAAGAAAGGAGCCTGGATATAAGCTTCATGGCAAAGGGCAGCAAGACTGAGCAAACCCCCCAAAGATGTCCACGTTCTAATCCCTCCAACCCTACATGTGTGATCTTACCTAGCAAAAGACACTTACTTGGCAGGTGTGATTAAAACTGAGGATCCAGAGATGGGGAGGTTAGCCTGGAGCATCTCGGTGTGTTCCACATAATCACAATGGTTTTTACAAGATGCGGAAAGTCACAGCCACAAGACTGACTACAAAAATCAGGGGTCCGAGTAAAGGAGAATGAGTCTAAGTACTCATGATGGAGCAGGAATGTTCAAGGGACCATGTGTGGTGGCAGGAGTCACTAGACAGAGACTCTAGTGACCCAAGGTGACCTTCCTGTGAGATTCAGCCTCTGATGTACAAGGGGCAAACCCCAGAACATTTTCTTTCTGGAAGGTCAGGTCTTAATTCATCCAGAAGAACAGTCATGGCCTGTACACACACACACACACACACACACACACACACACACACACACACACACCTGCCATTCTATGCTATGGCCTAGAAGGCTGGAAAGGGTGTCCTCAGCTCCACACTGGGGCTGACCATTAGTCAGCCTATAGTGTAGAGTCCACGCTGCTGACACCTTCAAGTGCATGTACTAGGGGCAATCCCTCTCCTTACCCTCCAGGCAGTGTTCAACGGCAGTCTGCTAACTGCCTGGACAGAGTCACCTGCAGCAGCCCCTAGGTGGGTCTGCTCAGGCCACCATAACAGAATATCACAGACTGAGAAGCTCAGACAACAGTTCTGGAGGCTAGAGATCCAAGATCAACATACTGTCCTGGTTGGTTTCTGATGAGACCTCTGTTCCTGGATTCCAGCTGTGTCCTTTCTGTGTCCTCTTTCCCCTAGGCATACATATGTCTAATGTCTCTTCCTTTGCTTCCCAGATGAGGAAGGCCCACCTTCATGACCCCACTTAACCTTAAAGGCCTCATCTTCAAATCCAGTTACATCAGGGGCTGGAGCATAGAAACAGAAATCAGCCCATAACATCCCCCTTCCTACCTGTCCCCATCACATCACAGCTCTTGGGCCCTCCAGCTATCACTATTGAGGTGGCAGAAGTCACATCATATCATCTGGGGTCCTTTCCAGGCTGCACAGAAGCCAGAGAAGTCTAGGTGTCCCATCTGGAACAGCAGATAGGGAAGCCAGACAGGCCCTACCCTGACTAGGGGACGAACTGGGTTTCCAGGAAAGAGAACACATGCATTTGGAGTTCTCAGTGCCCAGGCCACAGCTGCTCCTCTTCCTGACATTCAAAGCCCTGTCCCACAGCCAGGCTCTGAAACACACACTGGATGGGAACCACAGCATCCACACCTACAGCTAGGATATGGGGCCTGATGGAGATTTCTGTGCTGCTCATTGGCATGAATAGCAGTCTGGCAGATGGACTCTGATCTCAGAATTACTAGCTTTTCTAGGACGCTGCAACCAACTGAGGGGATAATGGGATGAAATGTTAAAAATACAAACCCAAAATATGGCTGTCCCAATAAATGTCACCGGGGAAAAACTTCCAGTAGCTCTCACTACCAGCTATAGTTGGGGTCTGGGGTGTCCCCCAAAGGACATGTGTTTAAGACTTGCTCCTCTGCCTGAAGGGCTAATGGGAGCTGGTGGGGCCTTTGGAAGGTGCCTAGTCATAGGGAGTTATGTCATGGAGGTGTGTCCATGAAGGGGACCCTAACTCCTTCCTGTCACTCCGATTTGTTTTTTGGCTTCTCTGACATGAATAGTTTTGCTCTGTTATCTCTGATGTCCAAGGAATATGCTGTCTCCTTGCAGGACAACACATTCACCAACAAGAGACGGAAGCCTGCGACACTCCGAATAAACCTTTCCTCCTTGTAAGTAGGTTTTCTATTTTGTACCGGTGACAGAAAGCTGGCTGACACACTCTATAAATCTTTGTGTGGATGAAGAATGAATGGCATTTCATTTACCACTGTGGGCTTTAGCACCTAGTGATAGGCATACCCAGGGGGAAAGACAAAAACAAAAACAAAAACAAAAAAAAAATAGATGAGACAGAAAGGTACTTCAACAACAGGATACACAACCCCCAGACCTCAGGTTAGGCCAGCTAGTGAGAAAGGTGACAGTCTAATCTAGCCCTTGTTTCCATCACCCTAGGTCAGGGACCTCTGGCTGGCAGATGTCCTACCTGAGGACCTCTGCCCCTGAGCCCAGGCAGGCTGGGAGTCCATCCATGGAATGACTGATCTTAGAGACTCTAATGGGTTAGACCTGGCAGGTGGTTGTTGGTCCAGGTTGGACAGACATGACGAGGAGGAAGGACATCCCTTGTAGGATGCCACTCCGGGGAAGCATCTCTTCTAGGATGCAGGAGTCGACAAAAAGAGATCCAGGAGACATATGTGCAGACACCCACTAGACTCTGCAGGGGTTGCCTTGCAGGCTGAAGAAGCTCCTCTTGTCTTTCTTGGATCCAAATAAATCCTCCAAGGCTGATCCAGATCTGCAGTCAGGCTGCCATCCAGTGATGGGCATGTCCATGTGGAGTCTATGTCCAGTTCCTCTGACTCTTCAGCTAAAGACAATTTCTGAATGGTCCAGATTCCTAATCCATCCCCCCTCTGTTGGCTCTTTCCAGGACTTTCAGGAGTCCTATGGACTAGGGAAAGCACTTGGGGATTCTCTATTCTTTGCTTATTGTCCTCATGCATAGGGACCATGCACCCTGACTTGTGCCCCAGGGGTCCAGTATACAGACTATGACTGAGATTGGGGGCTCCAGGGAAAGACCTTACTTTCAGATCTTCCTAAGCACCAGTTCAAAGCTCCAAGAGGTATGGCTAACCCAGGACACTGCCAGGTACATAAGGATATATCTGAGGAGACTCCTTGTTCCCTCATGTTGCAGGGATAAAGAGCAAAGCTCCAAGAGCACAGTTATTCTAGTCCCAAGGCCAAACAGAGCCCTTGGGAAGAAAGAGGTTCTCAAGTGTCATGGCCTGAAGTTGGAGCCCAGGCGTGAAGCTTCAACCCCAGCTACTGGAGACTACATCCTACCATAGCAGAGGAGACAGCCAAGGCCACCATAGTCCTCCAAAGGGAAGTACAACTCTACCAAAAATAAGAGAGTGAGGGAAACAGTTTTGCCCATCTCGCTCAGCCCCTGCCCTGGCACCAGCCCCAGATCCCCATAGGATCTAGTGGGTGGGATGTTAGCACTCTAACTGCTGTGGAGAGGTGGGGCACGATTCCCTGCTGACCTGGAAGATCAGTGCAGTCCCTGAGTCCCTTAAGACACACAGAGTGGACACATTCTCACCTGGATACCTCAGCTCAGCACTCGAACCCAGTATTACAGCAATCCAGAAATATTGGAGAGAGAGGTCTCTAGGGAACAAAAACAGAAAGAAAGGCTAACCAGGGATATCCAGAGTTAGGGGACCTCCTTTCCTATGCATCTCCGGAAGATGTCACTATACTCTCCATGAGGGAAACAGTCAAGTCTATTGTCTTGTTGACCACTGCTCCCAAAGTCACCTGAAATGGGCACGAATGTCCCAGGGGATAAACAAGATGCTCTAGACTGGCATTTGAGATCTGGTCACTAGAGGGCACTCCAGGACTAGAGCTGACTCGTGGGCCTGAAAGTTGAGGACTGTGTGTTTATTTATTCCTTCGACGTTCATATACAGAACAATTGTTCTATGCCAACAGCAAACACTATAAAGAGTTAAAAATGACCCATCTTTCATTAGACAGTCAAGCAATATAAGCAAAAAATAGTGTTTTCATGTTTACCCATGAATTTAAAAAAAGAAGTAAAAAGGGGAAAGGACATGACTGCCCCCTAGGTATGGTGAAGGAGACAGTTTATTTTAAATAAAAGGAAGAGCATAGCCAGAGGCAGGGACATCTGAGAGAGTTCTGAGTGGACATGATCCTGAGCCATGTGAGGAGAGGAAGAAGCCAAGAGGCCAGTGGGTAAAGGGTAGACAAAAGGGCCAGGTAACCAAAATGTTTGGGGTCTTTTTTTGTCTTTGTTCTTTTAGGTTTTTCAAGATAGGGTTTCTCTGTGTATCCTTGACTATCCTGGACTCACGTTGCAGAGCAGGCTGGCCATGAACTCACTGCCTGTCTCTGCATCCCAAGTGCTGGGATTAAAGGCGTGCACCACCATACCTGACAATTACAGACAGCTGTGAACTGCCATGTGGGTGCTGGGATTTGAACCTGGGTCCTTTGAAAGAGCAGCCAGTGCTCTTAACTGCTGAGTCATCTCTGCAGCCCAAAATGTTTGGATTATACAGGGAAGGGCATCTTGGGGAAGGACAAGCCAGCCCCTGGGCTGGAGAAGTTAGGGTAGGGGGCAGGGTATGCTAGTTAGGGACTTAGGGATGCCAGGATCCAGCATCTGCTTTGATATGAACATCTCAGATAGCCTTTTGTCCCTGATTTGAGACTTAACAACCTATTGGTAATTTCTTGCTCTCTGTAGTGCATTTCTAACCTTCCTTCATTAACTTTGTTGGACTGTTGCCTTCTCATGGAATCTGCCCTTCTGGCCTCACTTCAAAGCTCAGTCTTCCGAGTCTTGTTCAAAGTCTCCATTCTACCCCACAGCACTGATAACCACATGCACTTTCTGTTTATTTGTTTTGGAGTGCTTTGTTTTGTCTAGTTTGCAGCCCTGGGAATTGAACCCAGGTCCTTGTGCATTCTGGGCTAGTGCTAGCAGGGGGTGGGGGGAGCATCCAGGCCCTCGTGGATGCACCTATATGCCTACAGTCTCAATTCTACAGAACACAAGCGTCATAGTGTGGGAGGGTCTTTCTGTGTGCTCACCAACGGATGCAACGCCTACAGCAGTATGTCAGGTTCTAAAATGGCAAGTAACGATTTAGGGACAGGACTCAGCAGTCAGATATCTCTGCCGTTTAGGAAAAGAGGGTTTAGGTACAATAGGCACCTTCTCAGAAGTGGCGACTGGCATGTAGGATGAGGCTCATGTGACATAGAGAAGTCAAAGAATACAGCATGCTTAGGGACAGCAGAGAGGCAAGCTGTGTAATGCTGAGTGTGACACAGGCAGATGGACAGCCCAGATGTCCCTCTTGGCATCAGTACTGCCCTCCCTACAGTTACTGCATGAGGTGGCTCCCAGTGATGACCTGACAGTAGCCAGGCTTGTCCCTCAGCTGCCCTCGCCTTTCCTGAGTCCTTCCTGCTCTACGGATTTCACTGCGTTGCACCATTCTGGACTCTACCATGGGGCAGCCTTTGCCATTCTTGTCTGTTCTGTTCTCCCTTCTGCCACTAGGAAGAAACAAACCGTACAGCTCCAGGAAAACAATCCATCATTTTGTCATAACATTTCTATTTCAAAGATTTCCTTTCCAAGCAGCTCCCTGGGCTAACGCTTCCTCCTATTAGCATGAGAACTGGCAAGGGGGTGAGTGATGGGGGGCAGAGGAGATGGAGGAGCCTGAAAATTTTGTTTATCAACTCAACACAACTCTGTGTGTGTGTGTGTCTGTATATGTGTCTGCGTGTAGTGTGTGTGTGTGTGTGTGTGTGTGTGTGTATGCCTGTGTATGTTTTTGTGTATATCTGTATGTGTGTATGTGTCTGCACGTATGTGTGGTGTCTGTGTGTCTGTGTGCATGTTTGTGTGTATGTGTGTCTTTGTGTGCCTGTGTATGTGTGCATATGTGTGTTTGTGTGTCTGTATGTGTGTGGTATATATGCATGTGTGTGCATGTGTGTCTGTATGTGTGTGGTGTATGTGCATGTGTGTGTATGTGTGTGGTATATGTGCATATGTGTATCTGTGTGTGTTTGTGTGTACGTGTGGTGTGTGTGCATGTGTATGTCTGTGTGTGTATGTGTGTGTCTGTGTGTCTGTATGTGTGTCTGTCTGTGTGTATGGTGTGTGGTGTGTGTATGTGTGTCTGTATGTGTGTGTGTGTCTGTGAGTGAGCGCTCTCATGTTTTTCACACTCACTATTCAGCCTCTGTGTTGTGCCAGAAACTCCATCCCACCAGACAGCTGAGGACTCAGAGGACAGACAGATAAGCTCCCCACTGTCCTGACATATCTCTAGAGATGGGTACAGATGTGCTGTTTTGAATGGCACTGCTGAGTGACAGATCAGGGAGCAGAGAAGGGGGGTATCATCCTAGAACTGATGATATTTAAGTTCTTCTGAAGCATGAGGAGAGCTGAAGGTGAGAGAAGGTGAGGAGAAGCACAGAAGGTAATCCAAAACCCTGCTGCTGGGTGCTGGGTGAGGCCATACAACAGCCACCCAAAGGCCTCTGCTGTTCTCCCCTCCACCTGGCTCACCACCAGACATAGATAGTGGGAAGAATTTGTGTGCCAGCCCAGCTTTGCAGAGGTTCCCCCTCTCCCCATCCCCAGGCCACACCACAGATAGATGCGCTGGTGGCTCTTCATTCTCCCATGGCAGAGCCCTTGAGAAGTCGGGGCCAGGCCTAGCACCCAGGAGACCCTTTTGTAAATAGTAATTCTCGAAAGGCAACTAGTCCTCCCTCACCCTCTGTCCTCACAACATGATCAAGACTAAACACCAGCCTGGTCAGGAGCATCCTGAAGATGGGTTGTTTGGCCTGAGATCTGGTAGATGATTGGAATGCATCCATAAGGGTGTTAGTGTGGAGAACACTACAGGTAGGCCTGAGTCAGCAACAGAACCAAGGCCGCAGCTTGCCATGCAGGCCCTAACCAGAGAACCCTGGAATGGGAACACTACTCCAGGCTTACTGTGTCCTCACCAACAGCTCATGACAGTAAATACCATGGGAGAGGCTGTTTGATCCAAACCTTGCATTTATGACAGTCACCACAATTAGACTTTCTTCATGGTCTCCAAATGAGGCTTGGGTATTTAAAATACAAGTGTTAAATGCAAACTTTTGAAACACATAACAGGATTTTTGTAAGCTTATCCAATAACTCTTTTTGCTTTTTTTAAACCTATGCAGACTGAAAATAATGTGTGGCCCGATCTGTCTCTCCCTTCACAAATAGACATCATTGGTCTGTGAAAAGTGAGGCTTAGACAAGCTGGATCTTCTTAGCAATGACTTTGCTCTCCTGGCCCCCTGAGGCTCAGAGACCAGAGCCTGACCACTACAGTCACCACTCACTGTCCTGAAATTCCCTCTAGTCTCTTATGACCTCTGTCCTACACCACCCCAGACTCTCAGTTCCCCATAAAACACCTCATCCCTATAGCCCAGTTCCGCACTTTCCCAGTTAGAGACCAGGTCTCCCCCTCTACAGACCCTTACAGGTATCAAGGGAGGGTAAGAGGAGTCTCCACTGCCCTGGTCCCTCATCTTTTCATGTTTGATGACTTCTGAGAAAGACCCCAAGAGATGCCTCCAGCTGGGCCAGTCAGTAATAATACCCCACCCTCACCCCCAGAGGAACAGTTAAGGACAACCCCACTTCCCTCTCTAATCTCCTCTGAAGTATCACTGCCAAGCAGGAGCTTCCAGCTCCTGAGACACTGCCTATCTGACAGCACCTCCCTCATTTGCAGTACCCGCCCAGTGGTCAAGCCAAAGTGGGATGGCCTCCCCCATTCAAGGTCTTCCCAGAGGAAAAGTGTTGACTCCACAGGTATAACCATGCCTAATCCTTCACTATCACCGTGTGATTCACTATGATTATAAAAGCCTGACTCTGGTTGAGATAACAGGAGAGTGAACTCTCACATTGTCCTAGGCATAAGCCAATCAAATGAAGGCAGTAACAGGGCTGAGGAGATGGATCTGTCAATAAAGCACATGCTTTGCAAGTGTAAGGACCTGAAGTTGGGCCCCAGAACCCACATAAAGATGCTGGAAACAATGGTGCATACTTGTAACCCCAGTACTGGGGGAAAAAAGGGGGAATCCCTGGCACACCTTAATTAACCAGGCTAGCCTAATCGGTGAGCTTCAGGCCAATGAGAAAACCTCTCTCAAAAGAAGTGGACAGTGCTCCTGAGGAGGATGCTCAAGGCTGTCCTCTGACTTCTGTATGCTCTCCGGCACATATACATACAAACTCATGCAAAGAAAAAGAGAAAAGGGAGTAGAAGCATATATGTATAGGCCCCCTGATACTTTCTAGGGAGTCCACACAGACTCCAAGCTCTGGAAATCTCCCCTGGAAGCTTGTCTACCTGTTCCCCAAGGTGACTGAGGGTCCATTGTAATGCAATAGGAAAGAAAAACCAAAACAGAAAATCTATCTTCAATCCCTCGTTCTCACTCTGTGATGTCTGAGTGTCCACAGAGTGGCCCTTTTGGAAAGAATGTGCAAGGCTGAGGGTGAAGGCATTCCATTTACTTGACACCACAGTCCGTGCTGGGAACTTGACTTCTGGCGCCTGGCCTCAACTACCAGCCTCAAAGCAGACCAACATGAATATGCCCTGCGTACTGATGGTGGCACTAAGAAAGAATAGGATGCTGTCAAGGGTTCCAACCCAAGATAAACAGCAACGGATGACCCTGGACCCTTCCAAGACATTTTGCATCTCCCATCCATGTCTTCAACAGCAATGAAGTTCTACTCTTTGAGGACTCTGAAGACATCCTCTACATGGGCTGAATGTTCTCTACTCAGCCCTAACATCAAACCCTTGCCTCTAATCCTCACATATCCTTTTCTAGAAAGCTCTAAAGTGGGAAGACATGTGAGAAACAAATGCCTAATCTCCTCCATATCAGCCATTCCCTTCATGAAAGTTTGTACACACCAACCATATCCCCAACCCATGTGGCCACAGCTCTGCCCCCATGGCAGGCAGAGCCTAACCCCACATTGGTTGCACTGCTCCAGTGCCATTGAAAACAAGAACAAATAGTCTTTGATTCTTTGATGAAATGCAGTGTTTATTGGGAGTGTTCCACTTGAGAAAGAGAGAGAGAGTGTGTGTGTTTAGGGAAAACATGATCTCGTGTAGTTGTATAATCAGATAGCCTTGGCCAGCCCAACACGATTGTTGGCCCTGTCAAAGACACTGTAGAACTCCCGAATGAAAACATCGCCCAGGATCCACATCTGGGAACCATGCTTGAAGCCACTGGAGCAGGCACCCATGTTCTAGAAAAGGCAAGACTAAGATGAAGTTGGATTCAATGACAAGAGTTTTTGTACCCTGTCACTCAATTACTATCCATTGTTTCATTTCACCCTTGAAATCACCTTCCCAGGTAAACAAAGGGAATGAGATTCATCACACTTAACAAATGAAGAAAGTAGGAACTGAAGAGATGGCTCAGCAATTACTAGAGCTTGCTTCTTGCAGAGGACCAGGAGTTCCCAGCCACCTACATTGGGTGGCTCAAAACTGCCTACCTGTAAGTTCAGCTCCGGGGGATCTTATGCCCTCTTCTGGCCTCTACAGGCAACTGCATTTACATACACATACCCTGTCCCCTAAATACCAAACTCACACACGCACGCATGCACATGCACATACACACATTAAAAATAATTAAAATTAAAAATAATGAACTGAAGAGAGGACTCAGGAGTTAAAAGGTTCTTGACTCTTTTTCAAAGGACCCAGTTTCAGTTCCCACATGGTGGCTCATTGTCATTAGTCGCTCCAGTTCTAAGGACTCTGACATCCTATTCTGGTCCTCATGAGTACTAGGCTCACACATACTACCTATACATACATGCAGGCAAAATACTCACACACATGAAAGAAAAGAAAAAAATTAAAATTTTGTTTTGTTTTTTGAGACTGTATCTCTCTATGTAAGTCCTGGATGTCCTAGAGCTCACTATGTAGACCAGATTGGTCTCAAACTCATAGAATTCCTCTTGCCTCTGCCTCCTAGGTACTGGGATTCAAGGAAAAATAAATAAATCAATCATAATAAAATTAAACGTATAAAATTTTAATAAAAATTAAAAAAGAAAATTGACTTACTATGAGGTGATTTGATTAGGCCCTGTGGCTCTGAGTCCCTGCCTAATGTATTGTATTCCACATTTCCAAACCCTCAGTGTCACACTCTCAACAGCCGTTAGTTTGGTATACTGAGGATCAGTCCATGTTGAGACCAGCAGTCACACAATGGCCAGAATTAGCTAAGGAAACCCTAGACAGAATTCTAAGCCACTAGGGCTTGGAAGCTTAACACTGGGTAGAGGTCCCTATGGGTAGTCTGGGTCCAATCTATATCCCTCCTCCAAGCCCTTGGTGCTCTGTCCTTCCTGTTTCCCATTTTGTTCAACAAGAAGCTATAGTGTCCACATATATAGGCTCAGTGATTAATACCATGGCCCATTCAAAAGGCTTCGTATTCTGTCTTGCCCATGCCATTCATTTTCATCAACTTCATGAACTTGCCAAAGTCCCAGGGGAAGTGATGCTGGGTGGACCCACAGCATCGCTCTCTGCAAGCTCCTACCTGGTTGGTATAGGCCAAGGGTGGCAGTGGGAACTTCTTGCCATGGATTTCAAAGACAATTGTGGGCATGATGCCCAGCCTCCAGCAGTCGATATCAAACTAAGAGAAGGAAAAGGAATGCCATTTATCAGGAGAGGGGCTGATGGTGCAGAGCTCCTTCCTCCACACTGTGTGACTCTTAGGGGAACAGGGAAACTCTACAGATGAGGCTACATCTCAAAACATGGTCCCACTGCAGGTATCAGCTTTCAGCAACACAGGGACAGACCCCACCATGGGACAAAAAAAGGCTTGTCTCCATGTCTTCCTTACAGGACTAGTCAGAGTGCACAAGTATTTCAGGGAAGGTGGGGAGGGGGGTGGAATACTGGCAGCTGTGGGCAGGGTAGAGCAAGAAGGTGCAGCAAAGGTTAGAGAGCCACAAAAGGCAGGGCCTCTCAGGGAACCAGGGACCCGGCAATAGTCACTGTGCAAAGCGTGGACCCCACACAGCAAGGACTGATCAAAGCTGGAAGGGAGGCATTGGCCACTTAAAAAAAAAAATAGGCTCACCCAACATTCTCCTTCAACATTTCTTCCATGTAGAAAGGGGCTGGCTCTTGATTCAGAGAGTTTCTGGAAGTAAGGGGAGGACCTGACCTTACCTGGCCATACTGGCCCTGCACAGCTCCAATGGCCTGCTGGATATTGAGGATGTCTCCACCAGGCCCCGACAGCAGGGCAGTGCCTGTGTCCAGAACAGCAGGACAGCCACCTTGACAAGCCACCACCTCATCATTGATTGTGATCCTGGAAGATTAAACAGAAGGGCTTCAGGGTACCAGCTTGTACCTGTCCCTCTTTCCCTGGGTTCCTCCACTCCTACCAGGATCCTCAGGGAAGGAGGCAGGTTCAGACCTTTCTTTTGAGCCCTTTCTTGGAAACCCAAAACATCCCAAAATCAGAGAAAAGACTGAACCAGTTCCTCTCAGTCGGTGGCTAAATTGAGAACACCTCCAAATGCAAAAGCCCAAATAACAACAAAACAATCCATTTGCATGCAAGTCCATGGGTACACTGACAGGACTAACTAGTTGCCTGAAGATCCAGTTTCAAGATCTCTCAGCCATTTGCTTGATACATGTCTCAGATAGGTCTCCCAACATTTGTATACTTGCAACTCTTATGAACAAAATGCGTACATGAGTAATCCCTGAATCAACTCCCTCAAGCAATGGTCGTGATAAGCAAGTCCAAAAGTCTATAACCTACACACTGAGGACAATACCAGCACCCATCTCTTACAGGCTCAGTGGGAACTAATGAGACAGCCATATAACCACTCAGCACAGTGCCTCCAGGCAGGAAGCACTCAGAGCAGGGTGGGTGTTCAGCATAACATAATAAAAGATGCCCGCCTCACAGGGAGCTATCAGAACCTAGTCAATAATCTCAGAGCTTCTGGGCGCAGCTCTTCTCAGCTCTGTGGTCTGATGCCTGAGCCCCCATACCCACACATCAAGAGTCAGCCTCTAGCAGAGTGTCGGCGCAAGCTTCTGCTCCCCCACCTGTCCACTGTGAATTGCCAATATCTTTGCACAGTCACAGGTATCCAGTGCAGTGGGCCTATGAAGTAGGACTGATCGATGGCTCCCAGCGTCAGCATGCTCCCCTGGTCATTCCTGGAACCAAGAAAGGCCTCACTGTGGCAGCAGTCACCCTGCCGATGAGGAGTGCCCAGTCCCATCCCAAGGCAAATGGATGGAGACCCAGAGGCCTTCCACTGTCTCTCTCCCTCCCAACCCAACAACTTCAGCAGCCTCTCCCTGCTGGCAGGCTTCACTGTGACTCAGCTACAGTTGTTTCCTGCTGCCTTGAGCCTCCCAGCCCTGATTCAGCACTGACATGGGAGGGGAGGTAGCAACTCACCACACAGGTCAAGGGACCCACGGGTTCTGATCTGCTACCCTCAGGTCTACCCTTGAACCTCCGGCCGAGGCAGATAGAAAAGAAGTCTTCAACAAGGCCCCATGCTTTGGATTAAAACTTCCTCCCAGTGCCAGATCCCTCCTGCTCCCTCTGGGATACTGTTGCAAGGGCAGTGGGACACACTCACACACTGTCTCATCTCCTCACACTGTTCCACCTCCTAGAAGTTGAGCCCTTCCTATTCCCAGGTTCTAGAGCATAATACCTGCTGCCTAAAACAAGCACATTGGCACTCTGGGCCCTGGCCTAGGTAATTCCCACTCATCTTCAGTGATGCCCTGCCTTGTCCTGTGTGCATGTTCACACATGTACACACATGCATACACACACATGTACACACATGATACACACGCATGTCAGAGTAGGCATCTCATGTTTTAAGGTACCCATATGCCCCATTCTTTCCTCGGGCACCCTTCTCACAATTGCTTGATTTCAATGTGAATAGCTGTCTGTTCCCCTTGCTAAAATATATCTTCCAGCTTGTCTTCTTTGCTTATGTATATGCCCATACCCTGACCTAAACTCTGTATATAGAAGGCCTGGAAATATGCGTGGAGTAAATAAAAGAATGAATATCAAAATGCATGCATGAGTGAAATGTACAACCTTACTCTTTGCCTGGGGTCCCCTTTCCTCAGCTGTCCAGCCTCTTCTCCTGGGGGTGGTCTCTTTCTCTTTGAGCAGGAAGGTAAAGTAGTAACACTGCTGTAGCAGGTTCCCTGGGCTCCAGGTCTGACTCAGACACTAGTTGCTGAACAGACACCTCTCCCTTTCTGTCCCTGGTGTCAGGAAAAGTCCAGACTCTATAGGACTGATGATCTCAGAGACACTGACAAATGATTCCTGAGATGCTGTCTCTTTGGAAGAACATATTAAAAGTCCTCATCTAGAAATAGGAACAAGCTTTGCTTTTGTTGTTATTAGTTACAGTACCATGGATTGAACCTGGGACCTAGCATATGCTAAGCAAGCCCTCTAACACATCCCCAGCAAGGCTTTGCTTTTTGAGGGGTGGGGAGGTGTAGAATGGAAATCATCTCATCTTTGGCCTAGTAAACTCTGTCTGCCTTAATGACTCCAACAGGGTTCTTTGGGTAGAAGGTTGGAGGTGCCTGGAAACCAGAATGAAGAAGGTTTGGATGTGTGGAGCTGCCTTGACAAGCATCTACAGGCAAATATTCACCTCAGCAGCAGTCTTTTACCAGATATCAAAGTCAGACCCTTGGTGGCTGCAGCTCCTACCTGCTCATGTAGACAGAGAACAGGTCTTGGGCGACCAGGTGTCTATTCATCATGTTGTCAAATACAGGTACTGAGTACTTGGAAGCAAGAGAAGGGTAGGACAGGCCCAGGATGCCATCGAATGGAGAGTAGGTGAAGATGTCACCTGGCTCTTTGGTACTCAGCCCCACAGTCTGGTGGGAAACTACAATATCGGAGATCTGCAAAGATGGAAGAAAAAAGAAAAACCTTGTCATGATGATTTCCAACACAGAGCTTCTGCATCAAGAGACAGAGAAGCCCAGGGATAGGGGCAGCCAGTCTGGTATCTCACTCAGGTCAGTCAGTGTCAGGACTCAAGTACTCACTGGCCTGTCTTCCCTTTTATAAATAATACAAAGTTATTTTTAGCTTCAGTGATTGGAGTGGACTGGGCCCTCTACATTTTCTGCCTGGTCTTGAAGAACATCTCTCATGAAGATGGGAAGGGGATGAGGAAACAGTGTTGGGTGCAGACACAGTTTCATGTTGGGAACAAGCCCAAAGGAAGTGCGATGATGACTGTCCCCATGCTGCCTGCAGACACAGCTGCACCTTCGCCTGTGTGGTCCTATCCCATGATTCTCCCATGGAGGCATCGCCATGCACAAAGCAGGGGCTATGTGGGTCCCCATTCTGTCACGTGATGACTGAGCTTGAACAAGTTCCTCTCCAGGCCTCAGTCCCTTGTCTGACAGACGGAATAAAAATGCCTGAATCTCAAGTTGGTGCTTAAACTAAATAACTGAACACCCATTGAGTGTTCACGGAATGTTCGTTTATTGAACAGTTATTGCTACCAAGCTAAAGAAGGCTGTTCTTCATTTGCCCATTTTCCCACAGGGAAGATGTGTCCACCAGCCTCCTCTGGGCCACACACAGCACTGAAGCAGGTCTCCTGCCTCTGCTCTGTCCCATAAAATTAATCGACCTCCACACAGGGCAGCCAGTGTGAGCTTTAAAAATCTGAAATCAAACCTGCCACAAAGGCTACAACTGCCTCATGCATCTCAGTAGAAACAGAAAGGAATTGTCCTGCCTCTCACAGCTGACCTCATTCCCCTAGCCCCTTAGCTCACTTTGCCGCTGCTGCTCCTCCCCCCATGCTGGTCTCTGTTCCCTTCCTCAACTGCTCCAGCTCCTCCCTGCCCCAGGATTTTCACACTGACTCTTCCTCAGTGCTGACCCCAGATCATCTCAGGCCTGACTTCCAGAAGTACATTACTTGAGTTTCAGCTTGCCAGTCTACCATGTCCACCAAATCCCTGTCCTCTGATTCCCAATCACTCTCTTCCATACATTCCAGTATTGTTTCCTTCATACCCCTACTCAGCTCTTTTCAAAGCTACTGATTTGTCTTTTGTGTGGAAGCCAGGTTCTCACAAGGCCACCTGAGTGCTGTGTACTAGAAACCACGAGCCAAGCAGGTCCACTCTGCTCTTGTCCTCCACTGTATCTTTCTCAGAGCAAGCATTCGTGGTATGAAAAAAAATGAATAATGGCTAAGTACTAAGGAATAACTCAATTCTCTTTCTTTCAGCCAACAAACTATTACTGGGGATCTCTGATGTGCCATGTGCAAGGCTGTAGCAATGGATTTAAAAAAAAAGTCCTTGCCCTGAGGAACCTTTTATCCAACAGGAGAGACTGACGATGAATTTTTAAAGGCAGTGATACAGAACGTGTTGGATGACAAGGAGCCCTCAGAAGAAAGATAAATCAGGGTAAGACCATAGGCAGCGAGTGATTTTATAGGATGGTGGACCTCATTGAGAAAGTAGCATTCTGGAGAGAAGTGAAGGCTGGGGATAGAACAGACCAGACCAAGGAGAGGGTTGCTGAGGTGACCTGACGGCACACAGAGGGTTCATGGAGTTGACAACACTGTGACTGACACAAGCCCGTAAGTCTGGCCAAGACGAGGAAATGAGAACCGGGGACTGGGGGAAACATTCAAGCAGAGCTCTGAGACAGACAGCACAGCAATGGCGGAAGGACAGCAACACCACACAAATCATTATCAATGGGAACCCTCTCAGCATCCTCACCTACTGAGTCATCCTGTGGACAGGACCCAAGGGACCCTCATCCCCACCAAATGCACAACTCATTGGAACCGGGGTATCTTGGGGGAGGGATAGCTTCAGGGAAAGGCCAGGTGACTCCCAGCCATTGCTACTTCACTCACTGTGACAGTGTCATAGCCCAGGAAGCCCTCCACACTGCCAGTGCCATACTGGACAAACATGGGCTTGCTCAGGTTCTGGAAGGTAAGGGACTTGGACGGGTCAAAGCGGTGGTGGGTTTCTGCAACAAAGACCCAAGTTAGTGGATCCCTGGTGTCCTCTTGCCCTCAGCATTCCCAAGCAGGGTGGAAACCCTCACTAGAGCACAACTGTGGATCAGCCATTCTCTCTGTGGAAAGCAAATAGTCTGGTCTCTCTGTAGCATGGTCGAGAAAGCCTATTCCCCGCCCCCCCCCCCAACTCCCTGCTCCCTACCTGTGTAATTCCAAATACAAAAATGAAGAGAACCCAGGTGTGTGGGTTCCAAGCCCATTCTCTGTTATTTGAGTGACTTTAGCCAAAATCTTTCTCTTCTCTACTCCTCCATTTCCTCATCTGGAGGGCAGGAAAGGAAGGAACAAGACGGGTGGGCAGGGTGGGAAGTCACTCACGGCAGACTCTGCTGCTGCAGTAGACAGAGGGCACCCAGAGTTCCGAGGAGCCTGTGTCAAACACCACCGTGAACTCCTGGGGTGGCGTCCCAACGTAGATGGTTCCGAAGTATTCACTCTAAGGGCAGATGGTTCTGGGTGAGAGGTGTAGTCAGGGATGGGGAACACTGGTTGGGGAGGAGGGGTTGATGCTACTCAGAGACCTGGGAAAAGGGTCATCAAGAAGGAGAAAAGAAGCCGGGTGTGGTGGTGTACACCTTTAATCCCAGCATTCAGGAGACAGAGGCAAGCGGATCTCTGTGAGTTCAAGGCCAGTCTGGACTACACAGGGGAGAATTCTTCATCTTCTGCCCCCTCTGCACTCCCACCTCAAGCCCTATAGCCATGCTGGAATCGGCTCAGAAGCATACCATGAGCCAGAAGTGAAGTCCTGCCTGGGAAAAAGACCTGGTAAAGGCTACCCTACCAAGGCAGGAAAGCCACAGAGGTGGGGCATCTGCTGAGGGCAGAGTCCCAGGAGGCCATCCAAGCTTCTGCCCCACCTGTCCCCACCAGCTCCCTTGAGGCTGGATAGGACTGGGACTTAGGTAAAGAAATAAAGGCACAGGCACAAAAGGATTGTTTACTGCCAAGAGTGACGGGATTAGGGGGCAGGGGCAGAAAGGAAAGGGACACAATGGTATTCTTGTCTGAGTGAGAAGAGGAGAAAAATAAAATCCATGCCTTAGCAACTAAAGACTGGGCACCTGCTGTCTCCAGATCTGATAACCACAACTGAAACGGTTTCCCCTGATTTGAGGAAGCAGGCTGCATGACAAAGGTCACCAGATCCATTCAGAACTCAGATCCATTTAGCAGGGCTTTTGGAGCCCTGAAGACCACAGGGCCACCTTTGCTGGCTTTACTGACTCATGATAGAGCTACTGAGAATGGGGAGGTGGACTCCATGCCCCACCACTAGCTCCACTATTCCTGAAAGAGGGAACTCTCTGGCAAGGCCACAGCCTAAGGACATGAAAATTCACTGCTGAGAAGGCCTGTGGAGACTCACATCTAGGTAGTTGGTCAGAGGCTCACTGGCCACCATCCCGATGTTGGAGTCCCTCTCACTGAACTCATACTGCTGTCTCCTCAGTAAGTCCTCCAGCAGGCCGTGCTCCTTCAGGGTGTTCCTCAGAGACTTCCCTTTGTGCAGAGGGATCCTGAGGAGGTGGAGGGAAGTCACAATAGGAAGACTGTGCTCCATGAACCACCCCATGCTGTTCTTCCCAGACCAGCCTCTGCCCAGCATTCCGCTGGCAATGCCAATGACTTTCCAATTTTAACAATCACAATCCAAAGCAGAACAATAGATTCTATGTGCACTTACAGGTCACTGTCCAGCTTCATTAAACACAATACCCTGATACTTCTTGTTACTTTTCTCTTTCAATGTGGTAGAGACTCACTACATTTGTTTTATGACACATTAAGTAGTAAGTTTTGTTACCTATGGTTTGAAAGATACTAAGAACACCGTCATTTACTCAGTCACCAAATTCTCGCTGTGACCTTACTAACACTGCGCAAAGCACAGAGGACACCAGAGGACCTCTCTGTGCAGAGATAATGATGTCTCCTACACAGTTGTGCCTGCTTCTGGCAGTGATACCACCCTTTGCCAAACCCTTTCCTCTTTTCTCTGGAAAATGTTTTCACTGAAGTGGCTGGACATTCTTCAAAGAATTCCTCAGCACAAGCAGGACACCAAACTGGACCTCTTAGCCCAGTTTAGGTTTGAGTAAGCCAACTAGGAAAAAAAAAATCAAGAGAGGAAACTGCATAAGAAAGGGTTCTAGATGTGGCTCTGCCATGTTCCTTCCATCCAATCCAGAAAGGTATTCAGTTCCTCCACCTGAAAACTGCCACAGCCCCGAGCTTCCACCAGGAGACTCCCCAAGTCTTCTGCACTTCCAGTGGGAGGCTGCCAGAGCCCTCTAATCTTCACTTTGGGAAATCCAAGTGCCTTTATCTTCAGTCTCTTCTTACACAATAGGGTTAATCATTCCTTTGCAACACTTTTTTATTCTGTATTTGACCATCTGACCATTTTCTCCCCCGTAGATCAATACAGAACTTTGTGTATCCTATGGTCCCTAAAGCTTCTAACAATCACGTCATCCTCTCTAAGAGCTAGTTGAAAAGATAACTTGAGATTACAGAGTATAGGTGCCAGGTAGCGACTTCAAGAGCCTCTTCTTCCAGAGAGAAGCCAGCTACAACCACAATGCAGCCATTAGCTCGTACAGAGCCAGGAGGCCAGCGCTGCCTGGAGTCATCCCCACGGTCTTTAGCTCCAGCTCTGTCTCTTGTACAGCTGGCACCATACCTTGGACTTGGGAAAACTTCATTGTCAAGACACACCCCCTCCCAGGGAGTGCTCAACCCTTTTTCAAGTGTCCAATCCAGGAAGGTATTCAGTCTTCTCTGTGGTTGGGCCTTGACAGAACACACATATGAGCACCTGGGATGGGCACAGGGGCAGCAAGAGTACAAGTCCAGCCAGACTGAGCCTTGGCTCCTCCATTACTAGTCACATGATGTTGGAAGCACAGGAGCTCTCCCCAAACAATGATCTCATCTGCAAAATGCAAGTCACTTAATCCATGGCAGTATAGGTGACATCCTAGGCATTTGGAGGAAAACCTATAGACCTCTCTAAAGGAGCCCTTACACCAAGAAATCTGCTTTAATGAGTCCACATACAGCTCCCATGGTATTTCTAGCACTATCTGAAGCATTTTTACAAATATTAACTCAAGCATTCCCATAACAGCCCTAAAAGATAGGCACTACAATAACCCTAATTTCACAGAAGATGAAGAAAATAAGGCACAGATAGTCCAAAGGATGATAGATCTGAGAATGCTGGGTAGTTTTTTCTAGAAACCATGTTTTCCTGTTCCTATGCTTCCTGTCTGGCTCCCTGTCGTTAGGATTACACTCAGTGTGTAAAGACAAGAGTGACAACAATCCTTCAGGAGTCTCTCCTAGGGAAGTGAGGACTGGAAGAGCAACAGCCCACCTGCCCGTAGAAGTTGCATGAGATGACCTCCCCAGGGTCCAACATTCACCTGGTGATCACATGGCTCTGAGAGATGGCAAAGACAGCAAGAAGCAGCACGAAGCACCTCATTCTGGACCACAGGCAACCACCGCTCTAGCCAGTGCCCATCCTTGCAGCTTTTATACAGTGGGGCTCCTTCTGGCTGGATGCCCAGACTTCAGATACACCCCCAACTTCAGGCTACTTCACAAACAGTGAGATAGCACTCACACTACCCAAAACCCATACTGATAAGAGATACAAAGTCTACCACTCTAAAGACTTCAATGAAGGGTACACAGACCTTTAAGCTGGGAAAAGTCAACATGGGCCCCTCTACATCAAATTCCCCTCTGGACGGGACCTCTGAGCTAACACAGGTGGGGCTGCTTCCAGGAACCCGTTTCACAGTCTGCCTTCTGCTCTGTGAGTAGCCTGTTCCCACCAGGCCACAGACCTCCTCTCCCTCTGCCCCCTCCCTAGGCCAGACTTTACTGGATGCCCAAGACACTCTTACTTTTGGTCTCCTTAGGCCAATTTTCCAGAAATGGCTTGGTCTAGTCTCAAGGTAGTTTCTTAGACCAAGAGTGCCACCCCAGTAGAGGAAACTCAATGTTAGAGCCCGAAACAACCATACTCCAAGTTCCCACAGAGAGCAATGACTAAAAGGGAAGGTTCATTCTTCTCTAGAGACACTGAGTTCAAGTGAAAAGGATGCTAAGAAAGTGGGTGGCAAATGCCTGCTCACTGGAACAGTTGGAAGAACTGGGGAGGACAGAGAGGGAAGGCAGATGCATGTCCCACATGAAGAGATATGGGAAACACATCAGTGACAGTTTAAGGAGTAGGGTGGGCTGAGGCTCCATGTGGGAGGCCTATGTCCCAGGCCTATGAACTGGAAAATCAGAATGAAGCCAGGACAAAGCAGGCAAATTGGAAGGCAAGAGATTCAGGACCACAATGTACAAGAGAACATGGTGACAGCTGCCTGCTACTAACAGGACAAACATTTGCATACAGAGGAAGACCTGGGCAAGGGCGGAAAGTGGGAACAGGGCAGGTCATAGCAGCTGAAGGGCCTGGGTGGCTGATCTGGACACATCAGTCTTTGTGAAAGAGGTGTTAACTGAAATTCCACACATTTGGTTTATGGGGGCTGTTGAAAGGCCGCAAGTGCATGCAGCTGCCCTTCAGCACCTTCTACCTTGAAAGCCAGGGAAGTAAAGGGTAAAACCTATACTAAACAGCGAAGTTAATTTCTTGTTTTCTTCTCCTAGGGTACTGCTCTGTTGGGCCAGGCCCCAAGGCCCAGTACCAGTTGATGGCGCTGCATCTGGGCTGTATCTCCTCCTACACTTTAGCACAGAGTAAGATGTGGAGAGGTGCTCAGGGAATGTTTGAGTAGTAAGCAGGTGAGCGAATGAGCATCAGAAAGTGTCTAGTGATATCTGTGTGACACACTGCAGGTGAGGAGACAGGAGTTCAGAGAGGCCTGTAGTAAGAGCTTGGCATTGTTTCAAGTGTCCAGGACGAACACCTCCACACTCCACTGCAAGACTAACTCTGCTTCTAGCTCTTTCTTCTCAACCCCCAGCCACCCCTTGGGGCAGCTACAGTATGTACAATGGGCCCCATCTGCAATATCCAGCACTAAGGCCCTCTGAGGTTAGTACCTTCAGAAAGGATGGAGGGAGGCTTGATTGTGACTCCATGTCCCCAGTGGCACTGCCCAACCCAGTGGCAGCCTCTCAGGGACAAAGACCACAAGTGTTAGGTACAACCACCTCTCCCACTGGAAAGTGAGCACAAAGCCAAGAATCAAAGATACTTTAGTGCTCTTTGCCTTTTATTTGTTCACACAGTTGGCAACCATCTAAGTGCATTCAAGTGCGTGCTGGAACATTGCCCCACAGAACATGGTGCTAAGAGAGGTTATCTGCAGGTGCGAGCCACAATCTAGAAAATGCTCATAAGAAAGACCATGATAAGAGTTGAGTACTCACTACCTGGCACCACACAAGGACAAATCGCCTTGGTCTAGACGGCTTGTGTCTGGAGACTCACTCACAAAGTGGCTGGAACAACTCAGGACCCAAGGGCATCCCCTGCTCAGCAAAGGTTTTGTTCTCCACTCAAATACAGGCACTGATGAGGCCAACTGAGGTCAGGTTAACTGCGCCTTTATGTCTGTATCAGGCACAGCAGGCAGAGCTGCTGTCATCTCAACCCATAGGGAATCCACAGTCAGTTAAGCTCAAGTGGGTCCAACTGAGGAAATTCAAAGGAATTCCCCTGCCCACATTGCAAGCTGGCAGGGAAACTGTGACTCCTGGAAAAAACCATGTGTGGCCATTGTGGCCTTTGGTATGACTATTGCCTTAAAGGGGCAAATTTCCTTACCCTGCCATGCCTCTATTTCTTCTTCTGAAGATAGACAGATAATGATAGGGTCATGTGAAATTCAAAGATAAAGGTATCAAGTCCTAACATCCTTAATACCATAGAGACAAAAATTCTCAACAAAACACTTGCAATCTGAACTCAAGAACACATAAAGAAGATCATACACCACAATCAAGTTGGTTTCATTTCAGGGATACAGTCTGTGAATAAGTACAGCCCGTGAATAAGCTTAAGAGCAGGAATCACATAATCATCTCAACAGATACTGAGATGGCCTTGAATGGGAAGTTCATCATCCCTTCATAATAAAAGTTCTGAAGAAACTCAGAATTTAAGGGACATGTCTCAACATAATAAAGGCTACATATGACAAACATTGGCAGAATTGTGTTAAATGAGGAGGAACCCTGAAAGCCCTTGCCCCCCCCCAAAAAAAATCCATAAAGAAACAAATGTGTTGTGGTGGTTTGAATGAGAATAACCCCCCATAGGCTCATCTATTGAAAGCTTAGTCATCAGGAAAAGGATTAGAAGGATTAGGAGGTGTGGCCTTACTGGAGTAGGTGTGGCCTTGTTAGAGGAAGTGTATAACTGGGGATGGGCTTTGAGATTTTCTAAAGCCCAATCCAGGTCCAGTTTGTCTCTCCTCCCTGCCTATGGATCAGGGCATAGCCTTCAACTACTTCAGTACCATGACTTTCATGCCTGCTGCCATGCTTCCGCCATGATGATAATGGACTTAACCCCTGACCCTGTAAGTAAGCACATAATTAAATGCTTTCTTTTATAAGAGTTGTGTTAGTTATGGTGCCTCTTCACAGCAATGGAGCAGTGACCAAGACAGGTGCCCACTCCCCACCCTTGTTCAATATAGCACCCAAAGTCTTAGCTAGAACAATAACACAAGAGAAGGAAATAAAGGAGATGCAAGCAAAAAAAAAGTTAAATGATTCCTATTTACAACAGGCCTCCACATGCATGTCCATACAAGACATGCCCAAACACATATACATACTTACACTCATATAAGCACACATATACCTGTACATACACCCACAGAAACACAATAACTTTTCTGTATGCCAATAGTAAACTTTTCAAGAAAGAAATCAAATGGAAAAAATATCCCATTCACATAGCTTCAAAAAACCCAAATAAACCCCAAAACTATGAATAAACTTAACCAAAGAGGCAAAGAATCTCCTTAATGAAAACTTCAAAACACTGAAGGAAGAAATTTAAGAAGGTACTAGAAGACTGAAGCTCTCCCATGCTCATGGATTGGCAGAATTCACATTGTGAACGCCAAGACATGGAGCCTTGGCAGAAGTCCATCAGAGAGGGCAAGCTATGAGGGTTTATAGCTTCACTCCAGCCCAGGCCCCTTTCTCTGCTTCTTCATGTAAGTGGAAATGTGATCAGCCAGCTTCCTACTCCTGTCCCCTGCCATATGGATTCCAACTTTTTGGAACTATAAGCCAAAACAAATTCTTCTAAAGTTTCTCTTGGCTGTGGTGTTTTATTGCAGTCACAGAGCAGTAAGTTACACACTCCCTACTTGACAAAGGAAATGATCAGCAGCGTGAAGAGACAGTCAACTGTACATTTGATAACAAATTAATGTCTTGAATCTACAAATGGAATTCTAAAAGTTCAATAATAAGTGGGCTAGTAAATTAGTTCTCAGAAGAAGAAATATAAATGACCAACACAAATGGTTCAACATCCTTTGTATCAGGGAAATACAAATTAAAACTGTTCTTGAATTTCATCTCACCCTAGCCAGAAGTTTGTCAAGAAAACAAACAATGGGACATGGAGATACAGCTCAGAGGTTAAGAGTGCAAACTGCTCTTGCATAGGGCCCAGGTTGGTTCCCAAAACCAACACCTATGGCCTCCATAGACACTGGTACTCAGGTTTACACACACACATACACACACTTAAAAATTAAAATAAAATTTAGAAGAGGAGGTAGGGAACAAGGAACCTTTATACAGTACTGGTGGGAAGCTAAAGTAGGGACTTGAGAAACTGCATATAGAATTACCTGTGACCCAGCCATAGCACTCCATACTGGGAGGATTCCAAGTCAGCATTCACTGAGACATTTGCACATCCATGCTTAGGTCTTCACTACTCAAAACAGCCAATGTATGGGACCAGACTAGATATCCCTCAGTGTAAATGGATAAAGGGAATGTGATATACATACAAAGTAGAATTTTATTCACCTGCATAGAAGACTAAAATTATGAAATTTATAGGAAAATAGATAAAACTAGAAAGCATATGATAAGTGATATAAGCCAACTCAAAGGGACTGTGATAGAGAAAAAAAAAAAACCTAATGGGACAGGGAGGGAAAACAGGACAGGGTAGTGGAATGTCTGTGTCATGAAAATAGGAGGGGCTACTATTCGGGAGGGAGGAAGAGGACTGGCAAGAGGTGAAGGGAAAGGAGGCAAGGCAGCGAGAGGAGTGACTAAGACAAAGAATAATGATGAATATGCATGAAAGTGTCAAGATGGATCTCATTTCTTGGCTAATCAAAGCTTCTTTTTAAGATAAAAGGAGAGAGAGTTGGAAGATTATCTTCCACATCCTAGGGTTTTCTCATTAACCAGTGAGACTCTAGAAGGTTCCTGAAAGTCTTTAGAGCATGCAAGCTCTTGTTCTTATGTTTGTCCTGTTGCTGTTTGTTTTTGTTTTTATGACAGAGTGTCATATAGCCCAGAATGTCCTTGCGCTCACTATGTGGCTGATGGTGGCCTTGAACTCCTAATCCTCTTGCCTTCACCTCTCAAGTGCTGGGATGGCAATTGTGCACCACCATACCTGACTTCAGCTCCTCTTTTCTAGCCGTTACCAAAAGTGTGTGGCACAGTCATTGCTGTGTATAATCTGCAACTGAGAAAAATGAAGCTTAGAAGAGTTAGATTGCTTAGCCAGCTCCAAGACCAGAGAGAGTGGCAACAGGACCCATCAGATTGCTGCTGTCTCACTCAACAAGTGAGAGAGTCCAGCCTCATGACATCAGACTAGATCAGGTGCTCACTCACTGGGACCAGGTGAGTGACACGAAAGAGAATGGCAATTGCTATGAGGAAAATCTGCCAGAATTTTTCCATCTGTTTTTACTACAATAATACTGAATATGTAGGTTATATGTAAATGTGGAGTCAATTTCCTTTCAGCCTTACATCCTTAGATTTTAACACCCTTTCACCTATGAATACAAAGGTATGACTGTATTTAAATAATTTTATTTAAGAGGATGCTACTTAACAATAAAGTGTTCACTCTGACTGTTATGTCAGTTTTAATGCAAAAAAATAAGAATACTGAATATGTAGATAACTTCATGTGAGCCTATAAGATTTTGTATTCTGGGTTCAAAAATAAATACCAAAAAAAATCTAGTGAGTTCAACTCCCTTATTTTTTAAATTAAGTTAAATTTTTAAATGCATCACAAGTAAACATCATGCAGACTAAAATATCTGCAGGTCAGACTCTAACACCAACATAGCCATTGGATGGTAGACACCAGATAATGGTAGATTCAGGTACATGGAAACACTTCATTAGTTCCATGAAGGCAGTCCAAAATAGAGCTACTGGGGCTTGCCATTTTCCAAGAAACATCAAAAATGTGGATTTGGAGGCAAACATGTACCTTTGAAATAAGGGTAGGCATTAACTTTATATTATACAGATTACATAAGATAGGTAGGACAAGCCCTAGTTTCAGCAACAACATCGTGACAGGCCCCTTGCCTTAGCAAAACCTAGACTGAAGAAATGCTTTTGAACTCCCTGGACATGATAGAATCAACTAGGGTTTCTCCAGGAGGAGAAAGGGTGGGTGATAGGGAGGATGTGAAGGACAGGCCCAGCCCAAAGTGTAGCTCTGCAGATATGGCTGCACCATCAAACACCAGAGAATCCAACATCAGACTATATCTATTACCTTCTGTTAGACCGTTACCTGAAGATGTTCAGTAAGCCCACGTCAGTGAAAAAACTGCCCACCACCCAGTTACACTAATTAAGAAGAACATTTTCCTGAGATGTATATGTGTTTAAAATATCAAATATTAATCACCAGCAACATTAATTTAGAGTAATGCTTGTCTCCTTCTCAATGTCCTAGCTGACGTCTGGCTTTGAGGCAAATGCCTGCTGCACTGTGGAGATTAGAAATAGTCTCTTTTACAGTTGTCACCCTGAACTGAAATGACTGACTCCATGGGGCAGTGCATAGATTGGAGGGGCTGCCACGAGAAGTAAAAGTACTGGATGGGTGTATTGGGGAAAGTCTAAAACATTAAAGAAGAAAAGAAATTCGGATGTGGAGTTGCACACCTGTCATCCCAGCACTTGGGATCCAGAGGCAGAAGAGTCATCCTTGGCTACACAGTGAGTTTTAGAACAATCTAGGGCACATAATGAGTTTGAGGCTAGCCTGGACTACATGAGTTCAAGCATTCTGTCTGGAACATCAAGGTGGTGGAAGGAACATGCACCATTTTTTCTGCATTCTTTACTATCCTGGGACTTTTTGTTCTGTATGCATGTGTGTGCTCATACAGGAGTGCACATGTGTGTATGCATGTGTGTGCTCATATAGAGATGCACGTGTATGTATGCATGTAGAGACCAGGGTCAAACTCTGGGTATCTTTCTCAGTTGCTTTCTGCCTTGTTTGTTTTTAAATTTACACACACACACACACACACACACACACACACACGTGAGCCTTCCACTTTGTTTTTGAAACAGGCTTTCTCGCTATTACCTGGAGCTTGCTGATTGAGCTAGGCTGGCTGACCAGTTAGCCAACCCCAGGGGTCAACCTACCTCTGCTTCCCCAGCACAGAGGTCACAGTGTTCACTATCATGGTCAGCTGTTGTTTCTTATTTTGTTTTTAACACGGGAATCAAAATCACCTCCTTCTGCTTGCACAGCACAGGCATTACTGACTGAGTTAGGCTGGCAACTAGGCTGATCCTTGTTCTAATATGAGGTCCAAACCCTAGATAGACTGAAGCTTTAGCTAATGGGAGCTGCCAGAACCCTTTGCAAAGCAGTGTCGACTTTTCATTATTTGTTGAATTAATTTCCTCCGATGGTTGGGTTGACTGATGCGCTGAGGTAGGACTTCTAAGAAGACAAAATGTACAGAACTACCATGTGAGAGTCACAGCTACAGAGCTTGTGAGGGGCCTAGTAAATGCAACTGAATCCTGCTGGTAACCCCACAATCCACCATGTGCTACTTGCCATAGCTGGAAACTGCTGGGGAGGCCTGTTCCAAGGAATGTGTGCTCATGACAGAGTTGCTCTGTCCACAATCTGGGAAAAGCAAGGGTGGGGAGGTCTGAGTCTACTCAGTGGACAGCCACGTGCTAAGATCCCAGACAGAGCACACATTCTGCTACAATCGCTGCCTCTCAGTTTAACAGGGTCTCAGGGGCACTGGGAGATACGATGAGTGTGTTTCTCATTCTAATCGCAGCTGTTATCAGGCTCTGCCTGTAGGAACCTGTGCATGAACTTGAACTTGGCAAAGAATAAGCTCTGTCTGAACACACAGGGGTTTCTTGTTGCTAAGTTCAGATTTGGGGCTTTTGAAATGCATCCAAAAAGCTTTCCTGTCCTTGCCAGACGTTTGGTTTCCTACACTAAGGAGAGACCTCCAAACTCTGGGGGTTTAGTGAGGGTTGTCCCACTAAAGCCCCCAGAGGCTAGGGCCAATTTGCTAAGGGCTGACTCTTTATGTCTTAATAAAGAAAAAAATAAGTAACTGACCATCCTCATGTTGGTTCCACATGGCGGATGATATCCTGATCATTTCCCATACACTAACATTTAATTTTCACTGCAACCCCGAGGCAGGAGATGTTGTTGTTGTTGCTACAGAAGATGCTGCTGCTGCCATTAATAAAAGGGGAAACTGAGGCACAGAAAGTTCAGTAAACTGACCAAAGTCCCAAGCTAGGAAGTAGCTTGTGCAGGCTGTGATGGCCCTTGTCAGGAATCAGACACGCAGACTGCAGCAGCTTGCTGAGAGACACCTACCAGCCAGCCCAGTGAGCAAAGGAAAGCAACCGTAGGTGTGTCTGTTTATTTAATCTTCAGACTTTGCTTTTGTGACAACACTTCCAGGGGCTCCTGGAGCATGCTCACAGCTCCTCACCCATCAGCGTGTCTTTCTGCCCAGGCAGACAGCTGAAGGGGTCACACCTGTCATCCCAGCATTTGAGAGGGAGAGACAGGAGGATTGCCCTAAGTTTGAGGCCCATAATGAGTTCCAGGATAGCTGGAGCTACCAGATGAGATGAGCCCGGTGGGGTGGGGGACATTGAGATGAGATGAGCCCGGTGGGGGAGGGACTGAGATCTTTCAGGGAGATGGATATTGAGTCACATGCCTCATGTGACCTGGGCCACATGATCTTCCCAAGAACCAAGCACTGCGCTATTCTCCCCAGACAGGCAGGAGATTCAGGGAAGGTTGGCCCAGTGCTACCTGCAAAGAGTGAGGATACATGGACCTTTCTTTACAGATGTTGAAGAGAAAGTCATACAGGGGAGCTCACTCTTACCCATATGAAATGTTTGCCTCCATGGTGGCTGTGGGCTTCTGGGACTAAACAGCCCCAGCTGGAAGCAGGGTGTGAGAGGAGATGCTTCATTTATCACAGCCTTGTTCCTGCCCAAGGGCTCACCATGCATGACGTGATTCTAGCAGGGGTACACACATCCCAGAAATACAGAGAGGACTTGGCGCCCATTAACTGTCTTTCAGATTCTCTGTTCCTGCCAAGGTGGGCAGGACAGTGCCCTCCAGGGAAGGGAAAAGCAACCTTTGTATTCATTTAAAGACACCACAGTCACGACAGACTGGCACTCCACCCTGGCCTTCCATGCATGGCCCAGTGCTTTGACACTACTGATCCCGTGTAGCTTATCACAGCATCAAAACTTCCATTCAAGAACCTGTTGCCTGGGGGCTGGAGAGATGGCTCAGAGGTTAAGAGCACTGCTGCTCTTCCAGAGGTCATGAGTTCAATTCCCAGCAACCACATGGTGGCTCACAACCATCCATACTGAAATCTGATGCCCTCTACTGGCCTGCAGATATACCTGCAGACAGAACACTGTATACATAATAAATAAATCTTTAAAAAAAAAAGAACCTGTTGCCTGATGTATAATATGCAAGAGAAGAGATAACAAACATTCCTTGGGATCCACAGGATCCCCAGTGGGTACCAAAATCTGAGGATGCTCAAATCCCTTATAGAAAGTGACATGGGATTGCCACGTAGCTATGCACACCTTGCCACACATTTTAACTCTTCTTCGGTTACTTATAAAACCTAACACAACGCAAAGTCACACAATCGTATATATTGTTCAGAGAAAGCAAGAAAAAGTTCAGTACATGTTCAGTGCAGATGTACTTTTTAATATGTTTGATCTACAGTTGGTGGAATTGCCATGAAGAGCCCCCAGGGTTCAGAGGGCTGACTGTATGTAGTTTGGGTTGCATGATACTATATGTAGTTTTAGTTAATGAGGTACTCATTCTGTTCTCCACCACAAAATGATCATTAGAAAACGATTACTCCTGTTGGAAGGGAAGTCAAGCCATTTTGCAACACGCAATGCCCACCTTCTCCACAGGAGACTCTGGGAGTCTTCTCATTGCACCACATGCACGGTCCTTCCTTCAGGATTCTGAAGTCTGGGGGACACTTTTCCTAACCTCCCTTCTCCTTTCAACTTTTTATATTTTAAGGTTTTTAAATATAGCTTTATTTCGGTATAACTCATATAGCATGTCATTTACTCTCATAAGCTGTACACTTCAATAATGTTGAAGAAACTAACAGATTATACAGCCATCTCCACAATTTAATTTTAGAACATTCTTGTCACTCCTAAAGAAACCTGAATCCCTTAACAATGACTCCCCATTTTTCTTTTTTTTTTTTTCAGATGAAGTAATTACAAACCTTTCTTTATTGAGTCTTTAAAAACAAACAACCACCCTCCCACACACAAACCCCAAAACCACCTTTGAAAACATGAAATTGAGTAGTGTGCCAACAACTTAGATCCCTGCTCCTATAGTCTGTCTTTGAGCGCTGCTTCAGTGCTACAGGCTCTTGTCCAACAGGGTACGGTCCATCCTGGGACATGGAGTTCAGCTACTCTCACCATCACTGCTGATGATGCCACGCATATGGGACCAGTCTGGAGGTGCTTGGCGTGGCCGCTCCTCTTCTGAGTCCAGGGTTCGATGATAAAGTTCTCCTGGAGGGATTCCTTCCCCTGAAGAGTTCCAGGCATTTCGTCTTCGTGGTCTGCCTGAACTGCTGATGATGTTGGCAACATCCAAGGAAGCCACTTCAGCTGCTTCTTCCCGCTGCTCCTTCAGGGCCCGACACTTCTCCAAGGAAGGATTGCCCTTCATGCCCAGCACTTCCAGTTCAGCCCTGAGGACACTCAGACGCTCCTTGTGGGAGCGACAGGAACCCAGAAGCTTCTTGTAGTTTCGATGGGCACCACAAGCCCGAATGTAACGCTTTAGTCTCACCACAGCTGGGTGGTCCTCTCCACAGCGCCGGGGACCAGCCTGGCCTGCGGGTTCTGGGCTTGAATCTGATGAGGACGAGGAACTTCGTGCCTTGCTTTTCTTGGAGCTTTTCTTGGAAGACCGGTTCTTCCTCTCCTCTCCAGTGCTCTCTCCTGCCTGGGAGTCGCTTGCTTCCTTCCCTGTGTCACTCTCAGCATTAATGCTACCTAGTGTGCCTGTCTTTGTAGTGCCCTGAGCAGGTGCTTGCACCTTCGTGCTGTTTCCATCATCCTCACTGCTTGTACCCTGCTTGAATTCAGTCTGGGTCCTGTCCTTGCTCTTTCTCTTCACCAAGTTCTGTTCTTCCCCACTGCTGTCCCCACTACTTAGTGCCCCCCTTTCCTTCTCTTCCTCACTGTCTCCCAAGCCTCCAGTTAGCCTCCCAGCCTTACTTTTTTGCTTATAGCTCCCCCTCATCCTCTTCCCCTTGTTGCTTCTTGATATGGGCTCCTTGTGCTCGCTCTTCTTGGCTAGAATCTCCTCCTCACTGTTTTCACTTTCCTGTGGGGCTTATCACCCGAGTTTTCCTCCGCCTTTGCTCTACTCTGTAGAGCTTCCTCCTCGCTGCTTTCGCTTTCTTCCCTAGCCTGCTTCTTCCTTCCTGAAACCTTGTGTGCTGTTTGCTTATTCTTGGCCCCAGCTTTCCTGCCAGCCCTGTCCTTCTGTTCCTTCATATCATCATCTTCCTCAGGGCTCTCTTCCTTCCAGACCTCACCTGCCCTGCACTTCCTCCTCACTGCTCTCCTCTAGTCCCGTCTTTGCACCCAGGTCTGTGTGCTGTCCTCCATCTGTGTTCTCAGCCGCTTTCTTTAAGGCTCTCCTTGGACGTGCCTTCTTGGCTGTGCTGCTCTTTTTTGGGGGGCTCAATGAGTCCGGACTGGATGGTGTAGAGCTGGATTCTGACTCTGAACTGAAGCGGAACCTTTTACTCTCTGGGTCACAGCAGGGAGCAGGAGGCCTCTTCACTTTAATAAATTCTAGCTTCCCTTCCCTGGTACCAGCATCCGCCTGCATCTTAAGCAGCTCCTCTTCCACCAGCCGCTTCAACGCCTGCTTCTCCTCAGGTTCAAGACGATCCCGACCCACGTGAGTCAAAAATTTCTGTCGCACGAAAGAGTGCGTAGCCGCGCTCTGAAGAAGCTGCGCGTGAATCCCAGCATCTCATCTCCCAGCGCCATTTTGCGCCCACTCCCCATTTTTCTATCTTCACCTTACCCCAGTCCTTTCTGTGAGTTTGTGAACATTTCACATAAATCGAATTGTACAAATATGTACAATTTCGGATTGCTATCCTTAACTCATCCCCATTCAGTCTATGACTAGCGTCCCTTGCCTAATGATTTCAAGGGCCACTGACGCTCTGAAGCGTATCTGTACCTTATTACTTTTGGGGGCTGAGTAATCTTCCATGTTTGGATATCATAGTGTACTCATCTGTAATGGAAAAAACACTATTTGTGTCAGAGCAGTTCTTTGCTTTCATTGCCAGTCCCTGGTCAGGGAAAACGTCCCTGAAGACACCCAAAGTGTGCCCCAGGCCAGCATGTGCTTGCCTGCCTACATCGAAGGGTCTGATTATTGTTATTTTTTTTATTGATTCCAAACAAAGCCTTGATGTTGACTCTTTGGCTGGTCTGAGAGCTGACTTGGGTCAATGTCTTGGCTTTTCTCTGCAGGCTCAGCTCTGAGTATGTGTCCAGCCCTACAGCATTTCTTCCCTCTGTGATCTTTCCCTTTGGCCTTTGGAGCCTCTTGCTCCTCCTTGGGTCTCACCCCTTGTCATTGTCTTCAGGAATCCCTTTCATCACCAGTTGATAACCAGATAGAACAGTAGCTAACTCCTGTTTATCTGGACCTTACTGGGAACACCAAGAGCCAAACTAAGGGGAGTTCGAAGCAGAACAACAGACAGAAGAGGCTCTGGCAGGAGACCTGGCAGCATTATGTCCCCATGCAGTCTCTGCTCTGGCCTCTGCCCTGACTGATCCTTTTTTCCTGGGCTAGGAGCTGGGGTTGGGGATGGGGGGGATCTCTAGGCCCTGTCTACCTAGAGACCTGTGGAGATGATGAAGACAGTCACTCAAATGACAGACGAAGAGGAGTCCAAGTGACGAAGCTTCAAAGGCGGCTCTGCAGAGCTTGCTACACCCTGGGCATTCAACAGGCAGGGGAAGGGTGAACTTATCCATATCTGCTGTCTATCGCAGGCCTAAAGTCAGCAGGAAGGAGATAACGGCTTCCAAGACCACTTCTAAGGTGCGGCAGGGCCTGAGTGCTAGTAAAGTGTTGTTCTGGTGGTCCTTCACATGGCAGGCTTCTTTACAAGCGCTTTTCTGGATCTCCAATGGAGTCCAAACCACGGTATGTTTGAAGAACTCTCCTTTTGGAAGCACGTGGTCCTCTTTGGGCCTTCACACTCCTTGCTACTTCTGCTTTATCCACGAGAGGGCGCCAAACACCAATAGTTGAGGATAAAAGATCTGGGCTAAGAACACTCACTGAAGTTATGAATGGATCTTGAAAGGATGTATGTCAGTTTTACCTGATCTGTTCTTCTAGGATATATTCTTCCAAGGCCATCTCTATAGGTAGGTTTTTTACAGCCATATTCCTGAAGAGCATATTTCTGAATATAAAGACTACTCATGAGTACATTTTCCTAAGCCTCCTGATCTCTCCACTGTTTGTCCTTCTCTGTTTTGCAACAGCAGAAAACTGAGGCAGGGACTCATTACACAGTCCTCAAAATTATGACATTAAAAATAAAAATGAGTGCAGTCACGTTAAATTGTTGGTTCACCCGACTAGTCTGCAGGCGGCCGGCCCGCCCTGAGGCTGGGGAGGACAGGCAACACAACAGTGGGTAGGGCATGCCATAGGGCACCCCAGTGTCTTATCTCTGGGGCTTCCAGGTCCAGGCTGCATCCCTCTGAACTCAGGTTGCTCTGTGATCTGGGAGAGACACGATCTGGAGGTCAGGACCACAAGGTAGTCAGCGGAACCTGGAGACTGATGATCCAAGCAGGATCATGGGACCGTAAAAGGAATTTTACATCTAGGTCCCAGGCCTGGAGCCTGGAAGGAAAGAGCTTGTGGGCAACATACAGGAAAGGACTGCACAGGTCATCAGAGCAGGGGACAGCATCTCTGTAAAGGGACAAAACACAGAAAGTTCCCTGTACTGGCCAAGGCCCAGGTTGGTGGGCCCTGGATTAAGGACTGAGCAGAAGGGTCTGGAGGGGGAGAAGGTAGGAACCCAGGGCCTTGGAAACCTCAGTGAATGCTCCTTGAGGCTCCTGAGACCTA
>CAJQZJ010031560.1:1346594-1358142 GCA_907164525.1 Lophiomys imhausi
GGCCCATACTAAGTCTCCTCCATAGAGTTTCTGCACCCTCTCACCCCTTCTCAGCAGACCTCACACACACATACCAAAGCCCTCTGAGCTGCCTCTCACCCCAAACTCAAAGAGACCCTGAGATCCTCTTGCTTTAGAACAATGCCCTGCAGAGAGCTGACTTTGATCTTACGGTCCTACAAGAAGGAATGAGCCAATAAAATAAGCATGAGATGATGAACATTTCTCATGTTGGCCCTCCACCCCACAGGACCTGTGATGTACCCAAGGGCCAGTGCCCAGGAAAGTGTGGTTCAGGAAGAAGGGCACAGGCAGGAAGAGGCAGACAAATGTGGAAGATTGCAATGTCACAACTTCAGGCAGTCTGAGCAGGGCAGGCCAAGCTGGCCTACTTCTTGGGCCCACAGTGTTTTCTGTGCACCCTGGTGGACTATTCCATAATGGAAGATATGCTCATCTGCGCATACATGGACAGAATGGGAAATGGAGAAGCTGCAGGAAACTAAATCACACAGATGTAATGCAGAAGAGGTCACCCAGCAGGGTTCCTGAGTCCAGGCAAACTAAAAGTTGACGTTCTTCAAGTCACGGGAGCAGCGGTACCTGCCATCCAGGAACCTGGAACACAGCAGGCTGGGCGAGCAGGGACAGGTGTGGTGCTGGCGTTTCCTAAAGAAGGGGATCTAGAGAGAGAGGATGGTACTTCATCAGCCTCAGAAAAGGCCTGAAAAGTTCCCCTCCCAACCAACAATAATGATGACTATAAACAACCACTCTAAGGTTGATTCTCCACAGAGTGACTGAATGACATGCTCACATCACACCACTAATTCTTGGAGGAGCTAGGATCAGACCCCAAAGAAGGCTGATGCTCTGCACCCAGAACACCTGTGGCCATGTGTGCATGCTCTCACACAAACAACTGTATAAATACTCTCACACCTCTGGTAAGTGAATCTCTTAGCTTAGCCCTGGGTGTCCTCGGCTCTGTGGTCAGGGCCTAGTTACAGCTGTGGAGGGACAAACACCCTCTCTACTCACTGACTCACATCAGAGAGCACTGCTGAGCACCCAAGGTTTCCTGGATTTTTGAAACTTTATGTGTTTATATATGTGTGTTATTGCATGTGTGTGAGGGCTTCATGGGAGAGCACTTGCCTACGGAGATCAGAGGGCAATATACGTTCCAGGGATCGGACTCAGGACACCATGTTTTCACAGCAAGCGCCTTTACCTGCTGAAACCCCCAGTGCATTTAAAATAGAGCAATAAGGAGACTAGGCCCAGCCCCGAACTACCTAAGTCAAATCCCAGACCTGCTGTTTACCAGATTTGCGATAACTAACCACCTATTTATTCTTTCTGTGCTTTGCCTTTATCGTCCATAAAATGGGTTCATAGCACCTACCACCTATGGCTGTGAAGAGACTGGGACTATATATCTATTGAAAACTTACTGTGCACGAATGCACACAAGAAGTGTTCAGCGTTTGTTTTTCACTAATGCTGATCCCCCTATTCAGAGGGTTACTCATTCTGAACTGTCTCCCATACCCCAAGGCAATAAGGGTGACAGAGTGTTTCAACTTTCGGCTTCCTAAGCCTGGGGAGGTTAAAAACAAATCAATGGCCTTGAGGGGGACTGGGAGAGAGGTTTCTGGAAGATTCTCTGACCTCAATTGAGCTTGTATAGACAAGCCACCAAGAGCTTCAAAGACTGCTAAGGGCGAACTGAATGTGGCTGTGGACCCTGCCCGATAAGGTCTCTGCTCTTAGTGGCCCCCTACCTCAAAGGTTACAGGTTGCAGTTACCTCACCTGGCCCTACCAAAGCCAAGACCCTCTTGACTGTCCTGTGCCCTCAGGGGCTAGAAACAGGCCCAGAGCTAGCTGCTTAGGGCACAGAAAAGGGAGTCTGTCTTAGAGGGTGTACTTTGCTCTAGCCAAAGCCCTGTATAGGAGGCCATGGCGTGGACTTAAAAGAGAGTCTGTTCTTGCCGGGCGTTGATGGCACACGCCTTTAATCCCAGCACTCAAGAGGCAGAGGCAGGCGGATCTCTGGGAGTTCAAGGCCAGCCTGGTCTACAAAGTGAGTCCAGGACAGCCAGACACAGAGAAACCCTGTCTTGAAAAACCAAAAAAAAAAAAAAAAAGAGTCTGTTCTTAAGAGCAAAGAACAATTGGAAACCCTTCGAAATCTGAACCTGTTGCTTCAGGGATAACTAACCTGCTCCCTTCAGTGTATCTGTGCAGACCCATTAAACCCAGCAGATAAAGAGCTGAGAGTGGCCAGCCTGAAGGACTGGCAGTCTGTGTGATTGGTATCACCATTCCAGCCATACCAAGGAGGCTATACCCATACCTTGAGATAGGACAATATGGTTGGCCTCAGAAAACTCAGCTCAAGTCCCATCTTGTAGACTGGGACTTGAGTAAGTCACATGATCTGTTGCTAACAAAAACAAAAACAAAACCAATAACAACAATAACAACCCAGGGATGTGTTAAATATCAAATTACAGGTGGATTCCTTGTCTAGAACAAGCAATGATAGCACCTGAGCCAATGTCCAATTGGTATCTGCAGGCTTATTTAAGACTAGTGCCTGGGGCAGCCCCTCCATGGCTGCCTGCTTGCCTTCCTTCAGTCAGGATTCACTGTGGAGGAGACAGTATTCACCCTCCTCTCCCCCACCATCCTCAGAAGCTGACCTGTCCTGTCTAAGCAGGATCCAGGACCCAGGACCCTGACTGCAGAGCCCATCCCCATTCACACACGTGCCCATCTAATGCTGGCATGGTACCTTGTGGCTTCCGGGGTGGCACTCCTCTCCTTCCAGTCCCAGAGGGGTGCACAGCCGCAGCCCCCGCAGCCACAGACTAATAGCACAGCAGGTGCCCGCCCCACACTGGACATCTCGCTCACAGGCCTACAGGAGAGAGAAAGGGCCAGCCCGTCCATTAGTGCCACCCAAAAGAACAAAGGAAAGGAAGCTCTAAGTACCCTTGTCAGGATCTGGAGGAAGAGGCTAAGTCCCTTGGATTAACAGGACACTTGGCCTGGGTCTAATACCGCTGCTTGTCTCTTGGGCAGGACAGTTGGGGCTCAGCAGAGTATCAGACCTCAATCTGGGGAGGCATTCCAACTCACTGGTAGGCAGTCCCTGTTCCCTGAGAAGCCCTGTGTTGGAAGGTATGACTTTTCTAATGCCGGTCAACACTGGTAGAATTGAACTTATTAGAACTCTTTGGTCTTGGGAGGGTCCTTGGTGCTCCAAGGCCTTGGATGTTCACTGCTAAGCTTTCTTTGTCCTTTGCCCTCCAACATCCATTGTCAGCTGCCTCTCTGCATGTCTCCCACCTCATGCCCCACAGGGGCCTGATGGACAGTTATCTCCATCAGTGTTTCTCTGCTGGCCTTCCTGGACCCCCAACATGGATGGAGCCATCTAGGTTGGGCTGCTTGGACCTAGCTGGGTTACAGTGTAATGAAACAAAGGTCAGACAAGCCCACTTTACACACACCAAAGCCAGGATCAAGAAAGCAGGTAGGACCTAATAAGAAATAATCAGCCTGGCCACTGCACACTGGCCAAGTGGCTTTGGAGCTGAAGTTTGAAGCTGAGTTTTGATTTATTTTTCCCCCTTCCAGTAGCAGGCCATGGAATACTTTCAGGCTGCCATCATGGAACAAGACAGGACCCGGAAGCTCGAAACTTTTCCAGATGAGGAGGGAAACAGACACCAAATCCCTTCGTCCAGCCAGAGGAGGTCCAGGGGGCAGTCACCAGCGGCTACTCTCTAACCCAGAAGAGACATTTCTCACACCCAAGCCAGGCCCCTGAGAATGGAGGGTGAGGGAAGTGGCCCCACTGGGACTCTTTTCCTATGACAGAGGCAGGCGTGGTACATGAGGGGATCTGGCCCTACAGACTGGACTGTCACTATCTAAAGACCAAGGGAGTGTGGCGAGGTCAGGACCTGGCATCTTTCTGAGTGAGAAGAGGGACATCAAAGGGACTTGGGCAATAGGGGCAGCTGGGCATGCCTGGCTTCCTTCCCCTCCACACTGTGTTCTGATAGCTCACCCTCCCTTTCATTCACTCCTCTGACCGACCCTACTTTCTTCTCTCATTGTGCGTTTCTTTAAGGGATACCCCACCTCCCTTAGGACTATCTGCCTGGGGCTACTCTGAGATAGATGTTGGACATTGTTACTGAGCACACCCATCCTTCGCAGTGTGGGCCACTTTTATCTTCCCTCCTGGGTCCGACACCCGGGTCTACAAGACAAACAACAAGATGACTCTCAACAGTCACACTCACTTGATGCAGTTCTGCCTTCAAACGTTTGCTTGCCCTGCATGTTATTTTGAAAGGATTCTTTGAAAATGACAACGAGGTTGCCTTTTCTGTGAAAGTTAAATTCTATCCAATTCCAGGAACTGACTGGCATTATCCACACTTACCTTCCATGTAACAGCTTGGAAGAGGTTGAAATAAAAGTTAATTCTCTTTTCTTTTTTTCCTGACTTTTACCTGGAAAACTCCCAGGAGAACCACTGTGCTTTGGTTTGTAATAAGGATGGTAATAGGACAGCATGTACCTACATGACAGGGGTACAAGGTACCGTGGGACATCTGAGAGGACAACCTGTTCTGAGTGATGTGTTCGGTGCCCTGGCCAAGCCTCTGTTTAAAGGTTATCTTGTTTGGAGTGTATTCTGCCTAGGTTGGTGCTACCCATCTTCCCCTGGGAATCCACTAAAGACTGAAAGGGGGGGCGGTCTTTGGGCCATTCTTCCTAATTACAAGAGTGGGACTGAGGTGGGACTCTGTGCCCTTGCTGACCTGAACCACACCAGCATGCTCTGTGAGTTAACGCAGACAAGTGGACCACCATAGATAAAAAATCAAGGTGTACACAAGACAAATGGGGGCTGGAGGCGGGCGACAACCCGCCCTGAAAAGGAACTTCCTGCGGCACACACCAAGGAATCTCCGTTTTACCAAAGACTCAAATTCAAAATCCCAGTGCCTTCCTAATGTATGTAAAACACACAATTTCTCAAAAGCCAGCTCTGCCTATCAAATTGAGGTCTGACCCATATGAAGGTCACATGCAAGCCCACTTTCAGGTGGTGACTGCCTCCCAAACCCCTTTGGTTTGATGACTTGGAGCAGCAGAGCCTTCATGGTTCTCAGCTCACAGCCTGTACAGAACCCTGATCTTGGCCCCAAACCCAAGCCTATGGAGAACGGTAGAAACTTACCCCTGTGATCACTGCACCGTTGGACACAGTTGCCAGGAGAAGCACGATAAAGACTTGCACGGCACCTCTCATGATCACTTGGAGTGAAGACAAACACTGTCCACTCCGGTGCCCCTCACTTCCTTCTGTACTGCCTTGCGCAGGGCAAGCTGAGAAGGCCAGGCCATCGGGCCCTAGCTCCCTCTTATTTATATAATCTGATCCAGGGCTGTCTCATCTCTCTTCCCTCCCATCACCAGCATTATTCAGATGAGCTGGGAGGCAAAGATGAGTCCTGAACCTCTAACAGCATCACATGGCATCAGAACTGATACAAATGGACACATTGGGGACTTTTGACAGTTGCCCTAAGTCTTCCAAGAGCACCACACTTCAAATGGTTGCGTGCAGTTCGCTCAACATCCATTTCTGTCTCAGCATCGATGCTTGGGCCGGGGGTGGAGGGGTGGCTTTAGTAATGAATTAAGAGATTTGCAACATTGATTTTTCCTCGCCTACGCTGAGCCTCGAAGCCTACAGGAGTGCTTATTCTCTCACGCTCAAGCCATCAAGTACTGTGTGGGCATTTGCGCTGGATTCGGCACAGAGGTAGTTGAGGAGACAGAGGGTGAGGTGGTGTCTGTTGCTAAACTCTGAAAGATTACAATTCCCAATATGGAGACGGTGAGAAAATATTTCTGTGGTGTTGATGCTTCTCACAGATACACAGGCGGCGAGTGGGGGGAGCTGCTCTCTAACAGGCTCTGGACAAACACCTGTGTGCTGGTTAGTCTTTGGTGTCTAATTGATTGGCTTCAGAATCACTATGGAAACACACCTCTGGGTATGTCTAAGAGGGTATTTCCGGTAAAAGGAAAGTGAAGAGGAGAGATCCACCATGGTTGTGAGCACCACCCATGGACTACAGACTCAGCTCATGCATTCTTCTCCCTATGCTGCCTGATTACAGACACAATGTTACCTGCCACCTCCCTAGTACTGCCTCCTTGATCTCCCTGTCATGATGGCCTGTACACTCAAGTTGTGAGCCAAAATAAAGCCTTTGTCAGCAATGGAAACAGTAATTAATACAAGCAGGAAATGCCCATGGATCATTTACCAGGACCAGGAACAGAAGATAAGAAAGCTCACAGGTAGTGTAGGGTGAGCATGAGAGTGGCCTTATCTGCACGTAAGCACACACAGTGGGCTCAAATGACAGGCTGATGGGACAGTGACTCTGAGCATGCATAGCCCTTCCTGCTGGAGGGAAGCCACTGGCCCCAGCCTTCTCTACTCCAGAGAAACGTGCTGATGGATCCTTTATTGGACCGTTCATGTTCTCTCCACAATACTAAACGCTAGTGTTTTTCCAAGGTGTGTTTTCCAATATGTTAATACAGGATGAGCATCTCTAACCCAAAACCCTAAAATCTAGATGGCTCCAAATGGAGAACTTTCTGACACAATGTGATGTGTACAATTCTACACAGTGGAATCTTGCTGCATGCACAAAATTATTTAAGCCATAGAAAATTGCCTTTAGGCTATGCAGGTAAGACATTCATGAAACAGAGTTCAAGTTTAGACTTATGCCCCATCCAATATATACCATTGTGTATACACAAATATTCAAATTTGTGGGAGGAACCCTCAAACCTGTGACACTCCAGGTCCCAAGAATTTCAGAGAAGAGGTGCTCAATCTATGGATGTTACATGGACAATTGTTTTCCACACTCAGAGACTTGGGGGACACTGAGTATACCCATTTAGCAAGTTTTTTTTTCTGCAGATTTTTCCAGGGTCTTTCATGTTGGCACAGGAAACATCATGTGGAAAACACAACCTGTTGTATTTCTCAAAGAGATTCACCCACAATGCCATCTTCTCAAAGCATCTTGTGGAAATAGGGTTCTCACATCTAAATGTCAGCAGGCATTCATGAATAGTGAGAGAAAGATCCCAGTGGGCCTGGACACTGTGCCTGGGATCCAGGCCCCCACAGGCTTTTGAACCAGATTGCTTACTGGCATCATGACTTTGAGAATCTTGCTAATCCTCAGAGTCCCAGTTCCTTCCCAGAACACACAATTACCATGAGGAAACTGTAACAAGGAACTCTTACAAAACAGTGGCATTGACTGGAAGCATTTTCTTCCTCTTAGACAGCAGTGCTTGAAGAAGAGCCAGCCTAATGAGCAGGACGTGAGGGACAGCTGGTGACTTGGTAAAGCTCACGGGAGAGACCCTGGGAGCTTTGGGAAGGCGTGATATTGCTTCTTTCTTTGGAAACTCAATTAAGCAAGCACTCACCAGGCCCTGTCAGGACCTGTAGCTGCTGGGCAGAGGATCAAATGCTCCAAGAGTAACCCTTTTGGCATATTCAAGGTTGCTTTGTGGCTGACAGATACAGAACGAAAAGGTGACTCGGGAGAGTAAATGGCAGGACCTCAAGGAATCAAAGGCAAGAAGATGGAGGTGAAGTGAAAAACAAGTTGGGGGAAGTGGGAGATGTGTAAAAAATATGGGGAGAGAAGAAAGCTGATGGAAAAGGTGTGTTAGACAAACCTTAACAAATTTCTACGCCTCTGCAGCCTTGGTAGGAACCTGTGGGCAGCAAGCAGCAAGCAGTGGAGGGTTTGTGTGAAAAAGCCATATGTACATGTGCAGATCACAGAGAGAGGGAGGGAGAGGAGAGAAGGAGGAAGGAGGGAGGGATGAAGGGAGGGAGGGAGAAGGAATATATGTATGTGGTGCATCTGGTGTACATCTGGGGGAAGGATTGTTAAGTGTAACCCCTGAGCTGGTTTAGACTCCTGAATTGGTCTTGAGATCATGGTCACTGGTTTACAAACACAAAGCATCCTCATTTAGGGGCATAGCTTCTTCAGCCTGAACTGTGCTCTATCTTGCATAACATGTCTTACAATGTATTGCCTCTGTTATCGGTTCCTTATAGTGAGGTGGCTGTGATATGTTTCAGAAAAAAAAAAGATAAAAACTTAACAACAGGATAAAGGGAACTCAGATATCCAGACCAGGAGTTCTTAGCCCGGGGCCACAGTCCCTTAAGGGGTGCAGAACAACACGTGAACTTGGGCAAAGAAAAAAAATTGTCTTTATTTTCACTACTTCTCACTGAATTTTAATGGTTTTTGTTTTATTTTCTTTTGTTTTGTTTTAGCTGGAGGCTAAAACCTACAAAATGATTCATAGAACCTATGATTTCATCACCATGAAAAAATAAAATTATTGTAATATCATTACTATTGCTGCAAACAACTCAAAATATTCCTTCTGCTCATCACAGACAATTTCTAAGTTAGACTCCTGACATATTAATAAAGAAGCATATATACTGCCACATTATAAACATGTTTTTAATAGATTTTTGATAACTGTATTTCAATATAATTGAGTTCCTTTGTACTATTACTTTATACGTCTAAAACCGTTAAGCCAGAACAAGCCATAAGCTTTGATGTATGGCAAAAACAGCAAGAACTCCTGAGGTGAACAGTGTGGACTTAAAGAGAAGGGAAAGGGATGTGGCTCATTGTATGTAGGGTCATGAACTCAGGCTAGCCATCAGAGAACCTGGAACTACACACAGTCAGGAAGAAATTCAAGAAGGAAGAGAGTGATGGAGGAGGAAGAGGAACCAGCTAGAACAAGAAGAAAAGCTGTCTCCAGGGACCAGACAGAAGTGGGATGAGAGCTGGGGGTGTCTTAATATGTTCTACAGCTATAGCAAAACACCTACTGCTTGCCATCATGGAGTCTAGGGAGTTCAAAATCAGGATGCTGGTAAAATCAGCTTTTATCGGGGGCCCACCCCGCTTTACAGACAGTGTCTCCTTCACTGCAAGTTCTCTAGCATCTTTGTAAGGACCTGAGACTATTTCTGAAGGTTCCATCCTCTTAACTGAACTGCCACCCAAAGGACCCACATCTCCACCCTATCCTATTGAGGATTTGGTTTCCACATAAGATTTTGAGGAAGCACAAACATTCAGACTATGGTAAGGGCTATATCCACATGGAGAGGTCATAGAAGATATGACTTCTAATCTGGGTCAGGTAGACTCCACTCCTGGTCCCTGAACTTCCCAGCCTTTGTAAAATTCATGATCCTATACCACCTTGTCTTTAGTATTCTTTAGATTTTAAAAACTAAAGAATAAGTGGCCTTTAGTCCTTAGAGCTTGAATGCCCACCGTGTAATTTTCATCTCACAACCTACCTGAGTTTCAAATAACTGCAAGACTTTTTTCATTCTATAACTGGAATATGTAAAGAGGAGACAGAATCACAGTAGTTTCCGAGAATATCAGTTACCTACCAGTGAGAAACCTGGCAAGCTGGACTGCATCCTGGTTACCCCACCCAACCCACACCTCACGACCAGACCATGCAGCTCCTCTTCTGAGCCTCTGAGTGCAGTCAGGCACTTCTTCCTGTTATCTCTGCTCACTCCCACTTCCCATTCCCTCCTGGACCCATGCCTCTCCCCTTCTTGATCCCATCACGTGAGGCAACTACTTCTGTCACCTTCCACCTTGTCAATGGCCTAAAGCACCATCTTTAACAACCCTTTCCTCATTATGCCTTTTGTGTCTCTCATCACAGGTACCTACTCTCTCCTCTCATGCTAGAATTTCCTCTAGGTTCTCTTGTTTTCTCTGACATCTCCTCTGATTCTTCCCACCCCTTAAATGAATTTTCCTGAGGTTGCAAACTCACCCCAATGCACTCCCCACCCCCCCCCCCCACCAAACTGCTAATATCTCAACTCTGTGCTCCCAGCCACTTGGCCAGCAGCCTCTTGGACATCACCCCTTGTTAGTACCTCTGTCTGTGACACCTCTAACCAACTGATCTCCCTGGCACCTCTTTTCATCCACCCTCCTAAGCCCATTTTCATGCCTCGTAATTGTAAATAACAGACTGCAGTCTGGCTGGTTTAACTGGAAAGACATTTAATGAGGCCGTAAAGAAGCTCATTGAATTGCTGAGTGTCTTGAGAAACAGGATGGAGCTCTGTGTCCAAGAACAATGTCCAGAACCACAGCACAGAGTTGTCCAATGAGAACCACACCTTCTGGAGCCAGGTCTCTGCAGCCTTCCAGGCCAGGAGCCTCTCACTGCGTGTTGCGCGCCATTCCTGTGGAAAGCTCTCAGGCACACCTGTAGCTGTGGGTCCTGGTTCTCTGCCTTGCCTTCTTGGGCCAGACTCCTAGCAGCTGCACACAGAATGTCCAAGCTTTTAGGCAAATGCAAACTGTGTTTGCCCGGTGCCATGCCCGTTCTCAGTTAACAGTCCCACAGACACCAGGAGCTGAGCCTGAGACTCTCCTGGATCCCTGAAACTCCCTGCATTCCTTAGTCATTGCTCTCATCCAGTGAGCGCCACAGCCTCCTGCATGTCCATCTTCACGGGGGCTGTCTCTTCCATTTCCCCGACTGGACCACCACTTCAATCTGACTCCTCTGCACCACCACTTCAATCTGACTCCTCTGCCGTCCATCCTCCTAGATGCCCAGAGATCTGCTCTCACCCCCCACAGAGAAGATGTCTCAAGGACTCCCAGATGACCTCAAGATCAAGCCCTGATCCTGAGCAGATTTTGTCCCAAAACCCAGGTTTTGAACCACATGGCATGACTCTCCTGTCACCATTATCTCTGTCTTTCCTCCATAACACTCTCTTTTCAACAAGACCAAACTACTCCAGCTCCTCACTGGACTGATCCTAAAACCCCTGATCTTTCCACATCCTGTTCCTCACCCTGAACTGGGTCGAAGCATTAAGTTTCTGTCTTGGTCCAGCCACTTACTGGAGGTGTGAATGTAAACAAGTTATCTCTTCTCTCTAGACATCAGCCATCCCTCCCCAAAATATATGGACACTGTAGTGACTGCATGATACATTAAAAAAAAAAAGTCTATCCCATTCCAAACTGTGAATATTTTTTCATTCATTTAATTCCTTTCTCAAAGACAGTCTCTCTATGTAGTCTTGCTATCCTGGAACTCACTCTATAGACCAGGCTGTCCTCAAACTCACAGAGATCCCCCTACCTCTGCCTCCCAGCTGCTGGGATTAAAGGCATGCATCACCAAGCCTGGCTTAATTTTAATTTTATGTGTATAGGTGTTTTACCTGCACATGTCTATGCATCACATGTGTGGAGTACCCATGGAGACCAAAAGAAAGTGTTAGATACTCTAGATCCCCTACACCTGGAGTTATGAGCCATTATTTACTACCATGTGAACACTGAGAATCAAACTCA
>CAJQZJ010031560.1:1358152-1375846 GCA_907164525.1 Lophiomys imhausi
ACACACACACACACACACACACACACACACACACACACACACACACACCAGTGAATTTGACCTTATTTGAAAGTAATGTTGAGGACCTTGAGAGGTAGCTCAGTGAGTAAAAGCACTTGCCACTAATGATCTGAGTTTGATCTCTTGAACTCACAATGGAAGGAGAGAACCAACTTCTTAAAAGTTGTTTTCTGACCTCTACATGTGCACATGCGTGTGCACACACACACACATTAAAATACACATGTGTGAGCACACACACACTAAAAATAAATATGAATAATTTTTAAGCAGTTTTGGGAGCTGGGTAATTGGCTTAGTAGATAAAGAACTTGCCACATAAACAGGAACATATGAGTTCAGATCTCCTGCTCCAATGTAAAACATTAGGCTCAGAGCACACCTGTAACCCCAAAACTGTATAAGCACAAACGGGAGTATCCCTGTGGCTTGATGGCTGGCCAGCCTAGCCCAACTGGCAAGCTCCAGAAACAGTAAAGGATTCTATCCCAAAAAATATGGTACAGAGTAATTGACCTTTGGCCTCCGCATGCATGCGTGCATACCCATATGTGCTCCAGCACTAATGCACATTTAAACATACACACACATCTCACTAGTGGCCAGGTCTTGTTGACCACAACAGAACTTGGGCCTCCTTGCACTCCAATGACTCCCAGCCTAGTGGGAAGATGATAAATACTAGAGGCCAAAGAGGAAAAGTGCTAACATACAGGAAGTGTGGCGAGCAAAAGGAAGGCATCCTTTCCTGAAGCAGTTGGGGAACATGTCTCCCTTTCAGTGCTAAGAGAGGCCATGTCACCACTCCCAGACAGCCTCACCTGGTCTGCTTCTTTCTAGGTTCAGCTGGAACTTGAATCAAAGAAAGCAAGTGTAAGGGGGAGGGTGGGAGACCTGAGCAATTATTCCTGTCCCTGGATCTGTGTTGAGTGTGGTCAGACCCTTCTGGCCTTTGGTTTTCCATCTCAGCAGGGTGTACTGTCATCTTTAAATCACAGAAGGCTGCAGCCAGAAGAAGCTTCGAGATTGCCTGAGCTTGAAGGAGGCAGAAGACACACTTGACTACATATTAGCCATCATAGCAGGAACCAGGATGCTAAGTCCTGCAGGAACAACCCCCCTCCCTCTTAGCAGGGAGCCTCCTGTGTCAAACCAGGGATGATTCAGCTTGTCCTGTTCACCCAGGACAGGTCACAAGCAAAACTGACAGGCAGAGAGAGACAGGCAGGCAGGCAGGCAAACAGACAGACAGACACATAGAAATAATTCCTGTGTGTCTTCTACTGCTTGGTGAAATGTGATCTAGTTACTAATCTCTCTGTTCTGCGCCTACGCAGGGAAACCATAGCTAATTTTTGGAGGCACCCCGGGTTGGCTCACTGTGGGACATCATCCTTCCTGGGAGGGAGGGCAGCGGCTATTCAAACCCCTTCAGAGTGGTTTTCTTCTTAGATCGCCTATAAAGGAAGTGACTTTTACTGTCCTGCCACTGGTCAGGGCCTGGTTTTCTTGGTCCTTTGTTTAACAGCATCCTAAATGGAAGGGAGAATGACGACAGATTCCCTTGGGTGTCTGTGTTGGTTTCTTCTGCCTGTCATAATAATTTAGTGGCTTAAGGGGCACTTACATTTTTTCCCCCAAGACAAGGTTTCTCTGTGTGGCTTTAGCTGTCCTGGAACTCTCTCTGTAGACCAGGATGGCCTCGAACTCAAAGAGATCTGCCTGCCTCTGCCTGATGAGTGCTGGGACTAAAGGCGTGTGTGTGCCACAACTACCAGGCCAGAAATTTACTCTTATACAAGGCAAGAGGTCCAAAATCAAGGTAGCCTGAAGGGTCACCCACCTCAGCCTCCTTGTGAGAATGTTCCCTTGCCTACTCAGCTCCTGCAGCTCCTGACATTTGCAGCAGCATCTGTTACCTTGGTTCTCTCTCCCACAGGCCACTGCTGTTCTCATTGACATAAGGGCACTTGCCATTGGATTTAGGATTCATTCTGGCAATCCAGAGTGATCTATTGTCAGGATCCCGTCTGTCTGTCTGTCTGTCTGCACCTGCAGCAGCTCTATGACTGTGTGTATTAGGGTCTTAGCCACCTTAGCTAACTCCCTTGAGTCCATCTCTGGACATCTGGATCAGCTCTCTGCTGCTGCACCCAACAAGACTTCTTTGAGCTCTGTGGCCTTTTAAGATTCTCTTGGAGCAGTTTTGTAACACATATGTGTGCATGCATTCACATCTGTCCCCACACACATACAAACACACACATGTACACATGTGTACACACACACACACCATTTCTGCCCACTTGATGCCCCAGGCATTTCTGTGCTATCTGAGATGAGTTTGCCTATTGATCCAGCTTGCAGGAAGTGAATCCCTCCTCACCCAAGAGAATTACCACAGGAGTTATGGGAGATAGAGAGTAAATGCAATAACCTACAAAGTTTTTGACCTCTTCTCCTAAGGGTCCAGAAAGAACCCACCCCCAAAATGAAAAAAACACATTCTTGGTTGTCATTCCAACTCAGGTCCAGCCCATCCAAAATGAGTCACAAGAAGGTATTCCCATGAGGAGAGCAGGGCTCGCTCCAGCTCAGTCATTTTCATCTATCCTGATCATGACTGATCATAAGTTATAATCAGCATTCATAAGTGTGGACATGTTTACAGAAACTTCCAGAAAGGGTCATGCAATCATATTTGTCCTTGTCACATGGAGTAGGCTCTATTATTTCCTATTCTAGTCTAACCCAGTTCATCTTTTAATACAGCACGCAGAAGGGCCACAGGATGTCAGCCACAACCAACTCTGCTATACAGCAGGTAACCTGCCATACATAATAGGAAGAGAATTGAGGTGGCTGAGTTATGATTAAAGTGTGTTTACAGAAGTAAGTAGTGGCTGATATTGGGCCATGAGTCACAGTCTTAACTCTGAATCTCTCTGCCCTTGTGAAACACTGTTGTAGGGGCCTGTTCACACATCTCTCTTCCCAACAGAACTCAGTATTTCCTCTGCTCACCATCCCCTCTTTTCTGAGTGGTGGCTTCCCCAGGGAGCTCATGAGCTGTGACTGAATTCCCAGCACTAGCACCGACTCTTGATCAAAGGCGACCCACCCTGTCACCTACCTGGCAGCTGCTGTAGGTGCAGAGGTGCACAGGTGGCCTGAGTTGGCTCAACCACCAGAAGTGGAGAGTTTAAAGTCCGTGCTCAGAACAGTGACTTCTTCCCACGGTTGGATGAATCAAAGGAGGAGCCTGTGAAGCCCCATTCTTCCATGGTACCACGAGACATTAGAGGGTCGAAACTACCTGGAGAGAAAGTTTTAGGGGAAAGGCACTGCTGAGGATAACAAACAGAACAAAACAACTGGGGTTGGGTGGGTGGTTCAATTGGTAGAGTGTTTGCTTCAAATCCTAGAAGCCCCGAGTTCAGTTCCCACCACAGGTCAACTCGTGAGACCCTTACTCCCAGCAAATGAGACTGACTCAAGCCCTTCACTTACCAACAGTTATGACCTTCCCTAGGTTACAGTCAAGGTTCTCTTTTTATGGTGTCTAAAGGAAGGCGGGGCTGGTTACCAAGGGGTATAGTTTGGGTGACTGTCTGGTTTGACTGCTAAATAGGTCAGATATTCATTTCGCCTACTATTAACAATGCATCCCACTTCTATGCACTCCTACTTCTCACAACGCATCTGATTTCGACCATGTCCATGGCCCGTTATGCATAGGTATATGTGGTAAATAGAGGATCCTTCCTAAAAGTTCACTTGAAGGACAGAATTTGCCTTACTGCAGCAGGCACCCCCAAAGCATGAGGAACACATATTATTCTTCAGAGATGTGAGTACAGGTAGCATGATGTAGGTGAAGGCTGGGGGTAGGCTCTGAGGCTCTAAGTCATTTGTTTGGGAAGGGTTATATGTGCAGGTGAAGGAACTAGGCTGCTAATTACATCATCATTACAACAGGGGGTTATACGAACCCAAAACTAAACAGGGCCCGGTGTTAAACTGCCCCCATGCTTGCCAGCCTCAAAAGTGTTTACCATGGGTCTAGCACTCTCTATTGACCCATGTAAGCTAAGATTAGGTGAGAACTTTCTAAAACCACAGCCACTCACCTAGACAGTAGCAATGGGAGCCTCCTGTTAGACTTCGGTTGAGGGAAGACAGATTCATTAGGAAGTTCACCGTTAGCAAATGGTGGTTGTAACCGAACTTTTTAATTATTATTTAACACTTATTTATTTATTACTATATTCACTTATAACAAACACCAACAATTTCTTAACTATTAATCCTATAAATTCCTACAACCCCTTTAACTTATCCACTAAACCTATTGATAATTATTTTTCTAACCTTTTAGAATGATACAGTCTCTAGGGCAGGTCCTCAGTCGTCAGGAACACAGTCTTTGTTGTAGATTCTTTAACGCACTTAGCAGTCCCTTTTCTAGATCTCTCAGATGCAGGTTCGTCAGGGTAAGTTGGTTATTGCAGTCTCACCTTAAATAAGGCTTGATGCTTTCTTCTCTCTGGGAGACCCCAACCCCTTTGCATCAGCAACTCTGCTGCTCTACTTCAGAGTCCTTAAAGCCAGGCACAGTTTCCTTTAGGCCACTGTTTGGACAGATCAAACCCCTCTAGGCAAAAGATGAGCCACAGGGTTTAGTCCTTGACATTTTGGTGTCTTGCTCAGGCTTTCTTTGCTCACCAGCCTCTTTCTGCCTCAGGGAGAGCTGGCCATCAATGGCCAGCACTTTTTTCGGCAGGACTCTCAGAGCTCTCTAGTATCAGGGGCCTCTTCTTTTTGGGCTCCATGCACTGTCCTTAAATAGGAGGAACTCTGTTTCAGCTTAATTTGGGCTTCGCCCACTTAGCAGCTGAAAACAATGTCAGGCCAGATACTTTGTTTCTTTAAGTCCATTAAGTCTTTCCTGTTTTTCTGACAACCTTGTTTTTCAGTCTATTAAGTATTTCCTGTTTTTCCTGACTTCAACCTTGTTTTTCAGTCCATGAGTATTTCCTGTTTTTCCTGACTTCAACCTTGTTTTTCAGTCTATTAAGTCTCCTGTTTGTTTCCTGTTTTTAGTCCACATGCTGATAATGATCTTCATGCCCCGAATTAAGAGACAGTATCAGAAACCACTATATATTTTCTAAATCTAATTTATCTAACTCCCTACAGGTGGTTGAAACAGAAATGTCTGTCCAGATGGACATCTGGTCATCCAAGGGGATGCTCCCCCATGGCCCAGGGAAGAAACAGATTGGAGCACTCTCATTAAGGCAGCATTAAGCCCAGGAGTTAGAAGGAAGGAACTGCTTACTACTACTGCGGTGTACACTCAGACATGGTTAAAACAACAGGGTATGGATGGGATGTGCTCCAATCCTAACAACATTCCTTGGGAATACAGGCTGACTTCCAAGGAGACCAGGGTGGAGTTTAGTTCCAGAGGCACAAGCCTGATGAGATGGTCAAGTGAGGAAGGACCTGAAGCTTAGTCACAGCAACAGAGGCAGGAGGAGAAACTTTTCTGCTGCCAGGCCAACCCTACCCTAACGAGAGAGTCCCAGTATTCCCCTTGACAGTTACTTTGGACAGAAGCTGTTATGGGTTCATTAAGTGGCAGGGGGGCAAAGACTACTTTTTTAAAAACCTGACAAGTTTGATAAGAGTCTTCAACTTGGTTCTAAGCACATCTTGCAGGGCTCGGAGGCACAGGAGAACATTGATGATGCTTAGATCTGCAGGCACCAGGAATTGGGCCATAGGGCTTCACCTCGCACTAAGAATGTGAGGAAGGTAAGAAAGAAGACAGGAAGGCATTGTCTCCTGTCACTCCACTCAGCCCAATCTGGAGAATGCTAACACACTGGGGTGCTATGCCTTTGTGTGCTTTCTATGCAGGTGTGTTCCCTGGTGTGGGAACAGCAAGTGTGTGGCTTAGGAAATAGTTTCTACCTGTCCTTGGTATCTGAGTGCAGACAGCAGAGGTGAGGGGCCCAGCAGTTGTCTTCTTATAAACTAGACTCCACCAGGCCAGAAGGGAAAGCCCCAGATATCCTAGTGATTAAACATGTGCCCATCTCTTCTGTTTCTGCTGGCTAACCTGTAAGATTCCACCACAACACCTCAAAATCTTATAGGGGAGTGGGGCTTCTATTGAAATGAAAGTTACCAGGTAGGTAGCAAATAAATAGGTATAAAATAAATACTTAAAGGAGGTCAGAGATATGGCCAAAAGGAGGCAAGCACCAAGACAAGACTACAGAGACAAAAATCTAACTTCCTGCCCCCAGTAGCTAGGGCTACCTCATCAAAGAGCATGGAAACACCCACCAGTATTGCTGCCCATCAGGGATATTTCAGCATCTGACCTAACAGGTTCAGTTTTCTGACAGCTAGCACAATTCCCAGTCTTCGTTGGCAAGAGCTTCATCTCTGCTGGAACCTCAACATTCGTGATGCCCAGAAAATGTTTCAAGTTGAATTCGGAAAGCCAGAGGACCAGGTGACACTTTGAAGTGAAGAGTTGAACTTATTCATAACTATATTCATTGAGCACCTACCTTATATTGTCCCTTGCAATCTTCTCAATAACCTCCATGGACTAGGTAGCCTTATGGAAAGCAGGGTTCAGGGTGGCGGAAAGAACACCAGCTTTGAAATCAACATCTGGATACAACTCCAGGTTCAAACTACACAGCTTGGGTAGGGGGTGGGGGTCAACAGATTCCTGTCCAGTAAGTATTTCTATTGCAGCGGCATCAAATCCGATGGTGAACAAAGGAAAAGTTTCGTGGAAGAAGGCCATTTGAATGGAAGGACTAGTAGAGATCACTCAGAGGTGCAGAAGTTGTCTCGCCCTGAATAAAGGTGTTCATAATTGTGGGAGCATGAGCAGAGCTCAGGGTATATTGGGGGCAGTGAGGATGCAGACTGGAGGTAACCAGCCTGGGTGGAAGGGCTAGAGGTCTTCACACCACGCTGATCGATCTGGACTGATATTGTGGGTGACGGAGAAACTTTCGAAGCAGCTAGTGTATTAAGGGACCTGGGACGCTGAGATGGCCCAGCAGGTACAAGCGCTTGCTGCCAAACCTGATAGCCTGAGTTGGATGCCAAGAACCCATTGGATAGAAGGAGAGACACGATTCCTACAAGTTGTCCTCTGACCTCCTATAAGACTGTAAAAATTAATGAATACATGGCCTTCTTCTCTGTGGTGAGACCCTGACCTCATTCCTTCTGGAAACCTTCCACAGAACTCAGTCCTTGAAAATAACAAAGCTTGTATAGCTGGCCAGTTTGTTCAGACTCCCCTTGGGTCCCTCGTCCCTCTCTACACTCCCCACTTGAGTCACCACCTAACTTAACATACTCTTTGTTCCTTTATCACCACCTGTGGCTGTTGCCTGGCCAGCTAAAAAAAAGCTACTCCTTGGTGCCCCCACCTTTTTGTAGCCGCTTGTGTATTTAAAGGGCCAGAGAACCGTTTTATGGGGTTCATTCCTCTACGGGGAGTCGAACCCTGACGCATCAGTTTAATAAACCTCTTGTCTATTACAGCGAATTGGGGGGCATTGGTGGTCTCTGGGCGTCAGGATTCAGGTAGCCCCTGGGGGTTCAACACTCCAAATGTACACCCTTGCACCTACACATGTACACACAGAGATAAATAACTGCAGAAACTTTTAATTAAAAAAATACATCAAGAGACCTTCATCCAGGATAAGATAGATGGGTAAGGTCTAGGCCAGCTAATGGGGTGAAAATGGGGAGAGCCCGGACACAACAGAATGGAATGATGCACTAGTGGATGGATGTTGGTGGTACTTGGGCCCTAGAGCAGGTGAGAAACAAGAGTGTGACTGAAATCGGGCCAGGGGAATTGCGCAGATGTGGGTGCTATTTGCCAATGTGACACACACACAGGAAAAGAAAATGCTTCACTGGGTTCCAGCAAGATACAGAGAGCCCAGCTGGGCTAGCTGCTTTCTTCATTGCTATGACAAAGTACCTTAGAAACGTAACCTAAAGAAGGGTTTATTTTTGGCTCACATTTAGAGGACACAGTCCATCATGGTAGGGATGGAGTGGCAGCAGGAGCAGGAAGCAGCGGCTTACACTGACTGTACAACGAAGAAACAGAGAGAAAAGAAACAGTGCTCCCATATCTTTCTCCATCCTTCCCCCACACTTTCTGCTCAGCCCACAACTCCAATCCACGGGAAGATGCTGCCTGCCTCTAGGGTAGGTCTTCCCTCTCTGGAGGGAAATCTCTCTGGAAATGCCCTCACAGACATACCCACTCTGTCTCCTAGATGATTCTAAATCAAGTCAAACTGGCAATGAGGTTTAACCATCATCCCCATGTAATGAGGGCTGTCTATGAAGGTATAGGTGTTACACAGGATAAATACACATGACCATGCAGAACCCTGGAGCTAGGGAACAGCAGAATGAAAGAGCTACTGCATTCATCCATGGAAAAGCAACCTGGAACAGAACAGAGAAAGTCTTACATAAAATGTCCCCTGAGCAGATCTGTAACCCTTCAGTCAAGGACAGCCAACCCAGGAATGTCACAAGGGAGCATGGTAGCTGAGTGAAAGCTGTTTCATGTCTGCCACATCTCTCTCCTATGAGGACTCCAATGAAAAAGCAACACTGGAACCAATACTGCTGAGCTCCAAAGTCAGACAAGGGAAGACTTGGAGAAGTAGAGCCAGCCTGGCACTGAAGCAAGTCAGTCTCTGCTGAAGTTGCAAACAGCCGAGAGTTCTTTGCCTCTGTTTGGATGGACATCATGAACAGGCTAGAAGCAGTAGGTAGCCCAGAGCACCAAAGGGTCATGGCAGATTTCCAAACCCAAAGGCTTGTAGCTCTAAATCTTGAGAATCAGACTCGCGACTCTGGGCTTTTAAAGGCAGATACATATAGCTCTGATGTCTCAAAGTCAAAGGCTTGTGGTTCTGGGCTTTCAAGGCCAGAGACTCATGGCTGTAGGTGCTCAAGTTAGAGGCTTTTTACTCTAGATTTTAAGTACCATCATCCATGTACCCAACAAGTAATAGTACAGCTCTAAGCTTCAAGCCCTCTGCTCCTCCACACTAGTGACTCTCCGGAACTCTTCCAGTTCTGCCATCTAGTTCTTCCTCTTGGCTTTTGCACTCTCTTACTTTCTGCTGACTCATCTCTTCACAGCCTATTACCTGGTATCTCAGCAAGCTGCACATACTCTGCACTTTGTCATCTTTTGGAGTCTCTGCTCTTAGCAGTTTCTCTGGAGCTCTTCAGCTACATTCCATTGCTAAGTGAGTCAAAGATTTACTTACGGCCCTGGGAGCCCTGGCCATACTTAACAGTAATCATTTTCTGGTTGTCCCTCTAGCTGTTGTTGCCTCTAAGTGTCCAGGAAAAACAACAATAGCAAAAACAATACAAAAATTAAAAACAAACGAACAGGATTTTGCCTTCTGTTCTTACAATCAGCTCAGCACAATCAACCTATGATAGACACAAAAATCCATTCAGGAGAGGCCTGTATTAGGGCCTGGTGTTGCAATTCAACATGGATAACATCTAGGAAGAAGGCCTCTCCAGCTAGCCAGAGGAGACTAAGGAATCAGGCCACTGTCTTAGAAAAAAGACATAGTATGCTTATGCCCAGCATAGTTATGCCCGGCTTCCAGTGTCACCAGCAGAGGCTTCATGTGTATGTGGCTTCCAGCCCACCACTCATGGGCATTTTGTTGAATCTCTGCATGGATGCTGCTTCTCTCAGGTGGAGAAGGAAGCAAGCACAGGTGAGGTCACCTGGAAGTCACTAAGGTTAAACATGATCTGATTGAAATTTCTAGGAGCTGGTGCAAGTGACTGGAGCAAGGCCTCCCAAAACAGAAGTCATGACTTCAGTAGCAGCATTGATCACAGTAGTCTTCAGATTGGGAATGAGAATTCCTTGGGGTGTCTGTTCAGTGTTTCAAGTAGCTGGGCTGCCATTATGACAGTCTGACCAAAGAAAGACTACTTGGTTGACAGTCCACCTCACAGGGAAGCTAGGAACAAAAAAGATGGTCTGACAGTCATTCAAGAATCAAGCAGCTTAGCCTATGAAGGAAAAGGGATTGATGGGTGCTTACAATAAAGACCTACCATGACACTGACTAATTAACTTCTCCGGTCCTCAGAAGGATGGTGGAAACTGAATAGTCAAGAATCATCAGTGGAAGTATATGTCATGGGCAGGTGTGGCTGTGATTCCCTACAGAGGACATCGCATGGCAGATGGAAGCCTGGGGGAGGTTGAGGAGAGAGAACTGGTGATAGAGCTGAGACAAAGTCATCATGAATAGCTACAGGTTTCTTCCTCTGGTGCTGAAGTATTTTCCCTTCAACTTCTATCAGTAAGGATCCTTTTCCTCTCCCCTACGCTCATCTCACTGTTGAGAGAGAGAGAGAGAGAGAGGAGAGAGAGTTCTCATGTACCCCAGGTTGGCCTCAAACTCACTGTGTAGTGGAGGCTAGCCTTGAATCACTAATCCTCCTGCCTCCCTCTCCTGAATGTTGGGGTTAGCACTATGCACTTTATCAGTCTTGTTCCCCATGTTCCTCATGTGAAAATGCAAGTACCTTTGTATGTTAGCCTCTGTGGGCTGACGTTTCTGTCCCTACTGGTGGAGAGAATGATCAAATAACACCAAGACTCTGCCTCTGAGAACCAGGACAGCCACTAACAGGTGACAGAAGGCAGAATACAACCTGGAGGAGGATGCTCCAGAAGAGAGGGAGTACAGAGTTGAGAGGCAGCTGGAAGACCCTGAGTCAATTTACTGGACATTCAGTAGTGGTCACCATGTGAGAGGCTGTGCTCAGGACTAGTGGCCAGAGACCGTGGTAAGGCTCAGCCTTTGTACCACAAGGACAGTCACCTACCAAAAGTACAGGGTTCCTCTTAAATAGAGCGGCCCAGGTGCCTATCTAAGTACAGGACCTTGATAAGTGTGATGCAACTGGGCATGTTGGAAGTTGTCCTAGCAACTACCAAAGACTTGTTTGGTGGTCAGGGAGGGAGGAGGAGTACACCGGTGAACCCAGTGCTCAGGGAAAAATTTTAATACAGGGAGCGGTGAGACAAAGTTAAAGACAGAGGTAAGGAGACAGGAGTTTGAGGTCTGAGTGTCTGGACTTGGACTTCTAATTCCTGGGCAACCGGTTCCTGAGGAGTTGTTTGAGAAAAGCATGATGAAGTAGCTGCTGAGGTAAACATTGGTGAGGGTTATTCTATGTGTGGCACTTGGGTGGTATTATCATAGCAATTGTGACAAAACTTCTTCCAGGATTCCAAACCCCTAGGCAAAGTTATAGCCCAGGTTCCCAGTGAGGGCATGAGTCTCTCCTTGACAATTGAGACCCCTGGAGATAGGTAGCCTAGCCCTCACCCCCTATTCAGCAGCATACAGCAGCATATAGCAATCTTGCCTCCTCCTCATAGACCTGAGCTGAGGCATATGGAGGCCTGATACAGCCAGTTCTGATGCTCAGCAACAATAAATCTAGAAGATCACCTGGTGATTGTGGTATGAGAGCTGCCATAGAGGAGCAAATGGTCACTTGCTAGATCCTGGGAAAGTGACCCCAGAGCTGCACAGCTTCATAATCACCCTGGCTGAGCCACATGAACACTCAGGGATTAAAACCCAAGATGGTCTCAGTTTGAAGTGGATGGAGTATGGGGCAGACAGAACCCATTCATCTGGCCATCAAAACTCCACGCCAGGGTCTTACCCTGGAGAGGATATTACTTCCTCCATCCAGTGTTGATTGAATGCAGCAATAAACAAAGCTGCCCAGGGTCTGCTGACATTCAGTGCTTTAGACTGATGATGAATCTGTACTAGCCAATATCCCACTACAATTAGTCAGCCACACGCCCCTGTAGAGTCCCCTGGGGAGAGGGGAGCTGGCCCAGTTCAGGAGCCTTACCACTTCTCATTAAAGGATAATCCTTCAATTTCTTAAACTGCATAGAGAGTACATGGGTTATTGTTAATGATATTGTTATCTAATACAAATTTATATGGGCTTTCATATATTTGAAATGTTTCACTAAAATAAATTAAAGCAATTAAAAACAATTTCCTTGGTGGCAGATTAGAAACCTTCCTCAACACAGTGACATTTGCTATGTTCCTTCTTTTTCTCCCCACACAAAATTTGGCAACTGAATATGCATTTCTTTAAAGAGTGAGATGGGGGGAGGGCCTTTCCATACAGTCTGCACTCACTGTGTGGCCTTGTTGAACCCGAGAGGGGCTCCCCGAATCCTGACGCCCAGAGACCACCAATGCCCCCCCCCCGATTCGCTGTAATAGACAAGAGGTTTATTTAAGCTGACGCTGCGCCAGGGTTCGACTCCCCCATAGAGGAATGAACCCCATAAAACGGTTCTCTGGCCCTTTAAATACACAAGTGGCTACAAAAAGGTGGGGGCACCAAGGAGTAGCTTTTTTTTAGCTGGCCAGGCAACAGCCACAGGTGGTGATAAAGGAACAAAGAGTATGTTAAGTTAGGTGGTGACTCAATTGGGGAGTGTAGACAAGGGATCTGAGGGGAGTCTGAACAAACCAGCCAGCTATACAAGCTTTGTTATTTTCAAGGACTGAGTTCTGTGGAAGGTTTCCAGAAGGAGTGAGGTCAGGGTCTCACCACAGAGGAGAAGGCCATGTATTCATTAATTTTTACAGTCTTACAGCCTGAAGACCTGAGCCATAATGCACTGCACCAGTGGCAGGTCTCTGTCACTTGCTGTCCCTGAAGAAGAAGGTGCTCAGCTCCAATGCTGAGCTTCCCTGTGTAGAGGATGAAAGAATCTCACAATAGGATGGACTGGGAATGGGCAGGAGGGGAGGGTGTCTGTGGCAATGCCAGTAGATCTTCACTGTGTCTTAAATCAGAAGATGACAAGGGGACACAAAGAGCCCTTGCCTTTCTTTAACACAGCTTCCTCCATCTGTCCCCACCCTTTCATTCTTTGAGAAGAAAACAAGTCAACAACAAGCTTGAAACCTTCTGGGTATTTTATTCAACAGGAACTTAATGTATAGTTTATCCTGTGATTGAAATTAACTCAGAAATAGCAAAGAGTTTCAGTCCTGAGGGCAGTCCTGGTTGATTCACAGCAGCTGCTAGAGAAGTGCCTGAGAGTGAGTCTGAAACCACCTCGAGGCTCAGTGGGAAGATGCCAGTGTTAACTGTTGATGCCTGCCCGAGGTAGAGTGGGAAAATGTTGGCATACAAGAGTATATTTTCTAACCAAGAAAATCTACAAAGAAACTGTCCATTTATGCTGAAAAAAAACCTTAATGAGATAAAAAATAATAATAATAAAAAAAACTAGCCAGGCGGTGGTGGCACACGCCTTTAATTCCAGCACTTGGGAGGCAGAGGCAGGCGGATCTCTGTGAGTTCGAGGCCAGCCTGGTCTACAAAAGTGAGACCAGGACAGCCAGAGCTGTTACACAGAGAAACCCTGCCTCGAAAAACCAAAAAAAAAAAAAAAAAAAAAAAACTACAGGTCCGGGATCAAAGGAATTGGAACTCCCAGTGGGAGTCCCAAGGTTATATATAGGTTTTCCTATGATCCTAGAAATCAATTCAAGCAATGCAGTTAACGTCCAAGTTGAGGTTTCCCTGTTGGGATCACTCTTCTTCCTTTGGGAGCTGCCTGTGGACTGATGGTGTAAAGACTCCATTGTCAACGCTTTCTTCTCCATCCTGAATGGTTCACAGAATAAACTAACTTCTGCCTGAGTGTGGTGGTGGATGCTTGTAATCCCAACACTTGGAGTACTAGAGCAAGCAGAGATTTGAGTCCAACCTGGGCTACATAGCAGAGCCCTACCACACACGCCTTTAAATACCAGCACTCAGGAAGCAGAGGCAGGCAGGTCACTGTGAGTTCCAGGTCAGCCAAAATTACATGGTGAAATCCTGTCTCAAACAAACAGAGTGGAACCCTGTCTCAAAACAAACAGAAACAACAAAACCTATAGCTTTTTTTTTTTTTTTAGTCTTTTCGCAAAGAGCCAAAGTTGGCTCAGGAGGGAAAAACTTCTTAGGAGACAACAAGATGATGATTCAGAGGGTAAAAATGCTTGCTGTACAATCCTGGTAATGTGACTCTGAGCCAGGAACCCCTTTTACAACAATACAAAACCTAGAGGCAAAGGCACAAATCTGCGATCCCAGAACTCCTGCAGAGAAATGGGTGGTGGAGGTAGGAGAGCTGTCTGAGAGCTAAATGGCCAGCTAGCCAGGTGTGCACACTGCAGTAGAAGAGAGACCTTGCCTCAACAAGGTGGAAGGCAAAAGCTTGTTCTCTGACCTCCACACATGTGCATGATACATACATGCCCACAGTCACAGATCATAACATATGAGAGATGGGGTGGGGGTTGTATTAACAATAATACTTCTTAAAAGATTTTTTTTAACGGTTCCACAATGACTATCTTTTGGAATACTAGTCCCTTCTTGAAGCATCACTACACTCTAGCCCTGTTGGATACAGGTCATATGACCTAGACACATGGGCAAACATGACCCCTGTAGGATCAGAGGATTTTCCCCAACATTGAAATGGTCTTCATTCTTCCCTGAGTTAATGATTATTCTCTTAATGTGGCTCTTTCCAGCCCTCAGGAAAATGTGATCTACTGGTGTCAGGTCAAGGTCAATGGTTCCCATCATGCCCACAGAAGTTCACTTTTGAGAATTGTTTCTCGGGGGTCACTAACAGATTCCTTTCAGAAACAGAACTAGAGTGACAACAAGGACTCAGTCATTGTAACGGGGATGTACACACCCCACATCTGCTTCTGAATCACCTGTAGACATGACATGAAGGGACACCCTGACAATGGAGTACTCTCACGGGGCGACCACTCGCAGAGTAGGTCCATTCTTCTCTTCCTCTCTCTGATAGGTTTTGAACAAGATAACAAACCCATGCTAAATTAACTTTGAAGGATCATAGGGAAATAAGTACTGAAAGAATGTCAGTGTCTCTGGGGACACATTCCAGAAACCAGGTCTGTGACTAGACATAGGGAAAAACATCGGGCAGAACCTGCCGTGAAGAGTTCATAGTTATGGCACTGGTGGCCATTTGTTGCAGTAGAGAAACACCCTGTGTGGTTCTGTTTTTGCCTGTGTGTTCATGCACACATGCACATGTCTGAACACAGAGGGAGAAAAAGGTTGAAAGGAAAAGAAAATGCTGATCTTTTATTTTGACATGATGAAAATGCCCATGGTTGGGTTGTTCTGATTTTCTCAGTTTTCTGTTGAAACACATTAAAACCAATTGTCTTACTTTTAAATAATTATAAAAGGGAGGAAAATTGGAAAGTAAAACAGAATTTGAATATCCAAGTCATGTAGAACTGATCTTAGGGTCTCATCTTTTCTCTCCTTATTAGCTTATGGCCTTAGACAAATTATTTAACTCTTCCAGGACTTTATTTTAATTTTCCCTTAAATCACTTAAGTACTGCATGCTTAAAACAAAAGGCCAGACCTATAGCTTTACTGTTTCCAGAGCTGTATTTAGCAGCCAACAAAAGATGAATGGTGCTAAGAAGAGAGTCTTGGTTCCCCATGTGGAGACTGATGGTCTAGAAAAGAATGAAGCTATTCCCAAGGAACCAGTGACAGGAGTTAGGTGGCACCCCCCTCACCATCAGGACAGCCAGAGGGACCAGAAGACAAAAGCCAGTGATCCTGGAGTCCAGCAGAGACAGCAAAACCTTCTGTGGCTATAACTAATGTAAGCTGACACACAGGAATCTGGAACTTGTCTCCACATGCAGATGGCAGACATGTTCTGAGCCACACACACCCCCCATGAAGGCTTGTGATGGGGGAGTCCAAGCTGTGCTGACTGTAGTGGTTGTTTCTGCAGACTAGTGAGACCCATGGCCAAGTGAGGTAGCTAGAGTTCCAAGGCACCAGGATAAAAGCCATGAGATGGGGAACACAAGGGGATGCAGGAGTACATGGCTCCAAAGGCCTTTAAGGACACTCCACAGCACAGGGGAAGAGGTGGCAACATCCAGAGTGCCCCAGGGGCGCCTGCCAGAGGAGCAGTTCCAGCCGGCTCCACTCTGTTGTGTAAATCTCCAAAGCACTCAAATTAATTTCAATAAGAGCTCCCTAGAGCTCCCAACTGTGTCATCCAGACTCCTCCTGTCCTGGAGAAAAACAAGAAAAGGAACAGGCAGAATTTGTCAAGAAATTAATTGAAAACAGCAATGAGAGCCTCATGAATTTGTAATGAGACTGTAATTTGCTTTCTCAAGGGCAGACTTGGATGCTTGCTTCTTCCCATCTGGGGCCTGCTGACCCAGGGCCCCAAGGCTTCTGGGAAGAGGCTTTCTGCCACTAACAAACAGCTGTTCCCTGGCTACCAAAGCAATAGAAATGTACACCCTCACCCCTATCCCAGCCCTACCCAACCCCTACCCCAGCCCAAGAGCCAGAGACACAGACTTCAAGTAGTATCTAGGGTGTCTCTTTCAAGAAAGCTAGAAAAATGTCTCCAGATGTTGTGTGGGTCTGAAACATCTATTCATTATGTTTGGTTTACATGCTTGCATTGAGTAATGTCCCTTTTGTACAGATGGTTAAAACAAACTAGAATCTAAGCTGTACAGCTGGAAAGAAACACAAAGATTTAACCCTAGACACTGGGCCTAGCAGGGCACTCAGGACTTAGGTGCAAACTTGTCATTTAAAGCAGAGAAAAGTCAGGTACTGGGCATGAGCTCACTGGACTGGTCAAGGTCACGCAAACAATGGTTTTCATAACCAGTGGGGTTGCTCCTAACTCACTCGGCCCTCTTGCTCTTTCTTCTATTTAACAAACCAGTTATGAGGCAAAGAGACAAAGATGAACATAAGACAGTCCCCAGCCCCAAGAGACTAGTGGGGGAAATGGAGCATAAATGGCCGTGATGTTAAAAAATAATACTAATAATCCAAGCCCTGGCAATGAGGCCGTGAGAGAACTGTGTGTGCTGCCAACCTCATTTGGGACATTGCTTCACAAGCCTATCCGAGGACTGCTTAATGACCTTGGGGAACGTGTCTCCCTGTGAGGCTGTAAAGCCTCCTCTTTATGAAGCTGCATGTTACCTTGTAGATCTCATCCAGTAAAAATGTAAATTATTCTGTGACTAGAATTATAGAACAGATAACACAGACTATAACGTTTTAGTTTTTCAGTTTTGCTTAGCTTTTTGAATGTTTAGTTGTGGTAAAATGCACAAAACATAAAAGATTCCATTGTAGCTGCTTTTCAGTGTGTGGTTTGGTGGCATGAAGTACATTCACATGGTTATGCAACCATCACCACCAATCCTCATGAAGTTTTTTTTTCTTCATCTTGCAAAACTGAGACTCAGTCCACTGAATAATAACTCCCCATTCCATCCTTCCTTCCCACAACCAGCCCCTGGGACCACCCTTTGGCATTCTGGTTACTGGTTCATTCTACATGGCCCAATGTTCTACATGTTGTAGTATATGAGAGAATTTTCTTCCATTTTAAAGGCTAAAGTACATGCCACTGTATGCTATGTGTTCATTTCC
>CAJQZJ010031560.1:1382363-1392992 GCA_907164525.1 Lophiomys imhausi
GAAAGAAAGAAAGAAAGAAAGAAAGAAAGAAAGAAAGAAAGAAAGAAAGAAAGAAAGAAAGATGTAGATTTGGGGAAGAGAGGAGTTGGGGAGAGAGACTGGGGAAAGGGAGGGAGAGGAAACTGCAGTAGAGATGTAATATATAAGAAAAGAATATAAATAAATAAATAACTAGCAAGGAAGGGCTTATTTGAGTTCACAGTTTAAAGGTACAGTCTGTCACAGAGAAGGCACGACAGCAGAAACATGAAGCCCCTGCTCAAATTCCATCTTCAGCCAGGATGAAGAGAGACAAATGCTGGTTCTTGGCCCTTCCCCCTATTTATTCATCCCAAGATCTCAGCTAAGTGGTTCTCAACCTGTGTGGTCGCGACCCCATTGGAGGTCACATATCAGATATCTTGTATATCAGATATTTACATTGTGATTAATCACAGTAGCAAAATTACAGTTATGAAGTAGAAACAAGATAATTTTATGGAACTCTATTGACGTGAGGAATTGTATTAAGGGGTCAAAGAATGAGGAAGGTTAAGAATCTCTGCCTTAGCTCATGGAATGGTGCTACCCACATTCAGGGTAGGTCCTTCCCATCTCAGTTAATCTATCCCTCTATAGGCACACCCAGAGATTTGTCTCCTAGTTTGACTTTAAACTCTGTCAAGTTGACAATGAGGATTAACTATCACAGTGAGTAGACAGCTCAGTTCCGTTCAGAAAAGGTCGCAGCCAAAGTATCTCTCTTTCCTTCCTCCTTCCTATCCCGGCTGGCTCCCTTCCAGAAGCAACTCTGTTTTTGAAAGGCAGAGGTCCTGCCCATCAAGTCTTCTCCTTAGAATCTGGTACCTGGAAACAGCAAAAGGAGACCCAAGTTTTGGACAGGAACCAACAAATTGCTTCTGCAAAGGTTTCTTACTCAACACACAGTGTGGGATTTCTTTTCATTCTCTAGCATGTATGTATTGTGTACATATATGTGTGTACTGTGTGTGTGTGCATGTTTGTGTGAGCACACACATATAGAGGCTAGCCACAGCCTTGCTGTTGTCCCTCAGGAGCTGTGCATCTTGTTTTCTGACACAGGACCAGTCATTCAACAAGCAGCCTAGGCTGGAAGGGCATAGCCCTAGCGTCTGCTTGTCTCTGCCTCCCCAGCACAGCAATTACAAGTGTGCACCACCACTCCCAGCTTTACATAGGTTCTGATGGTTGAACTCAGGTCCTCCTGCTAAGCACTTTGGTGACTGAGCCATCTCCCAGCCCCATCTCTAACATATTCCCTATATAGAACAAAGCTCCTTGAGGAAGAGGGTCTTATCTGCTTTCCAGTTACCCAGCACAGTACTTGGCAAACTAGGAGCAAAAGATCCATAAAGTCACTGAATTTGCAATGAGGCAACAGCATGAAGCTGGCTCTTGTTGCTGGACACATCACCCAAAATGACCAGCTCTGCTGAACTTCCTGTACAACTGGCTTTCCCCAGAGGGAAGGCAGTACTCTCTCTCCTTTGCCAGTTGTGCAGTACTTCCCAATAAAGTTACTCCCCAAGAAGTGGACAGGCCATGGACATCCAACCTGAGTCCTCTCCTTATCAACTCAAATATCCCTCTAGAGGTGACCCTTAAAGCTTTTTTTTCTTAGTCACTGTTCTATTTCTGTGAAAAGACACCATGCATGACCAAGGCAACTCTTATAAAGGAAAGCATTTGATTGGGGACTTGCTTACAGTTTTAGAGTGTTAGTTCATGATCATTATGGTCAGAAGCAGACAGGCATGGTGCTGGAGCAGCAGGTGGGCTTTACATCCTGATCCAAAGCCAGCAGGCAGAGAGAGACACTGAGCCTGGCAGGAGCTTTTGAAACATCAGAGCCCACCCCCAGTGACATACTACCTCCAACAAGGACACACCTCCTAATCCTTCCCAAACAGTTCCACCCCGATGATCATTAAAATGTGAGTCTATGTGGGCCATTCTCATTTAAATCACCACATTTGCTGACCAGGACCATGCAATTGGCCTGATCTACCTCCAGGGCCCTTTTAAGACATTTATAGAAAGAAGAACGTCTCCTTCACCACCTCCTTTGCTACTAAAGCTCAAGTTTACCTACATAAGTCCTAACCTCAGAGGCTCTGGGAGCATTCTGCTTTGCTGGCAGGGGCAGCAGCAGTGGGCGCAGGGTGGGTTATGTTGTGGCTGAAAAGGTGTTTCTAGTGCTGTGGGTAGATGTCAGCACCACCACGGGGCCTGTGGCAAGGGTATGTTCTTCACATGTGGTTTGGAGTTCTGTGAGTAGGAGCTCACACTGAGCTCTTTAGTACTTCCAATATTGCCTGGGCAACCAGTGCCATTTTAGTAATCCTATTCTGTAAGTCGGGATCAGCTCTTTTGTGGAGAGCCACAACCCTAAGATGGCGCCTGGCTTAATGCCAGAAAGCTCAAGCTTAGCTGTAAACAAGTCTTATTTGGGAGTGGCTGCCTAGCCCGGTGTGCTTCCTCCTTTTGTGAGCCTATCTTGGATCACCAGGTGGCATGATCTGATTGGGTTTGAGTAGGCATATAAGGTCTTGGGGGAAGAGAGGAGAGAAGAAGCGGATGTACAAGGTTCCTGAATAAACTGCTTGAAGAAGAATCGTGGTTGTGTCTTTCCTGCTGGTCAGGGGGACGCGACACTCTTTTTTTTTTTTTTTTTTTTATCTGTTCTGTGCATTTATTACTAAAACTTAAGATAATAAGATTACCTTTATTACAAATTTCTGCAAACTAGAAAACCCAAAGATCTATTCCAATTGTCTTCTAAAGCAAGCTACCCCAAATTCTATTTACATTCTTTCTTAAATAACCCAACTTGAGGCTTCTAAAGCTCACAGAATGTCCAGAGCCACTGGCCCGGCCATTGTACTGCTGTTCTGATATCCTGACCATGAGAAAGTGCAGGGCCTGACTTCAAATAAGATATCTTGACCATGAGAAAGTACAGGGCCTGACTTCAAGCTTAGCCTCTCTGATAACATAGAATAGTTTGCTTCTCTCTCCTCCAGTGCCCCAGTCCTGAGAAACCATGCTGAATAGACAAGAACAGATAGTTGCCTTAGTTACCCAACTTCTTATGCAGCTTGCTTCAGCCTCCCCTACTTTTCTCAGAGCTCCTTTCTGTTTCTCATGTGTGTTTATGTATACATATATATATATATATGTATACATACACGGGGGGTTGAACTTCATTAAACGGGACTTGATTAGACTCCAGTCTTGTCCTCAATTCTCCCATCTCCAATCCCTCCCAAATTCCCACTCTCCCTTCCCAAGACCCTTGTTTGTCCTGCAGGCCAGGACAAGAGAACACTGTCCACTTATTCTTGCTTCTTTAGGTCAAATTAAACTTAAGTCCTTCACCATGCATTCAAACTACACACATTCTATATACTTTGAAGCTTAACAAACTTGGAAGACATTTCTCAGCACCAGGAAAAGTTTAATCTTAAAAAAAAAAAATGCTCTCACATCTGCTGCATGGCATCACCAGCATTCAGAGCAGTGTACAATTTGAATGGATTTTCCTAATTTTTCCCTACTTTAGCATTCTCAGAAGGATCCCACCCTTGGTACAGGCAGAAAGTGCAGAGACATCTGAATGACTCATTGTTTTCTTCATACTTATTTCCATTAGGACTTCCTAATTTCTTCTCAATCTGAATAAATCTTTTCATCCTGGCTGCAGGATCTTTCAGCACGAACAACAGTGTGTGGACTCTCCTCTTGGGAAACGCACTTCGAACTTCCCGCAAGATTTTTTTCACTTCTGTTCTCCATTGGTCTGTTCTCAATCCGGTGTCAATGACAGCGATGTGCTGACCTTTTGGCTCTGGGGTTGAGGGTCAGTTTCTTCATGACCTTTGCTAACATTTCTGGCTGTAGGACTTCTGAATCATCCAAGGAATCTTCTTCATCGTTCGTCTGAGTTTCTGGGTCCACAATTGGGTCGAACTTCTCTGAAGGCGCCTCCATGGTGATGGGCAGAAGCCTCAAAAACTAGCTCCAAACAAAAGTGCTTCGTCTTGGAAAAGAGCAAAAGCTACGAACCAACTAGAAGAGGCAAAATCCGGGATCAGCTCTTAACTTCCTGCAACCTTTCCTGATTCAGTTAGCCTCTTTAGGACTTCTTGAGATTCCAAAAAACAAACAAACAAACAAAAGCTTCCATCTACTCTGAATTTTTAAAGTGCCCAAAACTGTACTTCTGTATGTATTCTCTCCTGGAATCCAGGGTACCCTGAGTAGCACTATTCACACCTTCACTAGAGTAGAAACACATCTGAGCTATCAAGGTTCTGCAGCACGAGCTTTCCCAAGGTCTCACAAGAGGACAATAAGATGCTATGATCATAGATAACCCCTTGAAGCAAAATGTGGACTGCAGGGTAGACTGTGGCAGTCAGGAATAAAACGTACTCCCTCCGAGGTGGAGTGGGCAGAACTGAGCACATCATCTGTCTCTACAGCAGGGTTCTCAACCTTCCCAGTGCTGCGACCCTTTAATACAGTTCCTTGGGTTGTGGTGACTCCCCCAACCAGAAAATTAGTTTTGTTGCTACTCCATAACTGTAATTTTGCTGTTGTTATGAATCCCAATGTAAATATTTTTGGAGATAGATGTTTGCCAAAGTGGTTGCGACCCACAGGTTGAGAAATACCATCCTCTCCTCTAAGAATCGTAGTTCCTTACTGAGGATGTAGATGGTGAAACAAAGACATGGAGAAATTTCCCTGACCAACAAGGACTCTGCTAGGGTAATACCAGGGCTGGATGGCAATGGTATCTATTGTAACCCCACAGATAGGATCTCTGGAACCCACCTTGGGCTCAGAAGAAGCATGTTGCTGGGTTGAGTGACACAGCCAATTCAAACATAAGCCTGCTTTTGGCCAAAGGTCTTGTGAAACCGTACTTTTTAATTATTAAACACTTATTTATTAATAACTATATTCATTTATAAAAAATACACTTACTTAACTACTATTCCTATAAATTCCTAAGAATGCCTACAACCCCTATAAATTCCTACAATCCCTAAGAATGCCTTCAACCCCTAAGACCTAACCACTAAACCTATTGACAACTATTACAACTACTTTCATAACCTTTTAGAAGGATACAGTCTCTGGGGCAGGTCCTCCGTCGTTGGGAACACAGTCTCTGGGGTAGACTCTTTAACGCACTTAGCAGTCCTTTTTCTGGATTATCTCAGATGCAGTTTGGTCAGGGTAAATTGGCTATCGAAGTCTCACCTTAAATAAGGCTTGAGGCTTTCTTCTCTCTGGGAGACCTCAGCCGTCTGTAGGCCAACTTATTTCCTTCGTATCAGCAACTGTGTTGCTCTGCCTCAGTCTTTAAAGCTGGCCACAGTTCCATTCAGGCCACTGTTCAGACAGGTCAAACCCCTCTAGGCAAAAGCTGAGCCACAGGGTTTTTAGTCCTTGGCCTTTTGCTGTCTTGCTGAGGCTTTCTCTGCTCACCAGCTTCTTTCTACCTCAGGGAGATCCGGCAATCAGTTCACCAGCACTTTCTTCAGCAGGACTCGCTAGCATCGGAGCTCTATAGTATGGGGGGGGGGCCTTAGCACGACCTCGCCTGGGCTCATCCATTTGTCCTTAAATAGGATCGTTCCTTGTTCCACCTGCTTCAGCTTAATTTGGGCTCTGCCCCTTTAACAGTTGAAAACAATGCCAGGTCATAAAGTCTTTGCTTGTTTCACCTGGCTTCAACCTTGTTTTTCAGTCCAAAGAGACTCCCCTCATTTCACCTGACTTCATCCATGAGCTGATAAGCTAATTGCTCACAGCAGTTGATCTTCATGCCCCGAATTAAAAGACTGTATCAGAAACCTAGATATTTACTAAATCTAATTTATATTAATCTAACTCTCTACAGTCTTGCTGCACAGGCCTGCCCTGAAAATATATTTAATGCAGGTAATTTATTTTCCATTTATTTTCAAGAACTCATTTCACTTACTCAATTCCAAGCCAATAAATCTTAACATTAAGTCTAATTTGATGTGTGATACAGACACTCTAATTAAGGCCAGGGTATTTTTTCAGCTCCTCTAAGCTGTCTTTTTTTTTGGTCTGCAACTTTTTTATGCTGGTGTTGATCATCTTTTTATTCATAAGGGCTTCATTCCCATTTGTCATGGTTGCATTAACTGGGCATCAAATGAAGGCTTGGATATAGAAGTCTGTATCTCATTTATCCTTGGTAGCAAAATTAATAAAGCAAAGGGAAAATAGCTTCCTGTTCTGAAATGTTTTTAGCCCACTTTGACTCATCTAAAATATATTTCACCGTGTCTTCTAGAGTCAGGCTCAGCTCAGCTTTAGAACACAGTACCAAAGTTCAGCCTTCATTCACTGACAGCCAGTCCCCTACTCCCCTGCCCACTCTATGGCTGGAGGAGCTCATTTAAGAGTGGCCATCAGTCCATTTCCCACCTGTTTCCTCAATATACGTTTACTGAGTATCTTGTATAGCTGAGGCTCAGATATAAAATAGGTTCTCAGCAATGGGAAAATGGCTCGTTGGTTAAGCCTTGAAAGCACGAGGACCTCAGTCCAACCCCAGATCCATGTAAAAATTCTGGGCATGGCACTACATGCTTGTAATGAGCAACAAAGACAGGAGGGTTCCTGGGACTTGCTGGTCAGTCAGTCTAGCCTAGTTGGTGAGTTCCAAGCCAACGAGACATGCTGTCTCAAAGGAGGTTGACAAAGTTCCCAAGCATGACAACACACACACACACACACACACATTTATATACATCCATGTACATATAAGGATGTCAATCACATAAGGTTAAGACACACCCTAATGTCTTCATTTTAATTTGGTTGCCCTCTATAAAGGCCCTGTCTCCAAACAAGGGACTTGGGGATTAGGATCTTCACGTGTGAATTTGGGGGAGATAACAGTGAATCTCTCTGAAGCAGGTTTAACTACAGCTGAATAGCATCTGGCAGTTTGATAGGGTGGAATACTGGAGTTCCATGTTGAAAGGAGGTGTAAGTTGTACATTAGACACCTCTCCTCTCTGAACCTCATACTTCTTGTCTCGAGTAAGAGATGTGGACTGGGTTTCCACCACCTCTGCCCCTGAGTTCTAGGACTGTGTTCTAGGCAGGGTGGGGTAGTACAGGAGGGAGGGTCACTTGCAAGCAGGATGATTTGGCCAAAGTTTTGTTTAAGTTTTGACAAGTTTCTCTGTGTAGCCCTGGCTGGCTTGGAACTCTCTATGTAGAACTGACTAGCTTCACACTTGTGGCATCTGCATTCAGAGTTCTGGAACTATAGCTGCGTGACACCATACCCAGCTCATAATACTGTGGTGTCTTCTGAGCTTTGTGTTTTTAACTGTAAGAGGGAGATAGTAATATCACCTACTACTACTACTACTACTACTACTACTATTACACACACACACACACACACACACACACAGAGGATGTGGTGATTAAGGGTGAGTCATTCATCACATAGTTGCCAGCTCCTACACACAAACCACTAATGGCATTAATACCATGTGCAGGATTAAGTTTACTTCTAGTCTCAGGTCTCAGTGGTATCCTAGCCAGAACAACACCTCTGAGCCCCAGTCCCTGGTTCCCACCAGGGCTCTGTGCTGCAGTTTAGAGTGAGATGCTTGAGCTGGCAAGACATTGACCATCCTTGTGGCATGCCTTCACCATCTCCACCTTCCCTACCTCCTGTTCTATTTTAATTCTTCTTATTAGAAGCATTAGAATCAGGACTGGAGCTTCAACAGACTTTTTTACTTACTGTATGTTATAATTTTACATACAATTTATAGCTTTATATAGAAAAGTCCAATAATAATAAAATGGATGCAAACTATATCATTTGCCACAGCTTTATAATGAAGCTGTGTAGATTCAGCTTCCCCCCGGATATGAGACGGGTATCTACAGCAAAGGTTTGGTGTTGTTATTTTCTTATGTGCATCATCATCCAGGTCATCATCACCTGAGGAAATAAACAGATTTTCTTATTCAAATTGAATCTCCTAATGCACCAGCCTCTCTTACATAAAGTAATCCATGTAACCTTCCCCACACCTTGATGAGGTATAAGAGTGTCTCCCATGCCAAAGGTCCCCCAGAGACTCAGAGATCCTACGGGCAGCCAGTGCCCTGGCGAGGATTCAAATGTATGCCCCTGACTCAAAGGCCACCTACCACATTTCACACATGACACTCCCCTTACCACTCTCTACCAACTCAGGAGGCTTATACATCCTCTTTCCACCTCTCACTGCCTACATATCCCTACACACCCTCTCTCTCTCTCTCTCTCTCTCTCTCTCCCTCCCTCCCTCCCTCCCTCCCTCAGGCTTTTCATTGTGCAGTTTTTTGTGGCCTTGGTGCCCCCTAGTGGCTCATTAGGGTTCACTGCACAGAAGGCCTGTGATAACTAAGCACTTGAGTGATCCCATAGGCCAGTGTTGGGGCCCCTGGGATAGCATATCACTCTGCATTCGGAGGACAACTGAGCCTACCATGAAAGATCTTTCTTTTTTGACATGGTCTTTCTATGTAGCTCAGGCTGTCTTCAAACTTACTAGGTAGTTCACATAGGTTCAAAGTCACAGAAATCCTGAGTGCTGGGATTACAGTGGTATACCACCACGGCTCCCCAGTACTGTGACTGAGTCCCTTGGGAAGACTCTATGGGAGTAAAGGCAGAGGAAACAACATTAAGATAGGATGTCAGATCTGGGGTCCTGACCCAGTACCTCCTGCCCACTCCCAGGTGGGATATGTGGCATTCTCTACTCTGTTTCCAGGCAGAGGAGAGAACAGAAGAAACTGAAGTCAAGGATTTGATAGTTTTTATATAATTCTCTCTCCACAAAGGATGCCATCTAAACTCTCCTCTAGAAAGGAGATCACGGTGTTTGGGGAATGGGTTTGAAGGAAGGGCTATAGGGAGGGTGACAGAAATATGCAACATAAGAATAGACATTGGAATATTGAGGGTGGAAGAGTACGGAGAAGAGAAGCAGAAAGATGGGTGAGAGAATTTGGGAAGGAAGGACATATTGTGACAGTGCACCTGGAATCATGTTGCTCAGTGTGCAAATGTAGACATTAAAAATAAAAAGGCTGGAGAGATGGCTCAGCAGCTGAGAGCACTGGCTGCTTTTCCAAAGGACCTGGGTTCAAATCCCAGCACCCACATGGTAGTTCACAGCTGTCTGTAATTGCCTGGAGCAGTGGTGCGTGCCTTTAATCCCAGCACTCGGGAGGCAGAGGCAAGCAGATCTCTCTGGGTTCAAGGACAGCCTTGTCTACAAAGTGAGTGCAGAACAGCCAAGGATACACAGAGAAACCCTGTCTCAAAAACGATAAATAAATAAATAAATAAATATTAAAAATAAATTAAAAGTGTCCCCACAAAGTGCTTAGCCAGCCTCTGTTTCTCCATGGGCCTCACGTGCAGAGATAGAGAAGGGATTCTATCTGTTTCTACAAAGTAAACATAAGAAATACTCCAACCCAATGAGGCCAATGCTATGATATGGGTGTTTGGGATTTCTTTTCCCATCATTCCAAAAATGGCTTCTAGCATTCAAAACTGAGAATAAGGAGTCATCAATGTACCCTGAATGCTAAAGAAAACAGAAAGCAATGCAAAAATCAGACACCCCCTGTAAGTACCACCCTAGTTCCCACCCCAGTTCCCAGCACCTACTCTTGCTTCCATAGCTTTCCTTCCCTCCACCCACCTGTGCAGAACAAAAGGGAGCAAGACAGAGAAAGTGACAACAGCCTGTCCCTTCTCAATTGCCAAATCCCCTCCTCTTCCTGTTTTCTTCTTTTCTGCTGAAAGGCCTACCTTAGACCTTAAGAAGTGGCTTAATTTGTAGCCTTTCTGAAAATCCTTTAATCATTTATCTGGCTTTGAGATCATCTGAGATACCCTGGAGACACATTTGCCAATACCAGAGCCAACATTCACTCAAGGCTACTGAGTACCTGAAATGTGGTCAGTCTGAACTGCAATGTGCCAAAGTGAAAAATATACTTCATATTTTAAAGACTTAAGACAGGGAAAAGATAATACATATTTTAAAATCAATTACATGTTGAAATGACTTTTTAGATATACAAAATGGTGGTAAAATTAATTTCTTCTGTTTTCTTTGTGTGGCTGCTAGGCTATTTAAAACTACAAATGTGGCTCACATTGTATCTGTTTGGACAGTGATGTGGAGGTTTAGAAAGTTAGAACTGGGTGTAAAGTAGATCTCAGTGGTAGAGTACTTACCCAGCATGAGCAAGGTCCTAGGTATGCTCCTCAGCACAACAAAACAAAAAGGCCAAGCTGAGGCATCTCAACTCAGTAACATTTTTACCACTTGAGACAGCAGGAAGCCAAAACTGATAGTTTCCTAAGGCATAGCCTTGGCAAAGAACAGGCTTTCTCCTAGAGAACTGGGAAAAACTTTGTTTAAATATGTTTTTAAACACAAAGTCTTGATATGAATCCCAGGCTAGCCTGGAACTGTAACCGAACTTTTAAATTATTATTTAACACTTATTTATTTACTA
>CAJQZJ010031560.1:1413435-1440312 GCA_907164525.1 Lophiomys imhausi
TCCATTTAGTGTTGGTATGGGTCCAATACAACTAACTGCTTTTACCATGGGTTGTGTGGCACACGCCTTTAATTGCAGCACTCGGGAGGCAAAGGCAGGTGGATCTCTGAGTTTGAGGCCGGCCAGGTCTGCAGAATTTGACAACCAGGGATACACAGAGAAACTGTCTCAAAAAACAAACAAACCCCAAAACAAAGCAACAAAAAACTGCTTCTAAGTTGGAAATTAGGGACTGAACCATACCTTAGTTTTTGCTTGATTTGGAGGTGAGGCAATTACAATGTCTGATGAAGACTGAAGTAGACCTCAGTCCTACCAAGCTTGCTCCAATGCATGGGATCAAGACTTATGTAGGAGTCTGCTTGGTTGACTAAGGGAAAATACAGACACTGGTAGAAGTCTTTAGCATCTCTTTTGAGTCTAACTAGAACTGAATTAGGAAGCTAAAGTCAGACATAGCTGGCTGGGTAGATATGACAGCTCTGCCCTTGCTTTCCTGATACTCAGCTGATACACAATTCAGCCTGTCACTGAGTAGGTCGTGGCCCTTTCACAGCTGTCATAGCCAGACATCGACAAGACAACAAATAACAATTCTCACTGGAGACCAATGGCCAGCCAAATTTAGATGATTACGAGCAGAGTTAAGCTGAGACTGGTAATGCACACCTTCAATCTCAGTACTTGGGAGGCAGAGATGGGGGGATCTGTGAGTCCAAGATCAGTTTGGTCTGCACAGAGTTCCAGGACAGGCAAGACTACATAGTAAGACTCTTGTCTCAAAAAAAAAAAAAAAAAATCAAAAACCCAGAGGTCAGTATTCTCTGGCCATCACCACACATAGCTCTCACACACAGGATTACAGAATGACCCCTCACATTGGTTATCCAACCTTGTAAGAACGCACACTGTATTTTGAACTGAAACAAGTCTAATGTACTTGATATTTACATAATTTACGAGTTTTGATTTTTTTAAGAGGAAAATTATAGCAGATTGCCAGATTGTGGGTGCTAGGAACTGAATGTGGGTCCTCTGGATGTGCAACAAGTACTTTTAACTGCTAAGCCACTATTTTAAAAAAAAGCCATTAACTTTCCGGCCCCACGTTTCGTTTTTCAATTTCCTTCAAGTCAGAATGAGAAAAAATGTTTAGGACACTTTCATGAACTTTGGAAGCCTCCTAAGCAGTCCCTGGTCTCTTACCTAGGTAAAAACAAAACAAAACAAAACAAAAAACTACTCTGAAATAAGATTAGAAATGCGGGGCTGGAGAGATGGCTCAGTGGTTAAGAGCACTGGCTGCTCTTCCAGAGGTCATGCCTTCATGAGTTCAATTCCCAGCAACCACATGGTGGCTCACAACCATCCATAATGAAATCTGGTGCCCTCTTCTGGCCTGCAGATATACCTGCAGACAGAACACTGTATACATAATAAATAAATCTTTTTTAAAAAAAAGAAAAGAAATGCATGGAGCTGGAGAGATGGCTCAGCAGTTAAGAGCACTGGCTGTTCTTCCAAAGGACTCAGGTTCAAATCCCAACACCCACGTGGCAGCTCACAGCTGTCTGTAATTGCCGGGTGTGGTGGTGCACACCTTTAATCCCAGCACTCGGGAGACACAGGCAGGCGGATATCTGTGAGTTCAAGGCTAACCTGGTCTACAAAGTTCCAGGTCAGTCAAGGATACACAGAGAAACCCTGTCTTGTCCTGAAAACAAAAAACAAAACAAAATGCTGATTAAAGAAGGGTGGGTGAAAACCACAATTCTTTACAAGTAGGAATTGAGTAATGGTAGTTTTCCCCACAAAAGGCACCTGTAATTAAAAAAAAAAAAAAACCCTCCAGAGTGGTGAGTTGAGTCTGTCTAGAGTCTAAATCTCAGCATTTTACCATCTTTGGCAATTCTCTCTAAACTTCCAAGTCTCACCTATAAAACAATAGTGATACATCCTTTTCATAGACTTGAAATGGGAATTAAATGAGATATTTTCATGAATATGTCCCATCACCTTAAAGAGGAATGAACTGCTTCTTCCAAGCCCTATTAGATAACCAGAATGCACCAATAAGACAAATGGGTAAGTACTGAAATGCTGGAGCAACAAAACCTCTGGTAACAGTACTAGCCTACTTCACACCTAACAAGGACTCTGGTATGCTTTGATTTAGGTAAATGTGTTTGTGATGGGAATGACCAAGACATTTGCAATTTTCTTTGTGGTCTTTCAAGAACAATTTGAAGGCACTTCAGAGCAAATTGGTTGGATTGGATCCATCATGTCATCACTTCGTTTTTGTGCAGGTATAAAATAAAACTGGCAATAAGCTTGTTGTCTATGGAGAATGACCAGAAAGGTCCATGATGACACTGTCATTCCCTTAAAAGGCTGAAGAACTGTTGCATTAAAGTTCACTTATTAATATGCATTAATATCAATATATAATATTGAAAGAAATACCAGTGTTTAAACTGTACTTAATTTGGTAATTAAATTGGGGAAAATTAGGATTAAAAGGAATTAAGGCCAGGTGTTGGTGGCACATGCCTTTAATCCCAGCACTCAGGAGATGGAGGTAGGTGGATCCCCGAGGTCCAGGCCAGTCTGGTCTACAGAGAGTTCCAGGACAGCCAAGGCTACACAGAGAAACTCTGTCTCAAAAAAATAAAAAAAGGAATTAAGAATCCAACTACTAGCCGGGCGGTGGTGGCGCACGCCTTTAATCCCAGCACTTGGGAGGCAGAGGCAGGCGGATCACTGTGAGTTCGAGGCCAGCCTGGTCTACAAAGTGAGTCCAGGACAGCCAAGGACACACAGAGAAACCCTGTCTCGAAAAACCAAAAAAAAAAAAGAATCCAACTACTTAATTCATGATTGGAATTCATGCCTTGTTTCTTTCCAGTCTGGTAAGGCTTTAAGTCCAGTGAGCCAAGATTTCAAACTGAAAGTGAAACCATTCAGTTCTAATAATATGATATTCAAAACAAACATTAAACCAATTTCTCCTGTAGTTCTACAGGTGCTGTAACATGAAGATTTGTGATTCATTGTGTACAAAACAGAGGTCACTAATACAAATACAATTTTATTTATTTTTGAATATTCAGGAATACAGTATCTTAAAGCAATTGACTTGTTTTCCTCTAATCACTCCAATTACACACATGGATTAAGTGATACCAGAGCACATTAACCTAGCACTTTTCCTTTCTTCTCTCTTAAGGTCCCCTGGCTGCTATTATTTGTGACATACTTGGAGAAAAAACTACCTCCATTCTTGGGACTTTCCTTATTTCTGGTGGCTATCTGGTCAGCAGTTGGGCCACAAGCATTCCCTTTCTTTGTGTGACTATGGGACTGTTACCTGGTGAGTCCTCTGTAAACAGATGAAACAAGGAACCTTTACTGCCCATGGACCCTAGCTATATTATCTGAGCCAGAACACCTGATAACTAATGACCTAATAGAAAAGTGATTTCAAACTTGTTTCCTCTTTTAGGATTGGGGTCTGCTTTCTTGTACCAAGTAGCTGCTGTGGTAATTACCAAATATTTCAAAAAAAGATTGGGTCTATCTACAGCAATTGCCCGTTCTGGAATGGGACTGACGTTTCTGTTGGCACCCTTTACAAAATTCCTGATAGATCTTTATGACTGGACAGGTAAGTTTCTAAACTATCAACACTAAAAATTTAATGTCTAACCCTCCCTTTGAATACAGAAGTGAAGCTTTAAGACTAATAAATTCCTCTTCCTCGATCCAAGGTCACTTTGAGACCCTGAAGGGTTGAGAACTTGCCATGTAGACCAGGCTGGCCTCAAACTTGTGCAATGCTGGGGTTAAGGTATGAGGCACCACATAACAATTGCAGGAAGTATTGTTTTAGCATGCACAAGGCTCTGGGCTTAATCCCTAACACTCAAGATGAGAGGGGAAATAAGCACGACAAAGGACCAAAACTGCACTTAAAATTCTAAATAAATTAGATGGAATAAGTATCTGTAAAAAGATTATGTTCCTATTGTACAATTCTTTATATATACGTATATATGTATATATATAAATATAATCAACTAGAAATTTACAAAACCATTTCATATATTTTTTTTTTTTTTGGTTTTTCGAGACAGGGTTTCTCTGAATATCTCTGGCTGTCCTGGACTCGCTTTGTAGACCAGGCTGGCCTCGAACTCACAAAGATCCACCTGCCTCTGCCTCCCAAGTGCTGGGATTAAAGGCGTGCGCCACCACCGCCCGGCTCATTTCATAATTTTCTATCTGAAATACTTTAGTAAAATGTGTGTATTTATGTCTACTTCTAGCTTTACAGTAATTTTGATGACTCTTTCCTATGTAGAGCACTATTCAGTAGTTCAAGGTGAATGGCAATCTCCAGCTGACACACATCTAAGAGAGCCTACACAGCCTGTTCTCTCCAGAAACACGTCATAGCTTTGTTCAGGACACTCTAAAATCAACCAAGTACTCACTATCAAAGGCAAGACTAGCATGTCTTATTTCAAAGGAATTTTAAAAAATATAAGCTAAAAGGCTATCACCCTTTTCTAATGTTTTTCCCCATGAGTCCCATCAGCTAATTCTGTATTTCCTACATTATAACCCAGTCACTGCAATATATCTAAAATGTATTGTAAATCTGTGCCTTTCAACCTGCCTCCCAACCCCCTCCTATCTTTTCCTTTAGCAAAAATAACCTGTTTCCATACTTGGTCCAACTTCCTGGCTTTCTATCTCCAAAGTATTACATTTTGCAGTATGTACATTGTCAGCAGATTAAAATGCTTTCAGTTAAAGGCATTTTTGCTGTTCTTCCAGATAACTAGAATTCCAGTCCCAGTACCTACATTAGACACTCACAATTGCCTGGAATTCCAGCTCCAGGGGATCTGATTCTCTCTTCTGGCTTCAGTGGGCCACACACATCCACATGCGCATGCATGCAAATGAAAAATGTTTTTAAACATTGGAGACAAAGTAGTATTTTTAAGAATTTTTGGACTATGTAGGTTGGCCTCTTCTGAACTTATGAATAAATAGTACACAGTATCATGAACTGAAGGGGTTATTCTTCTCAATTTCTCTCTTTTGTTTAGGTGCTCTTCTATTATTTGGAGTTATTGCACTGAATTTGGTGCCTTCCAGCATGCTCTTACGACCCACCCACATCCAAACAGAGAACAATTTTGATATTAAAAACAAAGGTAGCAGTTTGTCTGAAACTGGACCAGAGGTATCGTACAGGACAGAAACACCATACTGCAATGAGACACAAGAGTCTTCCATCAAAGGCACTACTATGAAGAAATCTGGACAACCTACTAAAAATTTAACTGTCTTAGAAAATCAAAGTGAAGAATTTAGTAATGGGCCTCAAAGGAATAGGCTGTTACTTAAGAACAATGACAAAAGTCACAAGAAAAAATTTGTTTCATGGAATTGCAAAAAACCACTTTTAGATATTTCTCTCTTTAGGAATCCTTTCTTCTACATATTTACCTGGTCTTTTCTCCTCAGTCAATTAGCATATTTCATTCCTACTTTTCACCTAGTAGCCAGAGCCAAAACACTTGGAATTGACATAATGGATGCCTCCTACCTGGTGTCTGTAGCTGGTAAGAAAATCTACTTCAAACCTCCTACCTACAAGGAAAAATAAACTTGGCTGGGTTTTAAATGGAAGGAGCAAGGAGGGAGAAAGCAAGAGAGCGACCATGAGTAGACTGTGGAAAGGCTAGGAAGAATAGGTTTTCTGAGGTTACTTCCTCACACAGATCTGTCAAATGCTAGCTTGCAGATTCTAGGGGCCCTAACTCTCCTTATTCATTTTCAGTTGTCTAACACAGTAGGTATCAATTGCTCATTGTGCAGAAACTTATTTTCAAAAAGCTGGTCCTAAGTGTCAACAGCTACTCTGGGAAGAAAGAAATCTCAGCTAGAAAACATGGTGCAGTAACTGCAAGGATTGATTATGAAGCTTGACTTCCTGGGTGAGGTTCTTGCTCTGCATTTCCTTGCTGTGTGAGGGATTCTCCTCCATGCCAGGACTTCCTTTTCCTATCTACAGGATAGACATAACACACTGCTTTCCACCACAGTCGTCAGTATTATGAATGTAATGTATATGGAATTTAGTGTAATGCCAGGCTCACAGTTAGCATAATGTTTGATGCTAAGTATATTTCCTCTTGAAATAATTGTAAGAGAAAAATATGACCGCTGACTTACAGTAATCCACAGGCTCATACTTAAATTAGAATGTAAGCTAAAAAAGACAAAAACATTTTTATGTAATCACAAAGTGTTGGAAGAGCAAATGCTTAAGTTGTAGATTCAACTAACAAAACACAGAGTCTGAAATGAAAGAAAAGTGATGAGATTGGATCTCTTTTGCTCTAACCTGGCAATTCTCAGCAGTTCAACTACAGATTTCTTAGGGAAATACCAAAACTTACCAAACCCAATACCAACTTACCTGCCTGATAGAATCCATTTAGATCTAATCAAAACTATTTAGACAAATTAGGCCCAAAGTCATAATACATTCTCAATGTTCACCGTAGGAAACTGCTGTAAAAAATACATAGTAGCACCATTTTTTATTCTCTTTTAATTCAGAGATCTGCCTCCCTTATGCTGGGATTAAAGGCATGCACCACCATGACCAGCTATATGATATTCTTAACAAAAACTTCTTTTAGTATTCTTAACTGCTACGGCTTGTAACAGGGTACACAGTAAGAACGCTGAGTGAAAAAACTGTGGGTCTTGCCGGGCGGTGGTGGCGCACGCCTTTAATCCCAGCACTTGGGAGGCAGAGGCAGGCGGATCACTGTGAGTTCAAGGCCAGCCTGGTCTACAAAGTGAGTCCAGGACAGCCAAGGATACACAGAGAAACCCTGTCTCGAAAAAACAACAACAACAAAAAAAAAACAAAAAAAAACTGTGGGTCTTAAATTTTACTCATTACACTGTACCACCTATGTCCCAAATGACATATTTAGACTTTGTACATATTTTCAAATTAATTATAATAACCTTTGGAGGTCTTAAGTTTCAAAGCTTCATAAACAAATGCAAGAAAGAGTCCCAGGGTCTATATTTTTTAATTAAGATTTTATTTAATGTTTCTCTTGTTTCAGCATATGACTCCTCAAGACACTTAAGTTTCATATCCTCACTTGCAGGACCTCTGAAGAGACTGTAAGACCTCTTCAGCCCATGGTCTTGTCAACAGTGATTCCACAAACAATTAGAAAACACACATGACAATTTGATGGTTTCATGTTCAGCTGGAGGCATTATGGTATTTTATTAGATATGTTACATTTCCCATTTCAGTATGAAACCATTTTCCCCTCATGTATTCTGGCCTCAATATGGTGTCCTACTACTTGGGCAAAGATGCACTTAAACATTGCCATCCTTACAAAAGGGTTAGGAAACAGAAATTGCCTGACTTTGTATTTATTGTTCTAGGTATCACTGAGACAGTCAGTCAGCTCATTTCTGGATGGATTGCTGATCAAAACTGGATCAAGAAGTATCAATACCACAAGTCTTACCTCATTCTGTGTGGTATAACTAACCTGCTTGCTCCTTTAGCCACCACATTCTCACTCCTTATGGTCTATACTGTCTTTTTTGCCATTTTTGCTGGTGGATACCTGGCACTAATACTCCCAGTACTGGTGAGTACACTCATTCATTAGTAATGCTAAATCACTTAGCATAAGTATCAGTAACAGCTTTCCTAAGAATTCAAATTTTGGATTACTTTTTTTTTTTTTTGGTTTTTCGAGACAGGGTTTCTCTGTGTAGCCCTGGCTGTCCTGAACTCACTTTGTAGACCAGGCTGGCCTCGAACTCGCAAAGATCCACCTGCCTCTGCCTCCCAAGTGCTGGGATTAAAGGCGTGCGCCACCACTGCCCAGCTTAAAGATTTATTTATTTTATGCATATGTGTGCTCTATCTGCATGTACACCTACATTCCAGAAGAGGGCACCAGATCACATTGTGGATGGTTGTGAGCCACCATGTGGTTGCTGGGAATTGAACTCAGGACCTTTGGAAGAGCACTAGGCAGTGCTCTTAACCGCTGAGCCATCTCTCCAGCCCCAGGATTACTTTTATCATTAAAAAATTGAGAACTCAGAAATCCTGCAGCCAGCTATATCCTGTCATTATTCACCTTACCATGTGAGGAAGAGCTGAGAAGACTAGTCACAAAGAACAGGAAAAGAAGGAACACAGAGACCAGCAAGATTTCAATTACCTTCTGTTCACTCTTCTCCTTCAGGCTCCAGGGTCTCTGGCTTTTGCTAGAACAGAAGCATGTAGGTCTGCTAACAAGAATGGCTTCTTTGTACTGCCTTGGGTCCTGTGTACTTTAAAAATATTGTTTTAACAAGTTCTCCATTTTTATCTCAAATTGACTTAAACCCATAATTCAAATGGAACTGAAAGCTTTTTAAAGTTTTACAGGATAGCATATGAGGCTTAGGCTAAATTCCAGGTTCCCAAGGCTGAAATCAGCTTTTGTGTTACATTTTCTTTTAAGGAAGCTATGGTTGGTAGTCAGTCCCAGGTGGACTCAATATTACTGTGAAGCGCAGATTACAAAATACTATTTTCTTTTTTTTTTTTTTTTTTTGTTTTTCGAGACAGGGTTTCTCTGTATCCTTGGCTGTCCTGGACTCACTTTGTAGACCAGGCTGGCCTCGAACTCACAAAGATCCGCCTGCCTCTGCCTCCCAAGTGCTGGGATTAAAGGCGTGCGCCACCACCGCCCAGCTCAAAATACTATTTTCTAATAGAGAAGGAAGATCATTAAGGTTTGGGAGGTAAAAACACTCCTGAACCACATAAAAGGTTAACCTACCCTACCAAAACCAAACACCTGTGTTGCCCCACTAATAAAGTGAAACACCACCTTGCCCAGGCAAACCACTGTTCCCTAGTTGACTTCTATTTCCTTTTCTAACACTGGGGGCAAACAGCCAATTGAATCATCCCAGGAGTGAATCTGTTCAGTTTGAGATTTTTAAAAAATGTTATTTGTCACCCCTGTGTCAATATAAGACCAGAGAAATTCATCCTGAAAATGGCTAACACTGAATTCTCCTTCCCTACAGGTTGACCTATCTAAGAATTCCAGAGTACATAAATTTTTGGGATATGCCAGTTTCTTTGCTGGGTTGGCTGTCCTTTCTGGACCACCGATAGCAGGTAACTGAGCAAATTTCACGAAGAAAATAGAAATCTCACATCAATGGCCAACAGTGTCAGGTTTAAATGTTATATGTGACTTTCCCATATTTGCTCTACCTGAACACTAAAACAAGAAAACCTTAGAGTTGAAGTTCTGTAAATGTGTTTTTACTTACCTGGAAATAAGCAGTTTTACCTAAATTTTCTGCTTGCTGATTTAATTTAAAAACTTCACTACTTGCACAGAAAAATTACTCCTAGGAACAGGCTTAAATGTTAGATTCTCACAGACCAAAGATCCAATCTATTGATTGACCTTACTGATTGCTACAAAATTGCCACAAAAGAAGAATTCATCTTAAAATTCACTTTGCTAGTTTTAAATGATTTATTTTGTTTTTGAGACAAGGTCTCATTTGCCCAACAGGCTTCAAACTCCTTATTTACCCAAGGAACCTTAAGAACTTTCTGATCCACTTGTTCCCAGCTGGGATTACAAGTGTGAAATCAATTACCTGGGTAATGCAGTGGAGGGAAATTAAGGCAAACTCAGGGCATCCATGCTAGGCAAATAATCTGCCAGCTGAGCCAGCCCTCATTTTTGCTACTTCAGACCATAATTGAAAACAGTGATTCTGCCCTACACTAAAAAAAAAACACAAAAAACATTTATGGTGATGTTAAGTTTGAACTTTATTTTTTCTAATATTTATTTTTGAGGCAGGGTCTTGTGTATCCCAGGATGGCCTTAAACTCACTACTTAGAAAATGCTGGCTTTCAACCCTTGATCCTCCTGTCTCCATCTCCCAAGTGCTAGAACTATAGACATGCACCACCACTCTTGGCTTCTAGCTCCTTTCCTTATTTATTTATTTGTTTGTTTGTTTATGAAAAAGAATAGACTACAACAGAGCAAATTAGAAAGCAGACTCATTTATTGTGAAACTTTTATTTCATGCACATACCTGATGCATTGTAAAATGTATTTGTTTTCAATCAGAAAAAAAAAAAAATGTTTATAGCCTTTTCTTGCCCAAAGTCTAGAATACTTAGAACTATATGTAAGGATAAAACATGGAGCTCCTGATAAATACATGTATCCACTAATCCTAAGACTTTTACTTGGGGAGTCATAAAATTTCTATGCTCTAACAAGTCAAAGGCAGTAAGTATTCAGGCTACTTGCTAAAAGTTCACATAGATTTTCAGTCTAGGTGTTAGTTACTCAGAATATCTCAAGTAAGATTATGATAAGACACACTTGTTTCTGTGGGTCACTCCTCTCTGACAAAGAGAACTTTATGAGGACCAATAGATCTCTTCCCAAGTTCTCACTTCAGCAGCAACTACCAAAGAAACACTACAAATACTGGCTTTCAGATTAACTCAGGTCTTTGGAATGGAGCTGTAGCTCAGTGGTGGACTACTTGCCTAACACATTTGAAACCCTAGGTTCAATTCCTAGTACTTGAAAATCAAAATAAAGAAGTTATTAAGAGGTATGGGAAATTATGTGATTGTGTTCACCTTTAAATCTAAATGTTTATTGGTAATCTTCAGAGCTCTAAGAGATTCTCATTTTTACTTACCCGTCTTTATTAACAAATGAAAAGCTGAAATTCCTAAAAAGAATATAGACATGTTTAAGTAGAATCTGGTAAACAGTAAATCCTCATTCAAAATGTTTGTTTAAAATGGTAACAGTGAATACATAAAAACAATATACTTCTCCTTCCTGTATGGGAATGAAAAAGAAAAGAAAAGTTAGTTCTATACAACACTTTAATAACTCTAGGAAAGAAAAAAGTATTAGAAACCATGTAACTTTTTTTTAAAAATGCACTATTAAAAAAAAATCTAGAGCACATGGGCAATAACTTTATATACTTTTACCATGAGTATGACAAGAAATATAGCAGCAACAAAATTCCTTAACATAAGAATTCAAAGGACAAAAAGCCAAAACCCTACCCTTCCCCACATGTTGTCCTCCACAGAATACTTTTACCCAATCAAACCAGATTCCCTCTGCCCTTTTCTAATAACTAGTAACAAATCCAACTTTACTTAATAATATGGCTCAAATTAGACTCAGTTCCCTGGATGAAGGTGGTTAGTAGATTAAATGTAGGGTAAATGTCAGGGCACACCCAAACCTGCTAGTTTTTTGCTGTTGATAGCATCCAGAATTCCACGTTAGCACCAAGATTGTAGCTTTAAAAGGATGTGAAAAAATGATAAGAATTAATATTTGAAACCTTGTTATATTTCTAGTAGTCTCTTGCTAATAAGACATATAAGAAAAGCCGAAAGTGGTGGCACATGCCTTTAATCCCAGCACTTGGGAGGCAGAAGCAGGTGGATCTCTGTGAGTTCGAGGTCAGTCTGGTCTACAAAAGTGAGTCCAGGACAGCCAGATATACACAGAGAAACCCTATCTTAAAAAACCAAAAAAAAAAAAAAAGACATATAAGGATACATATAACTATTACAGAAAAACAACTTGGGTAGAAAAGTATAATAATATTCTCCACCATAAAATTCCTAATCTTGACTACAAACCATTCAACATGAGCTCAAAATAAAAAGGCTATTTCATTTCAAAATAGAAGGCTCATATTAGCAACCTATAAAATAAGACTGAATATAGTTCTCCCCTCTCCCACTTCTCCCCACTCCCAATAAACAACGAATACATTACACACTTACACATACTTAATCAAGCACAAATATATTGAAAACTGCCCTAACTTTTCAAATTCAAATAATCTGATTATCTCTCTATATTCACAGTAACCACAAAGCAACTTTAGCTTATTGCCACTCGGTGCACAAGAATCTTCACTCTCTCAAGACCCCCTACAGCTTTCACTCTGACATGTACTCTAAGTACATGTACTACTATAAGTACTTAGAACAAAAGTCTAAAACTGGCAATTCCTGGAATCTGCATTCTTTTACTTCAATATTGAACATCTGATGCAGAAAGTATAACCTTAACTCATCTATTTCCTTAACTTGAAATCAGTTATTTCCTAAAACTGACCATTTTGAACAAACTGTAAGAAAACTTTTAAATTTTTTGTTTAAGGTCTCACTCTATAGTGCAGGCTGCCTAGAATTTGCTATGTAGTTCAGGGTGACCTTGTACTCAGGATTCTCCTATTTTTCATAGGTTGAGATTACAGGCATGTGCCACCATGCCCTGTTTTAGAAAAATTTCAAATCCCTGAACAGATATAAGTTGGCTATGTTCCAGAAGAGATTAAAGTCCCTAAAGAAAATCTCCATATAAATCTGAATACTTATAAATCCAAATATATATATGTTTCCTTTCCCTCCCTGCACTGTCTCAGGTATTTCAACCTTTTAAGGCAAAGATGACAGGGAAACCAGTTATCTTTTACTAGCTCAGTATATTACAGGAAAAGACAAAGGATAAAATGTAAAGTCTCTGTTTCTTTAACAGACAAGCTATGTAACGAGCTGACAGGTCATTCCCTATTTCCAGTGTATCTTTAGTCAAATATAATACTGAACAAAACTTCTATCTGATCCTTGCTCCACCATTTACCAAATTAACCTCTAAAAGTCTTATCAGTTATGTTGACTTATTAATGAAGAATTTCTGTATGGCCTAAAAATTATAAGAAAAAAATAGCTCAATCTTTTGGTCTGTTTATAGACCACTGTGAAGACTGGAATGAAAGACAAATGAAAAAGTAGACCAAAGTTCTCTGTATAAATAAAAAGGAATATACTAACAATGAAGAAAATATGTAAACTGTTCATTACCAGGTGGTTAATTTCCCTCAAAGCCACCCTACCCACCCAGCATCCCTCTGACTCAGTATTCCTAAGATTGATAAATATCTATGAAAACATCAACAATAAACTCCAAATAGTTCTATTGTGGTTTAAAAGGAGGGAAATATCATTCTGCCTTTGCAAAGGTCAAGAGTAAGTGTTCAAATGCTAATCCTCTAATAAAACAGAGCACAAAGCCAATGCTTAAGTGCTCCTAGTAAATCTTACAGCAAATGTCTATCCTGGGGCCCTTAGTGAGTTCCTATCTTAAAAGGTCCTAAGACTTTAATTTGCTAAACCGTGTTTCCCAAGATTTATTCATAACATGACATATATAGAACATATAAATATTTTAAAACACCACCAACGTAAGAGATGAAACTGCAATACTCAGCCAGAGGACCTGAGAGGCAAAAAGATCAGGGTCTTATCAGGCATGGTGGTGGCACATACCTTTAATTCCAGCAATCAGAGGCAGAAGCAGATGGGTCACTGTGAGTCTGAGGCCACGCTGGTCTACACAGCCACTTCTAGGTCATTCAGAGCTACCTGGTAAAACTCACATCTCAAAATAAATAAAAGAAAATCAGTATCCACACAGCTTGGATGTTTGCTTCCTACTGAAGAGAAGTTGTTCTCATTAAGTAGGCCAGTCACAGAATTCTCACTCTCAAATCTTTTTTTTTTAAAGATTTATTTATTATGTATACAATGTTCTGTCTGCAGGTATATCTGCAGGCCAGAAGAGGGCACCAGATTTCATTATGGATGGTTGTGAGCCACCATGTGGTTGCTGGGAATTGAACTCATGACCTCTGGAAGAGCAGCCAGTGCTCTTAACCGCTGAGCCATCTCTCCAGCCCAGAATTCTCACTCTCAAAACTGAAGAGACTAGGAATCTGGGATTAAGGATTTCCTGGGTATATTTCAAGTTCTAATATGATAATAAATGGAAACATAATAGCAAGCCTAATGGGATTCCTTTTTTCTTTTTTTTTTTTAACACTTATTTACTTGCTTTGTGAGTATGTGTGTGGACATGTATATGCTACAGTGCATGTGTGGAGAACAGAGAACAACCTGTGATGATTCAGTTCTCTTCTTCCATCTTGAATCCCAGAGACAGAATTCAGGCCAAAGATTTGCAGCAAGAACCATTTCATTAAAATGTTAAGCCATCTCATCCACTCCCTAATAGGGTTCTTAACTCAGTTCAACAATCAAATTTTGAAATACATGGTAATAAATCTTCTTAGGATAATAAATTCCCTTTTCATGACATAACTCACAAAATCATATAGAAAGCATGTTGCTTGAACATCTCTTAATCCAAAATAATAAATCTTTGGGGGTAGTGACATGATGTCACAATGGCAAAATTTCCTACTATTAGTTTGTTTCACATATAAAATTATTAAAAGTATTATATAAAATTATCTTCAGGGGGATGAAGAGATGGTTCAGCAGTTAAAAGCATTTGTAGCCTTGCAGAAGGTCCAGGTTCGATTCTCAGCATCCACATAGTGGTGGTTCACAACTATTCGTAAGACCAGTTCCATGGGATCCAATGCTCTCTTCTGGTCTCTGAGGCACCAACCATGTCCATAGTGCACATACATACACATGCACACACATGCAAAAGACACATACATAAAAGATGACATAAATGAATTTTCTATTTGGACTTGGATCCCTTGCCTAAGATACCTTATTATGCATATGCTAAACACAAAATAGTTGAGATACTAGGTATCTTGGATAAATTCCTTATTAACTACAAGAATCAAGCTTAGATTTAAGTGGGTCCTAGGTAAGTTAAAAATTCAAGCTTGATGTTGGTATTAAAACATCTACTTGGAGTAGTGAACTTTTGTCTCCAGTACTTATAAACGACTTTCTCTTGAACCCATTTTCACCTGTACCCTCCTTTTACTAGCACTATCTACATCACTACCAAGAAGCCTTAGTCTTTTTCTATGATGCTAATATATTTGATAACCACCAGAAAGTCACAGGACACATACATGTGAGAGTAGGGGCTGCTGCTCCATCTTCCTTCCTTTGTAGAAAATTCCATAGCTAATACTAGTCACCTATTTCTTAGGGAATTATAGGTCAGTCATAGCCACAGAACACAGGACTCATCCTCGCTGACCTCATGTCTATCCAGCTCAGTACTACCCTTGATACACAGCATGTCTTCAGGACATGGTAAACATGCAAATGTTAGCTGAGTAAAGGAAAGAAGACTGTCTCCTTTTTTCTCTGAAAAGAAGTTATTCATGATCATTTTCCTTGTAAGAAGGAACAGCAGTTTTGATTTTTTTTTTTGCAAGAGTCAACATAAAATGAAGCGGTGTGTCCCTAATTTTCTCCAATCTCCACCCTAAGATGTGTTTCTGAATCCACAATGACTTTTTTTTTTTTTAATGATGTAAGTTTCTACCCAGATGACAATGATTCAGTTTCAAGTAAGACAGGTAGGAGGTTCTATTAACTCTAGTGGCTCTCAATAAAGACTGGGAAAAGGAGGCCCCTTCCTTCAAAATCTAAGACTTGCTGGAGAATTATAAAGGGAAAGGTTCACTCATTAACAGAATCACTCCTTCCTTCCAGGCTGGATATCCGACCACACACAGACATACACAGGCTCTTTCTACTTCTCTGGCACCTGCTATCTTCTCTCTTCAGTCTCCCTTTTCTTTGTACCACTTGTTGAAAGATGGAAAAGTGAACAGACTGACCTTCTAAGGACTACAATCAAGTAAGAGCTTAACAGAAGAAAATCTAAACAAGCCACTGAAAACAGAAGCTTAGAAAAAATTTTTTGTAAAAATGAGAAAGTAAGCCATATAATTTTTCTTTTTTGTTTTTTGAGACAGGGTTTCTCTGTATATCTCTGGCTGTCCTGGACTCGCTTTGTAGAAAAGGCTGGCCTCGAACTCACAGAGATCCACCTGTCTCTGCCTCCCAAGTGCTGGGATTAAAGGCGTGCGCCACCACCCAGCAAGCCATATAATTTTTAAGATTCCTTCTTTATTAGCACTGTCAGAGCTGTCCAATTGGTGGGAGGAGTAATAAATAAATACAATTTAAATTGTTATTACTTAATCAAACTGGCTAAAATTTGAATCTGTTGAAGCAGCTATCTTACTTATTAAATGAAAATCAGAATGTATTATAAAAAATAAGTCCAAACTTTCATTTGTACTATGGTAATTCTGTCACCAAAATATGTGACAATGTGCAACTGGTTGACTAGAGCTCTGGAACTAAGTCTTACTTAGTGACAAGAATGGTATATCACCTTCAAAAAAGTTTATTATTGTCTATTCATTATTAGTAATCTTTGTTTTTTTTTTTTTTTTTTGGTTTTTCGAGACAGGGTTTCTCTATTTAACAGCTCTGGCTGTCCTAGACTCGCTTTGTAGACCAGGCTGGCCTCGAACTCGCAAAGATCCGCCTGCCTCTGCCTCCCAAGGGCTGGGATTAAAGGCGTGCGCCACCACCGCCCGGCTAATCTTTGTTTTTTTTATTCTCTTAAGTTTATATAGTGTACTGCTATCTAATAAAACTAAAACTTGCTAAAATAATCTTTATTTGAAGATCATTTGAATGGTATTACTACCCATCTAAACAGCATTATCTTTTCACTACACTTAATTATGTAAAATATTTACATCAAGCTTGTAAATGACTCTTCAGAGCTAAACATTTCATATGGAAGTTGAAGAGGTAGTTTTAGGAGGAAATATGTTTAAATCAAAAGGTGAGTGCCATTTATGTCTAGTTAATAATGGCTCTTGCACTGAGCATTTACCTGTGAATAATGAACTCTTGGTTGTTTGGGTGACCTTTAAGAAGATAAAAAAGAGGCCAGGCGTGGTGGTGCACGCCTTTAATCCCTGCACTCGGGAAGCGGAGACAGGCGGATCTCTGTGAGTTCAAGGCCAGCCTGGTCTACAGAGTGAGTCTAGGACAGCTAGAGAAACCTTGTCTCAAAAAAAAGAATATAAAAAAGGATTTTCTGAGCAAAGCATGGTAGCATATACCAGAAGTCCCAGCAGTCAGAAGAATGAAGCAGGAGCATCTCAAGTCTGGAGTCCAGTGTGGGCTACACAGTATGAACTGTGTCCAAAATAAAAACCATTTTCTGCAATACAACCTCCCTTAATATCTCCTTCAGAATATTCCAACTATTATTATTCTCCCCTTACTCTTATCTGTTTAAAACATCTATTGATTACTTGATAAAGAAAAATCCTAAACTGAGAGCTAGAATTTGGTTCCAAGATGTATACCTCAATACTTTGCAAATAAGCCGTTGTGCAAATTTTGCCATTTGCTACAATTCCAGCAGCTGTCCTTATCTGACCGGGCCCACTCCTATTTACCATTTGCAATCGACTCATTCAATACTCAAATGGAACACCTTTCCCAACAAGTGGAATCTCCGCTCAGTTCCTTTACCGTGCTAGAGACTGAACCACTAGCATCACAGGCAAGCACAGCATCACTAAGCGACACCCCAGGCCCCTGTCTAAGTCCAACCGAGCTCTGTGACCTCACACTCCAATCTCCTCTGCTAGTCTGAACGACCCAACAGGATGTGTCCAAGGCTGCTATAAACGTTGGAGCCAAATGAAATCTCACCCATCTCAAAGTTGGCAAGTTGTTCTTATTAAAAAAGTAGTTTTTACATTTTAAAATGCTTATCTATTTTAAGCAAGGTTTCGATATAGATAGCCCAGGCTGGCAAATCCACAACCCTGCTTCAACCTCCTAGAATTACAGGTATGTATCATCACAGCCACCTAAAGTTTTTACATTTAAATATAAATATCTAATGTTCTTTTAAAATTTTTTTACATAATACATAAGACAACACAGATAAAAATATGGGGCTGGAGAGGTGGCCCAGCAGGTAAGAGCACTTGCTGACCTTCCCAAGGACTCGGGTCCCATTACTGGCACCCTCATTCACACACAGTCTGTAGCTCCTATGACCTCTTCTCACCTCCATGGGCACCAGGCACACAGAGGTACCAGACACATGCAGGCAAAACACCCATACACATAAAAAAAATAAAAAAATAAAAAAATAAAAAAAAAAACCCAATCCATGCAGTGAGTAATAAATCTCAGCTCTACTATTTGCTACCATATGATCTAAGTTGCTCAACATCTCTGAGCCCCAACTTTCTCCTCTGTAAAATGAGGATACCACCACCTACCTACCTTATAGTGTGAGGATTAGATGAAAATATACTTTCCAAGCAAAACTATCCTTCATAAACAGTAATCACTACTTTCTTCTGTCTTCTACAGCAAAAGAATAAAACCAATAGGAACAACTCTGAATTTCCCCTTCCATTTTGAATATCAATTATTTTCAAAAGACTTCAACAACCTAGAGTCTTTCCAAATCTCAGTAAACTGTATATTAATAGGCCCAACTAAAGAACTCCAAATTAACTTAACTCAGTCTGGCTTTATCAATCTCATACACCAAAGTTTTTTCATCCTACTAAGTGATAACAAGACCCTCAAAACCTAGACAATATAAATAGAGAAAGACTGAATCTCATACAAGGAAACTGCACTCACCTGTAGTATTTTCAGAATCCAAAAAATGGAGACTGGGAGTAGGAGGGTCACAAGTTAAAGGCCAGGCTATTTTATGAGACCCTGTTTCAAAGTACAAAGAAAAGTATGAGAGAGAGAGAGAGAGACCAGATCCCCAGTTTTAGGAAGCTAAAGACTTCCCAAATGTAGATTGTACAAACAATACACTTCTGATATTTCTATTCACTAACTGTATTATCATTTTCATTGACAATTTGATGTTATATAATTACTTTCCAGGACTCTGTAACATAGGATTATCACCCCAAATACATGTGAAGTTTAAGAAAAATACAATATTCACTAATTATTTCCCTTTTTCCTCAAGAGAGCCCTGATGAGACAAAAAGGAAACAAACATTAGATAGTGTGTATGGGTACAGTAGAAAATCAGTATGTCAACATCTAATAACTGTCACCAGTGTGTACTTAATTTTAAAAAATTTTCTTAGACAGGTTCTCATGAAATTATCCACTCTGGTCTCAATTGCTGTATATAGCCCATGCCGCCCTCAATTTTGCCTCAGCTTCCTAAGCAGCTGGAATTACAGGCATGCACCAGTTTTCAGCTAGCTGTGCACTTTTTGTATATAATAATTTATTTCATCTCCTTATTTATTTATATGGTCTTTTGTGACAGGGTGTCATGTAGCTCAGGCTGGTTTCAAACTCTCTAATAGCTGAGGATGACCCTGAATTTCTGAACCTACCTCTACCTCCCTGGTACTGGGACTACAAGCATGTGCCACTATGCCTAGCATAATCTTTTTTGGGGGAGAGTGTGGGGGAAGGTCTTCAATGTAGCACTAGCTGTTCTTGAACTCATATTCACTTGCCTCTGCCTTTAGTGCTGGGATTAAAGGTGTGCACTCCCCAGCTGCCTCACCTAATCTTAATCTTCATACAACCTTCAGAAGCATTGTATATAGTGCTCGTTTTCCAAATGAATATTGAAAATCAAAGAAACACGGTATTTAGTAAGAAGTCACAGCTCAAATAATCAACGTAAAACCTCACCATTCTTCCCATATATTACTTTTACTTCTTGAAAAGTACCAACAAACTATAAAAACTAACTTCACTGAAACAGTGAAGTTTGTTTTAGCTCAAAGCTGACCTAAAATTATACTAAGGATGAACCCACTTCTCAAAATAAAAACCACAACCATTATCTGAGATTATCTGCTATGGTGTATCAACAATGCAGTTTCCAGAAGACAAGTGAATAAATGAACAGTTTTAATAATGTTCTAGTGACAAATGCCCTTGTGCCATAAGCTAAATCCATTTTGCCACAAATATTCACTTAGGTTGACTCACATTTATTTGTGTTAATATATATACAAAAACAACAACAAAATAACCAAGTTATGTGGAATCAGCTTTTAGAACAGTTTAAAATTAATGTTTTATTAGGGGAAGTGGAGGGGAGGATTACTATTGCCTAGAATCACTAAGGAATAAAGGACAAGTCTTTTTGTTTTTTGTTTTTTTTAAGATGAACCTTTCGAGGCTGGAGCATTAAGAATACTGGCTGCCCCAGTGGGTCTGCAATGCCTGGCCTCAATGGAAAAAGTTGCTCTTTGGTCTGATATGATTTGATGAGCTGGAGTAGATTGGTACAGGGAGAGAGAGGCCGCTCTCCTTTTCTGAGAAAGGGAGGGGTGGGAAGGGGGAAGAGGATGGGAGGATGGGACCAGGAGAGGAGGGTGGAGGCCATGATTGGATTATAAAATGAATAAACAAATAAAAGAAAAAGAAAAAATAATGGCTGCCCTTTGCAGAGGACTGAAGTTCAATTCCCAGAACCCACATAGAAGTTTAAAACCATCTGTAAATTCAGTTCCAGGAGATCTGATGCCTCTTCTGGCTTCCTTTGCCACATGTGTGGTACACAGAAATACATGCAGATAAAACAACCAACCAAACAAATACTCATAGCACAGAAAACAAATTAAAAACAAAACAGAAAGACAAAACCTATGGTGTTACTTGGAATTCCTGAATTCTGACAAAGGAGAATCTTTCTGAGTCCCAGGCGAGCCTTCTACACAATGAGGCTCCGATACACTGATCCACTCCAGCAGCTTTTGAACTACGAAATCTTTCAGTGCAAACAACGAGCAGTGACATCTTAGTAGTAATGTAGTGATATATTTCATTGCCTACAACCTCTGCATTCAGAAGGGCGAGGTAGGACTGTCAGCAGCATCAAACTAGCCTAGATTTTACAGCAAGATCTTGTCTAGAAAACAAAACAAAGCCAAAGACCTAAACTTTAGTGAGAACTAAACAAAATCCTAAACTTTAGCAAGAACTTTTTAGGAATGCAGAGAGTGAACTAGGATCAGGGTGGACTGGGCTAGTCAAAATGAGGGGTTCCCTAGATTTTTAAAGACTTCCTTTTATGTCTATGAGTGTTCTGCCTACATGTTTGCTCACCACATGCATGCAGTGCCCATGGAGGCCAGCAGATCTCTTAGGCCTATAGTTACAAATGGTGTCAGCTGCTATGTGGGTGCCGAGAATAGAACCTAGATCCTCTGGAAGAACAGTGAATGCTCTTAACCACTGAACCATCTCTCCAGTCTGAGATCCTAGATTTTTTTTTTTTTTAAACCAAGACAAATTGACTATTCTTTAGGAACAAATGTGTTTGGATACTTGACAGCAAGCAGTACACCAAACTTTCTAGACATCTTTCCACTAAAAAAATTACAAATTCAATTGTTTCTACCTTATAGGAGCCCTAGCTAGCATAACAAAAACTAATGAAAATCATATAAAATTTTTAATAATAGCCCACTTTCAGGCATGAACTAAGGACTTGGAAAATCTTTTAAAATGAGTTTACTTTTCCCACTGACAAACTTCCAACTTCTTTTTTCCAGATAGAATCTCACTATGTAGTAGTGCAGGCTGGTCAGTCTCACAATCCCCCAACCTTGACCAACTTTTATAGCATACACTAATTTCAGAAGTAACAAATCTAGATGGAAATAAAGTCAAGGTGTCTTCCTCTTTAATCTGCATAACTAACTCTTACACTCTTTTAGTGGGGAAAAGATCACTTTATTCCTTTAATAGCATATAATAATATATCCTCTAATACTGTTTCTTAAAAGTGAGAGTTCAGAATGTCTTTCCACCTCAAAGCTAGCCAGATTTTAATGTTATTTAGAAGCACCAACCTGTAAATCACAGGAGTTTGTATTACCAAGTAAACAAACTTCATGTCTAAATTCTACAGCTGTTTGAAAAAAGCCCTCTGGAGCCACAGACACAGGATGAAGACTCACCAATTGGCAGGTGTCTTAAAATATATAAATAATAGATCGGTGCCCAAATGAGACCAAAAGCACATGTCCCAAGAGAGCCACTCATCCTGTTTAGCTAAGAGAGAAATGAGGGTAAGAACTTGTCGGTGACAATGGAAAAAAGAACTGGACCTCTACAAAGAGACATAATCCACGTAGACTTTTACAACGTCCCCTATACATATTCTATATGCCACTTTTCAGTTACCAGAAAGGCATAACAGAATAGGATAAAAATCAATATTATGACCCCCTTGAGTAAAAAAATAAACTGAAAGTTATGTTTACTGAGTCCACTCTTTGAAGAAATGTGAAGTCAGAGTCACTAGAAAAATAAATCCATATTTAAACCCTCATTATGTTTAATGACTTGATGTCAGTTTCCTCTCAAGTGAAAAGTAGTAGTTTTTATTTGAGAACACTTTACTACTCACTCTTATGTGGAAACTGATACCAGGTCATAGTTGGTAAGATATGGGTTTATAATATGGAATTAAAAGAAACTTACCCTTTCCCTCTGTGCAGCTCTGACTTCTAACCCAGTTTCTATAGAAACAGGAGGACAATGCCAGTGCCAGAAGTCTGGCAGTTACAACTCCTCTTTTAGTTGCTGAGTAACAGTCATATCCAAAAGTCAGTTATAGGTTTTGTCAGTAGTTCCTAAAAACAAACCCAGGAAGAAAAAAAGATGTTTAACTACTTACTGTACTTAGAAGGCTACCTTTAAATCCGGCAATTAAAAAAATAAAGAGGACTCACTGTTCTGTTTAATTAAATATATATATATACACACATATATATTAATGCTTCAGTTCAGTCATCCCTAAAGGAAGCAAACAAAACAAGATGTCTCAAAAAACAAAATGAAACAAAACAAACAAAAAACTACAAAACCCTGATCTATTTGATTCTCCACTAAGAACAAATTTCTTGTTCCTGAGGATAAATCAATATATAATACCATAAATGAATTTTGAAAAGTTTCCCAGAGTTGTTGACATTACTGAGGTTGATGAAAATTCCTCTTAAATCACATACAACAAATTTAAAAATAAAAATTATAGAATATGAAAATAATCTGGCTGCAATTTTTTGTTGGCTGTCAACATGGCTGCTTGGCAAAAATACTTCCGAACCTTTTATCATTAAGAACCTACACACTGGCTGGAAAGATGGCTCAATGGTTAACAGCACTGATTACTATTCCGGAGGACCTGGGTTCAAATATCAGCACCTGTATGAGGGTCCCAGATCCCTGGAACTGGAGTTACAGACAGTCGTGAGCTGCAGTGGTATGCAAATTAAGAGTATTCTCTGAATATTATACTTGACCATACTCTTTAATATGTTTTTTCATTGTGTGCTTTGGTAGTATAGGCTGAGTCTTGTTTCTATGTGAAGAAAATTAATTAGCCTGTGAAGTACATAATTTAAAGACAATTTAAGGGACTGGAGAGATGGCTGAGCTGTTAAGAGCACTGACTGCTCTTCCAGAAGTCCTGAGTTCAATTCCTAGCAATCACATGGTGGCTCACAACCATCTGTAATGGAATCTAATTCCATCTTCTGGTGTGTATGAAAACAAAGCATTCATACATATAAATAAATAAATCTTTAAAAAATTTTAATTGGGTACCATTCCTCAACCATGCCCATATCCACCTTCCCAAACTTCTAGGTTGGAGCAAAGCTCAGTTATAGAATACTTGCCTCCCATGAAGGCCCTAAGTTCTAGCCATAGCAAAAACAAACAAACTCCACAAAAAAGGAAAAAACCCTAAATCATGAGGCATCTAACAACCCTTAATATGCTCAACTCCTATGTGAGTATGTATGTGGTGTGTCAGGGCGTATTCTAAGATTTATTTATTTACTTTATGTATGGGTGCTTTAGCTGCATGAACATCTGCAACCAGAAGAGGGCATCAGATCACATTGTGGATGGTTGTGAGCCACCATGTGGTTGCTGGAAATTGAACTCAGGACTTCTGGAAGAGCAGCCAATGCTCTTAACCGCTGAGCCATCTCTCCAGCCCCTGACAGGGCATATTCTATCTCATGATGTGCATGAGATAGAACAGGAAAGAAAAACAAACAAACCTACAAAGTATTCACAAATCAACCAAGTAGGATAGGCAAAAACAGTAATCTTCCTATCTGTTAACTAAGGTTGGTTATTTTCTGCCCACCTGAAGCTGACCTCAGTACTCTCTTATTCCTACTTCCCTTGTAGAAAATGTCTATTTCATTCATGTCTGTGTATTGGTTTTTTCTTGGATTTTTTGTTGTTGTTTCCTGAAACAAAGCAAAATAATAAATGCCTCACAGTAATTTTTATTAATGAAATGTTGGATCTTATGCACAAGGAGTAAGATTATAATTATTAACTTTTATCACACAGAATAACTGTATCTAGATCAAAAGCAGTTTCTTTTTTTTTTTTAAAGATTTATTTATTATGTATACAATGTTCTGTCTGCAGGTATATCTGCAGGCCAGAAGAGGGCACCAGATTTCATTATGGATGGTTGTGAGCCACCATGTGGTTGCTGGGAATTGAACTCATGACCTCTGGAAGAGCAGCCAGTGCTCTTAACCGTTGAGCCATCTCTCCAGCCCCCAAAAGCAGTTTCTTAAACTTTATGTGTGTGTACATGATGTCAGGGCTTAAACCCAGTGCTTTCCACATGCTAGGCAACCATCTGCCAAATTTTTAATGTAATCATGAATTACCTGCAGATTTCCACCCATCCACCAGGTCTGAGACGAGGCTCATTGTACATTCCTAATCACCTTCCAAGTGATAATAATGTAATGCTAGTGGGCTAGGACCACATTTTTTGCAACAAGGATCCTATAAGTTAAGCAATATATATATATATATATATATATATATATATATATATATATATATATATAGTACTGAATTCTTTGGGGTCTTGTTTTCTAACAATTCTTTAAAAGGTTGAATATTTCTGAGTATGTATAAACTTTGTCTCTAGAGCAGTGGCTCTCAACAATGGCAGCACAGTAGAACTACTTGGGCACTTACAACAAAGGGAAAAAAATCCTTGAGGCTTTGCAGAGTCACTCTTATCCATCCCAATTCAAATCAATCTGAAGAACCTTAGCTATCGGAATTAAAATTTCCAAAGTTCCTCGAGGTGTTCTTATGTATATAAGGGTTGAGACCTCTGCTATAGAATGCAGAAAAACCCCAATTAAGAGTACAGTTTACTGATGTATTTTTTTTTCTTTTTCGAGACGGGGTTTCTCTGTGTAGCCATGGCTGTCCTGACTACCTTTTGTAGACCAGGCTGGCCTTGAACTCACAGAGATCCACCTGCCTCTGCCTCCCGAGTGCTGGGATTAAAGGCGTGATGCGACATCCCAACACTTGGGAAGTAGAGACAGAAGTTCCAGGTCACCCTTGGCTACATGGAGAGTTCTAGTGCAGTCTGGCTACAAGATACTTTGCTTAAAAACAAACAAAAAATGTATACTAAACTATTAAGATACTCATCTTGGGAAACAAGTAAAGCTATTAATATTCAATTTCTGTATACTAAGATATGTGATATAATACATAGCACCTCAGTATTAAATTTTATGATAGTTGTATTGTTGACATAGGTGTGCCAACAGGCTCATCTATATTTAAAAAAAATTCACTAGGTCCTTTTCTTGGGTAAAAAGGAAATCCACTGGTTACCCGAGAAATCATTCAATAAACTTACACAATTCATCCAACTAAAAAAAATATGCCAGCTGGGTGTGGTGCATGTGCCTTTAATCCCAGCACTGGGGGTTGGGGGGGGGCACAGAGGCAGATGGATCTCTTGTGAGTTCGAGGCCAGCCTGGTCTACAAATTGAGTCCAGGACAGCCAGGACTGTTAAACAGAGAAACCTTGTTTGGAAAACCCTTTAAAAATAATTAATTAAGAAAAAAATCTGTTTTGCCAGCCAGGCATGATGGCACACGCCTTAAATCTCAGCACTTTCCAGGCAGAGGATGGCTGTCAGTAAAGGCACTTGCTGTGAAAGCCAGGAAACCTGAGTTCAGTCATAAGATTCCACATGAAGGCAGACAAGGAAAAACTGCACAAAGTCATCCTCTCACCTTCACAAGCGTGCCTACATACACATACCACAGACACACGTTTTTTATGTGTACGGATGTTGTGTGTACATCTGTGCACCACATGCCTGCCTGGTGCGTGAGGCCAGAAGAGAGCATTAGATCCCCTGGAACTGCAGTTATAGATAGATGTGAGCCGCCATGTGGGTGCTGAGAATGAAATATGGGTCCTTTGGAAGAGTAGCCAGTGCTCTTAACGTGTGAGCCTTCTATTAAGTTCCAATTTAAAAAAAAAACAGAAACAACAAAAAAGAAGCCCAGTAACAAATCCAAAAAGAATATATCTATAATCTTTAGAGAAATGCTAATTTCCCTTGGCCCATTAATGCATGAACGTGTGCACACACACACAAAAATGCTTTCAATTTTAAGACAGACTTCAGTCATATTACTTTCATATTAATGCATGATAATTCAAGGATACCTCAATAAGTTCCTTGTTATGTTTCATTTAGTCAAGACATACAACTTTTCTTTTTTTTTTTTTTTTTGTTTTTTTGTTTTTTTGTTTTCGTTTTTTCGAGACAGGGTTTCTCTGTGTAACCCTGGCTGTCCTGGACTCACTTTGTAGACCAGGCTGGCCTCGAACTCACAAAGATCCACCTGCCTCTGCCTCCCGAGTGCTGGGATTAAAGGCGTGCGCCACCACTGCCCGGCTGACATACAACTTTTCTGGTGTGACTTTAAACATTTCTTCTCCACCACCTGTGTGTGTGTGTGTGTGTGTGTGTGTGTGTGTGTGTGTGTGTGTGT
>CAJQZJ010031560.1:1440322-1455519 GCA_907164525.1 Lophiomys imhausi
TGTGTGTGTGTGTGTGTGTGTGTGTGTGTGTGTGTGTGTGTGTGTGTATGTTGGGTTTAGTGCCTGGGAATGAAACCCAGGGCCTTATGTACCCTATGGCAAGTGTGCATCCACTGGGCCACATCCCCAATCCTTCAACTAAACAGCGGCCCTTCTTTGTTGGTGAGGTGAAGTTGAATGCTAAGCAAGAATGAGTGAGTACCTTGAAGATTATAAAACTGTTACTTAAATGATTTTTCTTTTTTTCTTGCTGTTTCATTTTGAGACAAGATCCTGCCATGTAATATTATCGACTGGCCTTGAACTCTATACTCCCTCCCAAATGCTGAGATTACAGGCATGCCACAGTTTCCAGCACTTAGGTAGCAACTTTAAGTTACAGTATTTATAGTTCTGCTCTGTATGCTCAAATACTTTTGAGCTTATCTTTTGGGAGTTCCTTTTCTCAGATCTAAAACATAACATTTTTGATCTCTTACTTACACTTTTCAAGTACCATCTTCTTTTCTCATTCCTAAAACATGATACGACCTTTGGTTTATACCTCTGCACTCTTGTGTCAGTGTTATTCAACTCACAGCCCAACGACCACAGAACACAGCAGAATTATCTGAAGAGCTTGTAAAGGAACAAACTCCCAGACTATGGTGGGCCTAATAAATCTCAAAGTAGCTAGAATGAAGGAAAAGAGCCTATTTCACAACTATTATGAATGTTAATATCATTTGCAATTAACTACCCACACATTTTCTCAAGTTTACAGCTTTAATCCTATCTACGGCATCCCAGTGTGTGTGTGTGTGTGTGTGTGTGTGTGTGTGTTGGGGGGGGGGGAGTAGTGAGGCAAAATTAATGATCCTGAGTCCATAGTATCAGATTAGAACGTAGACAACTTAAATGAGGCAATGTGTATACGGCACTTTGAAGAATGCTTGACAATAAGTATTTAATAAGTGGTTGCTGTCAATATGCTACAATTGATGATCTATCTCCACTATCTCCTCAAGTTTGCTTGCCCTTTGGAATTTAGTTTGGTTGACCCAATCACCATACTGCTTTTCCAGAATTTACTCTGTATATCTTTTCCACTAACCAAGTTTTTATATTCTCATTCACGTGTAACTGCCTGACCTATCCATCACAAACTCCCTCCACCATTCCATATCCTCTTCTACCTAACTCTTTTGTTAAGCTTTTCTTAAGCATCCCAACTTGAGACACCTATTCATATTGTCATATCCGTTATTATCTATAAAAACAACAAAAAACATAAGCAACTAATCTGTTACATCTTTACTATTATCTTAAACTGCTAAGTTTTTCCCTGGTGGTTGACTATTTACCTCTTTATACTTAGGTCCTTAATTAGTGTAAAAACTGTTAATTAGTGTATACCACTTAATTAGTGTATAACACTGTGACAGTGGTAGAAACTACCTGACACTTTGTATTTCCTATTCTCAGAATCTTGGTTCATAATATACAGTCAATATTCTATTAAAAACTTCAGCTGGAAGATGAATATTACAGTCACCTGAGTTGGAGCATGGTAAGTACTTTAAGCTCAGAACTTGTTTTTTTTTTTTTTGCTGTCAAGACTTAGCTTATCTGAGGTTTGAAGATACTTTGTCATTCAATAAATTCCTGTTAAGAATTTAAAACAGGGCTGGAGAGGTGGCTCAGCGGTTAAGAGCACTGGCTCCTGTTCCAAAGGACCCGAGTTCAAATCCAAGCAACCACATGGCAGTTCACAGCTGTCTAATTGCCAAGCAAGGAGGCACACGCCTTTAAATCATAGCACTTGGGAAGCAGGCGATCTCTGTGAGTTCAAGGCTAGTCTGGTCTACAGAGTGAGTCCCAGGACAGGCATGGATACACAGAGAAACCCTGTCTCGAAAAATCAAAAAAAAAAAAAGTTTAAACTAGCTAAGTGGAAGTGGTGGCGGCACATGCACTAGGGAGGCAAAGGCAGGCAGATCTCTGAGTTCAAGGCCAGCCTGGTCTACACAGTGAGTTTCAGGACAAGCAGAGCTACATAGAGAAACCCTGTCTGGAAAAATGAGGGGAAGAATGTAAAAACAGATCCAAGTTAGTAATAATGTGTTGTAAAGCCAGATGTGTCAAATGCCTGTAATCTTAGCACTTGGAGAAGCAGAGGCATGAAGATCTTGAGTTTGAGACCAGCCTGGGCTTCATAAGCAAGACTGTCTCAAAAAAGCTTGTAACCAACTGACTTGGAAATAGCAATTTACAAAATTTAGGTTTACTTAAGGCAATACTTATTTTCAATTTTAACCATCATTGCTAAGCTTTTAAAATGAACTCAAATTAATTCATAAGTCTCCTCATATGCTATATCTAGATTTTACTAAAGATACTAGGAAACCACACAAATAAATTCAAAGAGCAGTTTCCACATTTTAAAATCAGAACACTCCACCAGTCAACATTCATTCAATGCTGCTAATACTTAACTTCATGAATACCAGTTTCAAAAGTGTTACACTGTATACCTTCCCATTTTGCATATGGTTTTATATAACTTTTAAAATGCTCTGATTTTAAAGACTTTTCCTTCATTCCTGAAATGAACCCTGAGACCTCAGAAAGTTAAATATGTAGAAATGAAAAGCAATGCAACATAATCTTATTAAATCTCCAGTTAAAATATTTGACTAATTGGTTAACTACTTAAAAAGACTAACAAGAGAAAAATAATGAAAATTAGTATTTCCTATATGTATAAACTGCTTAGATATACAAGGAGGGTTCAAGTAGTCAAGCCTTAAGTGACCTAACTACCTCATCAACAAACTTGGCTTAAAAACACTTGTGAATAACACCCCAAGAACCCGAAAAAGCCTGTTTTTCTCATTTTGTCCCTCTCACTTATCAGTGTGATAAATAAGCTGTACAGCTAAAACATCCAAGAGGTTCAAAAAGTAGACTAGATACTATAGTTACCAGATTCCCTAAATCCTATGGAAGAAATTATGAACAGTTCTATTCAAAATTCCTGATACTATTTAAAACAAAGTGAGGAAGTTATAAGATATACAAAGAAAACTGTGCTGGCTCATTTGATTAATGTGCAGGGAAAATGCTCAGACTACTAGGATAACTGGACAATGAAAATGGTAAGACAAAAGTCACTTTTCAACATTCCCTCAAGTTGCAGTTGCCTAAATTTCATAATCTCTTTGAGGGACAAGAAAATAAAATATAAGTCCATTTTGGGTAAAATATCTATCATCTCAAAAAAAAATCCAAACAAACTAAAAACTAAAAAAACCAATATCCTTGAGTGTTTTGATAGCTGTAAATCCTCTTGCACTATAAAATACCAGGTGAACACCAAGGTTAATGGCAAAAGTCAAAAATTTAAGACACCAAGGCTCAAGTCCATAATCAAAAATCTAACACTTTGGCTCCCACATTAAAATATTTTTTCAGATGATAGAATATACTCAAAAATAAAACACAAAATAATCATCAAGAACCAAGTTGCACAATTTTGTAAAGACCTAAGTGAGGGGAGGGTGCCTGTCAATAGCAGCAATGTCTAAAGACTTCCAAGCAGAGAAATATAACTGAAGCATTACACACCCTCTCCCTAATAATTATATTTTTGACCTCTTAAAAAACCCTCTTACCTGTTGACAAGTTTATACAGCTGTTTACCACTGGAACACCACCTTGCAGAGTATAACCGTGGCATCCTTTGTTGAAAATCACCTGTTGCCTAGCAATCATCATCCCGCATGGAGACAAGACAGCACTAGAGCTCTTCCATCCGAGGTTAAAATTCAAAACAAGCCCAACAAGCCTGCATGTCAAGGTGGTCTTCGTCTGCAACTATTAAGTTTAAAACTGGCAAACAACCATGGTGTCTGAAGCCAAGGTGTGGAATTGCTGGCTTCCTCTTGAACTCCAGCGTTGTCACTGTGTACTGATGTATCCTGCTGCAAACAGGGGAGTTTTTCTCCTGTACTGGGAACAGGCTTCCAAAGCTCAAGAGCCCCTGTACAGGATAATGCAGGAACTAAAGGCAAACAAAATCCTCCTTAAAGATGCCTCCATTTTTTTCCTCACAATCTGTACTACCAACCGAAGTGACTGGGCCTGAGTGTGCGTTCGAACCTATGAAACCGTCACGGTGCATGCACATCCAAGGCATGTGGAACCACAGGTCAAATAAGGCACAGATACCAAGTAACGGTTCTAATTACAAACGCTAGCTCTCAGGAACTCTTCATCCATTCAGAACTAAACCCATCACTGTATAACTCTGGTAAGAAGCCCCTGGAGACGGAGGAGCTCCTCAAATGTGTCAGGAAAGGCTTTATTAACATCATCATTAACATTTAAAAAGCAACCGGAGCATTTCTCCTTCTTTTGGCAATTTGGTGCAAATGTTAAAAGTGCAAGATAATGCAATTTCAAACTTTTCTTCAAATTAAAAAATGAAACTAAAGCCAAACGTGATAGGTGAACAAAATAAATCAAAACTTAAATTTCAGGAACTCCGGCTCTTCAAACCAGCAAAGCCCCCGGCTTGTGCACTGTAGTGAGGCTTAGAGTGCTTGCCCGGCTTCTTGCATGCCAGCAAACAGCACCCAAATCATGTTGAGGCCCGAGAAGCAAAGGATCCCCTTCACTGCAAACAAAGGGGGTCACTGTAACACTATGATCCTTCAGAATTGACACACCGTGATAGTCAAAATGAAATTGATGGTCTCCCTGCTTCTTGCTCAAGACATACAAGATCTGAGCAGCAGCAAGTACCCCCTCGGCTGCAAACAAAGGGGTCAAGGTTTGCCGTCAATTCACTTCCAGGCAGAAAAGCATTTTCCTCAAAAGAAACAATTTATTTAGAATAAAACAAAAGCAGCTCAACTGTGAGCCCATGTTTGAGTGACAGCTACTTTTAAGCTGTGTGAGCCATAAAAAGGGTTTTTCTTTACTTTTCCAGAAATCTTGTGTACACAGCACAAAGCAAAGAGGTCATTTTTTTCCACTTAAAACACCGGCATTGGCATCACAATAGCAGATACACAATGTTAAGCTGCCATTTTAGTAAAATGCACAAAATACTAAACAGATTAGCTTTCTTCCATCAGAGGCCCATGTAAACTCCACATAAGCCACAACTTCTCTTCAAAAAGGTCCATTAGAGCTTTGAATTCCGTATCTTCATCCGCTGTTCACCAGTTTTGCTTGCGGGAGGGGGAAAAAAAGGTTATTCAGTACAAACGTTTACAGTATTAAAAATATATATATTTCCCCTATGCCATTATAGATGAACATAGTATTAACAAGACCTTCCTGGATAGTCCACTTAAACTTCAAAAAGCACCAATAATATCCACTGGCACAAACCTTGAAATGAATTTACTATATGAATATACAAATAACAAATAGAACAATAGGGTTTGATTCTTTTAAGACTCATCAAGGATTATAGGACTGAAAATATCCTTTATCCTCAAACAACTGACTAATGCACTGCCAAATGTTCAGGAAAAAGCAAATTTATAATTAACCAGTATCTTCTAAATATAACTAAAACAGTGGAACAGAGAGATGGAGTTTAGACAAACTTTTAACCCTTCTACACTTATTTTGTTATTTATATGGAGTAAAAAAAGAACACTCCATTACTGTGGATAGGGATCAAAGCTTCAAAGCCATTTACAAACCATCTTTACCTATGTTACCAAAGAGAGTGTTACTTTCTGTTAAGAAAACATACATACAATTTGCTAAACATCAGAAAACACTTCAGGACCCATACTTCTCAATTCTGTTCAAGTTATACACATAAAGAACTCTTCATCAAGCTTAACATTTTACTGTAGTTACCTAATTATTTCCCACTGTTAAGGATATCACTTTAACCAGAAAGTTAACAGGGGTAACTCTGGTTTTTGTTCTCATATCTTACTATTTCAAAATCAGACTTTGTGACAAAAACAGGGGGAAAAAAAGTCCAGAAATTGTCTCCATTTCTTTTTCACTTAAGTCATTAAGGCCCTCTTCAACAGAAGATCTCGTAATTCTGTTACTACAGAAGTTTTGAGGAAAGGTTCTTATATGGATACAAAACTGCAGTTCAAGTTGTGCCTGCAAAAATGAACAATTTTACCAGCTTAAAAAATGAATTAAAAAAAAAAAGAAAATCGGTGAACATCTGCCCATAACATAGTTTTTAAATAAATCTGGAAATGTCTGACTCAGAAAAATGCCTTTTACTGCTATGTATCAAATGATATAAGTGAGTTAGTCACAAAGAGAGTTTATCACCTTCAAAATAAAACAAAAGCTTATATAAGCCAGAGGATGTACATTTTAAGAGTTTACTTATAAAAGAAAAACTACCTTCAGTTTGATAATGTACAAGAACACGTTTAAAATTTAGGTTTCTGCATGAAAATTTCTTTACAGGAGGAATCCCTACTACAACCGGCAAATACTATTCCACAATTCAGTAGAATCATTTGCTAGAAGCTGAGTAACTGCTTAACTTTCCATAAACTCTGAAGCTATGATCAGTCTTAATCTCATTTTTACCAGTATATTTAACACATAAATACCATACTTAATTTTCTTTCCTTTCATTTTAGCTGAGTTTCTGAAAAAAAAAAAAAAAAATCAGTCACACTAAAGTAATTAAAGAAAAAAAGGGGAGGCTGTTAAAATGAGCATTCAGGGAGGCCAGAGGAAGATGTTGGATCCCTTGGTACTAGGTGCTGGGAATCAAACCTGGGTCCTCTAGAAGAGCAGCCACATGTGGTACATAGAAATACATGCAGGCAAAACACCCATATGCATAAAATAAAATTTTAAAAGAATAGATATATGAGATTCTGATATGGCTAATGAGATTAGAAACAGATTTAGACTTCTGCTTTCAATCAAATTCTGAAGGTTTAAGTGTCTAATTAACAGATATTATGAACCTGCACAAGAGTAGGCAACACAAATAAGATGGCACTCTGTAGGTAAGCACCAAACTAATTTACATAATATATACATTTGGAAATGGCATCAAGCCACTGTTTCAAAAAATACTGAAGCACTATTTGATCAAATCTAATAAAATGTCGCAGTGTCAGATAAGGGTTCAAACATGGAGCAAAAATCAGTACTCGGTAAGCTGTTAACCAACCAAGTTTTTAAAAAAGAAAAAACATCACAACACATTTAACAGTAAAATTAGATGTCACAGACTTCACTCTCTAACAGCAAAATCAATTGCCCAACTATCTTATTAAAAAAAAAAAACCTAAAAAGTTAATGGCTAGTGAAATTATTTAAACTAGAGAAAAAAAATCTACCTAGCTAAATAAAAATTGTACTTAAACTCCATGTACACAGACTACGCTTTCATCAGCTTCTGAACAGATGTCTATTTCATGCCAACTGCTGCTTTTTTGGAGGCAAAAGACACCCAAAGTCTTAGTTGTAGGATTTCAGGTATTTTTTTCCTATAGGCACAAGGACCTTTGTGCTCATAAGCTGAGTACATTCTTTTTCTCAAAAACCTCCAAATTAAAATACAAATTTTGTAATGAAAAACTAAAATTAAGTTACCTTTTTTCAGGGTTATTATTGATGCTATTTCAAATCTACGAGCTTTGATAACAGAAAGAAAACAGTCGGGCTCTGCAAGGCTTTGAGTAAGTCACATTCATATAGTGGAAAAATGACCATGATCCAAAAACTCAAGTTCCTAATCGTAACTAAATACTGTGAAGTCCTTAATATTTAAATGAAGGAAGAAAATCATTCTAATAATGGCCTTAGAAATCACAAGTGGTGGCAGAAGGGCACATAAAACAAACATTATTATAAAGTAACAGAAGCCCTTATTAAGAACCAGATGTCATATACTCAGCTCTTTATTTGGGGGAGAAATCTTGAGGGGGGAGTATGTGCAGGTAAGTTAAATTATTTTAATTACAGGAACCCAGAAAATCAAAAAAGCGGGGAAGGGTTCTAACACTGTCATTCAAACATCTACAGCCAGACAGTACTCAAAAATATTAAACATTAAATTTCAAAGACATTTCAAAACACTGTCAACAATGTAATGCCATTACTTTTGTTTAAACATAAAAATTAAAAAAAATTGAAGAAAATATCTTCAAACATATCAAGGGCATTTTACAATAACCTTTAAAAAAATTCTTTTAACTTAGATGTTTGATTAATATCCACTAGGGGAAAAAAAGATTATTTATAAGCCTGCAGACAACGATTCTATTACTGAAACCAGAAATTTCTTAAATGGATACAAAAAACTTCATTTTTGGTTTTGAAGTATGCACAATTAGAACTGTATTAGCTACACCTCTCAGTCAATAAAAACACTATTGTGCACCTAATTTACCAACAAATTCTCATTTTAAAGCACTTACTCATTTCTTGCAAGATGTAAATGGTTCATAACACAAGCCTCAATTTTTACCACTAGTGCTACAAACATGGGATACAAAACTCAAAAACTAATGATATGTTAAAGAAAACTTCCTGGGAAAAAACTGTGTATTTAAAGGAATATTTAAATACCTGATTAAAATAATTGGACTTTGCAATACCTGATCAAATTTCAGTCACACAATGCTTCTAGTATAGAAATTATCTATGCACCAATCAAACCATTTTTCAGTACAGATTAAATATTATCAGAAGGCTCTTTTCTCCAAATTATGATTTTAAAAATTGTAGGTTTTTTTAAACTCAAGATTGAGAAAAAAAAAAAACCCTGAAGAAAATGTTACCAGGGTAAGAACTCCTAATTAAAGCAAATCTATCTTCCTGGTACCTTTAGGGCATCCCTTTCACTTAATAGCTAAACCACCCCAATATCTATTTTAAAGTTTACAAAAATATATATATAAAAAAAACCACTAAACTAATTGAAAGAAATTTTCATCTGATGCTGTATCCCATTACACATCACAAAACAAGGAACCATGTCAAAATAGTAAATACAGGTTACACATGGACTTTAGGACGCACCACGGACAATGATCATGACCAGGTAATCTTCATCAGATTTGGCCAGTGCCTTGGCAGAGGAATCCAGGAACTGCTGAGAGAACTCACAAGGTGGGAAGGCATGAAGAACCCCGGTGTTTTCCTTGTCTTTGTTGCCTCCCACAGGGAGGCTGATCACCCCAGCTGCCTGCTTTTGCTTTAAATAGGACACAAGGTTCCTAAGTGGCCTTTGAGTAGAGGTGGCAGTGTCTGAGGAAGAGGAGGATCGGCTGTCAGAATTTCCAGGTACAGCCAGAAGAATGGCATAACCATTAGGCCCTGCCACTTTGATGCGACGAGTTACTTCATCCAATTTGGGCTGGTCCAAACGGAGCCGCTGGGTGATCTTGAGCTGGGCTACTTTGCCTCCAGTTGAACCCTCCACGAGTAGACTGCTAGCAACTTGGAGGTCACCCTGCAATAGATGCATGTTGGAAAGGAAGTTGCTGTTCTTCAGTAGAAGCATGCCCTGCCAAGCCAAACAGAGTTTGGGAGAGGATGCTGCCACAGGAGCTGTCCCTCCATCCTGTTTCTGGGAAGGTGGCTTCTGCTTTGATGAGGTGCTGGCACTAGGTGCATTGCCTTCAGATCGCTCTTCCTTTTTCAGAGGGTTTTTTCCCTCTGTAGGAGCAGTTGTCCGGTGCTTCCTATCCCGTTCAGCTGATGCAGAGTTTTTACGGTCTCGCTTGTCACTCTGGTTCTTCTCCAAACTGCCCCGTCTATCTCTGATTGGAGAGGGCCTTTCCAAAAGAAGACGAGATGATCGATCATTGTCACTGTTGTATCGATCTCTGTTACTGCTCAATTCTGGACTTCGGTCAGGAGAAGGAGTGCAGTGACGTTTTCGAGGCCGGTCACTCTCAGGTGATCTATCCAGATGCCGTCCTCCACTTTCCTCAGGCAGCCTTCGCTTCCTTGGCTGGTCCCTGCTGCTGGGCAAATCCCGATCACCTCTGTCCCTGTCCAATGACCAGCCATCCCTTCTTCGATCCAAGCTATCCAGCGGCTCATAAGCAGTCACAACACTAGCTGCAGCCCGAGCACTGCGTTCTCGAACTGGTGGTGGGGGTGGCACCCAATCAGAATCAGCATAGAGGTCTCTATCACGATCTCTGTATAGTAAGGGTGGTGTCCTATCCCGAGCACTCCTCAAAGGGTCAGGTGCTCGATGTCCAAAAGTATCTGTCACCAGGTCATAATGAGTCAAAGGCAGAGGCTGAAGATACTGCTGCTGGTAACGATGTTCTGTGTCTGCAAAGTCTACTCTAAGGCGACGATCTGGGCCACCAAGTGGGAATCCACGCATATGGGTCCAGGCAGCATGAGCTGCATCCAAGCTTTCATACTGTATGTATGCCCAACTGTCACCTTTCCGGTAGTCTATGGTTCGAATGGTGCCAAATCGGTCAAATTCTCGTGCCAGGGCAGCAAGAGGCACCCAAGGTCCCAGGCCACCCACCCAAAGTCGGGTAGTGGGTGTGGCTTTACCATAGCCAATCTTGATTGGATTCCGAATTATAATTTTGCCAGACATTGCTAGTTTGGCCCTGTGAGACATGTCTAGATTCTCAAATTTGAGAAAACCATAGGTACTGGTCTGGCCACGAGAAGGCCTCTTAATGTCCACTTCTGTGATGACTCCGAAACGATCAAAAGCCCTCCTGAGATCGTTTTCTGTCACAGTGATATCTAAGTTGCCCAAGAAAAGTGTCCGGTTGGCTCGCTGGTCATCTTCAGGTGATATCTCATCCACTTCTCGGAAAGGAGCAGCACCTGCTCCGGCTCCCACCCTCGGCTCCAGACTGTAAGTCGGGCGCACTCTGTCATAGAACGAATAGTCTCGTTCTCTTTCCAGCTCTCGGGGCAATGGTGGTGGGGGTGGAGGAGGCAAGCGGCCGAGAGCCAACTGCTGCAACCGGTAGTCTCTGTATCCCAAAGCAGCACCGCCAGGAGAAAGTGATCTCTGACCTCCACCTCCTCCAGGGGCATGCCTGTGGCTACCAACAGAGGTTCCGACCACGCTGGACGACGGAGGATACGTATCTTTGTCTAACGGGGAGCGGCTGCGGCGCCGGCTCACGTAAACGGCTTCTATCTTCAGAGGCCGGTCATAGAGCACCAGGCGGCCTCTGGCATGCTTGGCCGCCCTCGCGTCCTCTGGCCTCCGGAAGTTCACAAAGGCTACCCGCTCATCCCCGCTGCCAGAACCCGAGAGATGACTGATTTTAACACTTACATCGCCGAAGCGTTTGAACTCGTGAAACAGTCCGTCCTCCACCGCTTCGTCACTCAGCTGGGACCCCAATTCGCTTATCTTCAGGGTCTTGTACTCCACGCCGTCCCCGCCGCCAGGCGCTGAGGAGGCGGCCCCAGAGGAACGTGACTCCCCGCCTCCACCCCGGGAGCTGCTGCGCGACTCGCCCCCGCCTGAGGAATTTTTGGTGCTCGGGGAGCTGTAACTATGCAAGCGGCTACTGGAGCTGCCCCCACCAGTGTCGTACTCGCGGCTGCCACCTCGGCTGCTGGACTTGTCCAGATGAAGGCTCCGCCGCGACCCGCCGCTGTCCGTCTTCCCGCTGCTGCTCCCATTGCTGCCGCCAGAGACCCCTAACTTCTTGCTCCGTTCCCCACGAGAACTGGAGTCCTCACCGCCACGGGAGCGTTTGGGCTTGATCGGCGAGCGCTCCTTTCCTTTCATTGTTGAGGGTCGCCGGAGGTCGTCTCTGCGGAGCTGACTAACCCGCCACCCCGCGCTCGTTTCACACAGCGGACTCGCGCGCCGCCATCTTGGACTCCGCCGCGGCAAAGGCTCCCGCCCCGCAGACCTCATTGGCCAATTAATTCCGTCTTCAGCTTTCTCATTGGAAAAACTATTTGTCCGTCTTTACATCTCCCCGCACTACGGGAAGGCCCCCGCCCCGACGCTGTTATTGGGTTCCCAACGCCCTAATCGGAGTACCTCATTGGTTATATTCGTTGTCTATCTTAACGGTTCCTCGCGCCAGGCTGTAGCTCCGCCCCTGGCTCTTCATGGTCACCTGACCCAAAGCCCACAGGCGTTGATTGGACAAAAAGCCTGCCCTGTAACGGTACTTCTAGCACGGCGAAAGCAGCGATCCCACCTTCTCTTCCCTTTCATTGGTTTGTGACCACGTCCTTTAGATCACTCCTCGGGAAGCCTGAACTTCAGTTCTGGCGTTTTTGGTTTTTTTTGTTTTGTTTTCCTGAGAACTTGGCTCTCCCAGTTCTCGCGAGAGACAAAGAGGTCGCCTGCTCGCTCACTCGCTCTCTTTCGACCTCAGTCTTCCAACTTGTCCCGCGGCTGAAGAAAGTTTAAATCTGATTGGATGTTGACGAGGAACGTGATAGGGTAAAAGCGCTGTCCATCACTCACTTAAAGGGGTAGCCCCCTAAACTGAGGGGGTCTGAAGGCGAAAGACTAGAACACGCGCTACCTGCGCGACGTCACTTAGCTGTCGCGAGATGGTGACACTGCGCCAGGCCCGCCTCCCCGCGCTTTCGGCGTTCTCTTAAACATTTGTTAGGTCCTACGGCGTACTTGGCTGTGCTTCGGTCCTTCGAGTCTGGAACTTGCGGGCTCCGCCGGTCCTGTGTGGGCGGGAACAACGGGCTCGGTGGTCCTTCCGGTTGCCGGCCCTCGATCCCCTTAGGCAGCTGCCCCGGGAAGTCCGGCCGACACCATCTTAGTTAGCAGTCTGAAAAAGCCCCACCCCCGTGCGCGAGAAAGCGCCTGCCCGGGTCTGCGCGGCTGGCTGGGGCGATGTGTTAAGGGTTCACCGAGCTTCGGGTCACGCTGACGCCCTGGGCGGTACCGAGTCACTCCCCGCCCGCGGACAGGAAACAGCGCGGCGGAGACCTGGCCACTCTGTGTGGCCGCCTTTGGGCCCGCAGCGACCTGTGCTCCCACCCTCCAGGCCTGCTGACTGGTCCGACCCGCGGGGCCGCTGCAGACCTTGTCGGATGCCTGGTTTATGTTGTGAATTCGTGTACGGTTTTAAAAATATAAAAGAGCCGTGGAACATACTACAGCTGTGCTTAACTTGAATGCTTCTCACAGAGAGGGCACATGGCATTTTCTCTCGTTTCTTGGACCTCAGCACTCCGATTAGTCCATATTAATCCGATTAAATACAGTGACAGGGCAACCTGGCTGGCTCACTAGATCCACCTCCTCTGACTACTTTAAACGCAACTCCCCCCACTCCCATCACATGCACCTCTATTGTGTCGAGTAAACTTTGTAATACAGGTGATCATGAGATTAGACTGGTAGTTTATACCACTGGCGTTTCCATTCTAGTGAAGGAAAATAGGTTTTTTGCAGTCTCCCCAAGAAAGATTGTGGTATTCACGTAAGACTCCGAATAGAGAATGTGTTTTGAAACAGGACATTTTACAAGGTAATAAAAATGTCCCGTTCCCCAAACCCCTGAAATCTATTTTGTTTATTTATATATATAAATTTACGTTTTTCGAGACAGGGTTTCTCTGTGTATATCTGGCTATCCTGGACTCTGTAGACCAGGCTGGCCTTGAACTCACAGAGATCCTCCTGCCTCTGCCTCCCAAGTGCTGGGATTAAAGGCCTGTGCCACCATGCCTGGCTATCTAAACTTAAACTGTTTGAAGATTAGATATAGCAACCGGGTTAACCCTATTTCAACCGTTTTGGTTTGTTTTGTTTTGTTTTGTTTGTATATAATACTGAATTGGTGAACATTCGGACCAAAATCTTTTGATCACATCAAAGGGATTTGAAAGAAGCCCAACACAAAAACTATAAACCTTAAAATACTATAATGCATAGATATCACACCCCTTTAATCCCAGTACTTGGGTGGCAGAGGCATGAGGATCTCTGCATTTGAGGCCAGCCTGGTCTACAAAGTGAATCCAGGCCAGCCACTCAGGGCTGAGAAACTGTCTCAGAAAAAACAAAAAACAAAAAAACCCCGAAAACAAAAGTAGCTTTTGTTGGGGTTTGTGGAACACCTGTAATCCAAGCTATTCCTGAGGCTAAGGATTACAAAATCTTCATTAGCCTGAGCAACTTAGTGAGATTCTGTCTCAAAACCACCTCCACCCAAAAGAAATCTGGAGACATAGGTCACGACACCTGGACACCTATGTGAAGCTCTAGGTTCAATCCCCAGTACTGGAAAAAGTTCTTAATAAAAATATTTATTTATTTTAGCAGGGCATGGTGGTGTACCCCTTTAATCCCATAGTTAAGCACAGCTATAGCATGTTCCACAGCTCTTTCATAAAAGCAAACCCTACACGGAATCACAACATTAAATAGGCATTCAGGAAGGTCTACAACGGCCGGGCAGGTCAGACCAGCCAGGAGGCCTGGAGGCTGGGAGCACTGGTTGGCAGTCTGAAAAAAACCCTACTGTGAGAAAAAAAGTGCCTACTGGGGTATGTGAGTGTCTGCCTGGGGTGAGTTCAGGCCTGATCCACTTGAAAAGGCAGAAGCAGGCTGATCTCCTTGAGTTAGTTCAAGAACAGCCAGGGCTATATAATGAGACCCTGTCTTAAAAATATTTACGTGAATATATGCATGTATGCTAGTATTCTAGTGCCCAGCGAAGCCAAAATAGGGTGATAGATCCCCGGAAGCTGGAGTTACAGGGTTGTGAGTCATCAACCTGGGCCCTGGGAAACAAACTACAGTCCTCTGTAAGAGCAGCAAATACTCTTAACCCCTGAGCCATCTCTAGGCCTGCAGAAATAATTTCTTAAAAGACTGCTAACATAAAATTCCATCAGTCAGAGAAAAATGTGTATAATAAACTACCAATTGTGGTTTTAAAAATTGTGTATTGCATATGTACACTTATATTTTTATTGAAATTGTTACAGAGATTGCTCTCAGGAGCAGGGCTGAAGATCTGGAATTAGCAAGAGACCTTTTGATACTGTAAATGAAAAATTTTCCTTGTGGGATTTTAGTTTAAAAAATATATAATAAGCCGGGCGGTGGTGGCACACGCCTTTAATCCCAGCACTTGGGAGGCAGAGGCAGGCGGATCTTTGCGAGTTCGAGGCCAGCCTGGTCTACAAAGCGATTCCAGGACAGCCAGAGCTGTTAAACAGAGAAACCCTGTCTCGAAAAACCAAAAAAAAAAAAT
>CAJQZJ010031560.1:1455619-1477293 GCA_907164525.1 Lophiomys imhausi
AAAAAAAAAAAAAAAAAAAAAAGACTGCTAACATAAAATTCCATCAGTCAGAGAAAAATGTGTATAATAAACTACCAACTGTGGTTTTAAAAATTGTGTATTGCATATGTACACTTATATTTTTATTGAAATTGTTACAGAGATTGCTCTCAGGAGCAGGGCTGAAGATCTGGAATTAGCAAGAGACCTTTTGATACTGTAAATGAAAAATTTTCCTTGTGGGATTTTAGTTTAAAAAAATATATAATAGTATATTTATTGTTACAAGAAGAAGAGCCTTTTATTGGACTAAAAGGGGGAGAAGTTGGGGGAAAGGATACATCTTAAATTTAAAAAAAAGAAAAAAATACAATTGTAGAATAGTTTTTGAAGACTACCCCATGTTCTGAGCACACAGTCTCAACGATTGAAAGATCATGTCAATCTTTTTAAGTCTACAATCCTGTTCCCATTCTCCCCTGCTCCACTATTTTGTTGTTGTTGTTTTGTTCCAGGCATGCCTGATACATTTTTGCCTCTGATGTGGAATCCACCATTTCTACAAAAAGTTCTGGCTTTCTTTAGTGGAAAGTGATATTGAAAGATAAAAATTTGGATACTGGGAGACAAAGTATTCATACACATAATCTATATAAAACATAAACTAAGAGCTTTTCATAGGTGTGTTATTCTATTCCAAGATCATATGAATACTACAAAAAGAGAATTGAAGACATAACCTGATTATTCAATGTAATAGCCAATCCAGAAAAACTTTGAAGTGACTATAATTTAACCTCAATTGATTAACATAAGTGACTTCCTGATCCAAAGGCAAGATAAGGGCCAATCAGTGTAGTTTCGCAGACCTATTGGCAGGGGTTTGAGGAGTACTGAGAAATAGAACTGAAGGAGATGAGAAGAGACAATATATGTGCTGGTGCTTGAGGCAAAAGCTTAGTGGCTTGTTGGGAGCACCAGGGATCTTGTTGAAGCTACTTTCCCACATCTGACAGTGTTAAGATGGCTTCCTCAGGGAACTGGTAGACTGCCTGGAGCCAAGAGGGCTGGTAAGTTTAAAGCTAACAGTAAAAGGCCATCACCTTTTGATAGTAAGAGTCAAAATATAGCCTTTTACACATGTTTGCCCATGACAGAACAGAATAATGGCCTAAGAGGGACACACATGTTTCTTAAAAGTATAATCTTTTTATTCTGCTTGTATTTGATGTTAAATGTTTATAGAAATAGAAAATCATTTAGAAGCCATGCTGTGATTAAGTGATTTATTTTGTCTTCATTTCCTTTGTATTCGTTGAAGCATGAAGCTGTTTAAGAGAGGTTTTAGCAGCTTGTATCTACACATGTACTTTGCAGAGGGCTGAGAAAGGATAAAAGTGACCCATGGTTTAAAGGCCAAGGACTTGGAACTCTTCTTTGGGTGTTGTCAATGGAGTTGTTGAGATGCAATCCAAGCTTTCCTCTTGTCTCCAAGTGCTCGGTGGACAGATCCATGATGTGCCCTAGATGAGGAGAATCTTTCAGTGTTTATGACTATAGTTAAGCTAGCAACAAATTCCCCTAGCACCATAGCAGTACATCAATCTCTTAGTGCTCTGCCAAAATCCAAGAAACAGTTTTGAGGAAAAGCTTTCATAGACCATTTTTGCTTCAGTGTTGGCCCATTGAAGTTATACTACTCAAAGCCTTAAGGAAAAATTACTACTATATTTCTCTATAAAGTGTTTTTTTAATCTCCTTTAAAATCAGTTTTAAACATGAAAGGAAAAAACAAAAGATTATGCACAACTTAAAAAATATCAGTATAATTTCAATGTTCTTTCTATCTTTGTTCTTCCTAGGTTTTATTGTTTGTGTATCCTCAATGCACACACAATTATGATTGCAAAATGAATTTATTGTAGAACTTGACCTGTTTAATTTCCTGGTGTATACAAACAGTACTAAAGCTGGAGACTAAACATATTTTCCTTCCATACTAGTAAATTAAAATTTTCTGTCTCATTTCCTAAAGTAAATTGAGTGGTCTGTTGATATTGAGATTTGTTTTATTTGATACTATGAAGAGTACATATTTTACCTGTGAGCAAATGATCATGTTGAGACCTAGTTTGCATTATAAAGTGATGTGTTGCAGGATATTTGATCACATTGTGAACCTCAAGATACTGGAAAAACTGTTTCTATTTGTGGTGTGACTCAGCCCTAGCACACACCTTTAATCCAAGAGCTTTCTGTTTATTGTAAACAGGAATAAGTAAAGTCAACCATAGGTCAAGAGGTGGAGTAAGCATCAGTTGATATGGAGTAAACACAGGGGAAAAAACATAGAGAGTGAGAGGAAGTCAAGAGGATAGATAGAGAGATGCACAGGAAGTAGAAAGAAAGGGACATTCAGTTTGAAGGGTTTTTGAGATGGGTGGAGAAGGAGAATGGGCTTTTCCTTCTGGGATGCCTGTTGAGGAGGAAGGTCAGCTAGGAGTTTTCTCTGCCTCTTTAAGCTAGCAAGCTTTCACCCCAGTATCTGGCTCCTAAGTCTTCAGGAGTAAAAAATCAAACAATTGAGATTGTGTTTAGAAACAACAGTGATGAACTTACTTGTGATTTGTGTGAGTTTTAAAGACAAATTTTCTACATGGGTAACTGGGGCAGAAGAAGTGTTAAAAGTCTGAGGCTAGCCTAAGTATATAGTGAGTTCCAGGTCAAGCTGGGCTACAGAGAAAAACCTTGTTTCAAAATATGTATGTAATTCATAGCATGAAGTTTACCCATTTAAAATAATGTCTTAGTATACTTACAGAGCTTTGCATGTATATCATCTTACTATTGTTGTAAACACACACACACACTATGTTGTAACTTCTTCATGACTAACCCCTATTATAATTATATCCTTTATTTATATTCCTTATAAGGTAGTGATGAAGAGCATAAATCAGCCAGTTTGGATTAATGTCAACTGTGCTGTGGGCCTTAGAAAGGAGTTACTATTAACTCCTGTGGACTTTAGCTTTATTATCTATCAAATAGGAATTATCAAAGAATTTAAATAGTAATTATCAAGGAATCTCATTGGGATTAAATGGGTTAGAACATAAAAAGAGCTTAGAAACAGTATTTTCCACATTGTAAGTGCTATACAAATGTGTTGTGTGACACTAGGGAGACATGAACAAATATCTATTTACCTCAGATAGAGAACCAATTACAAACCAAAGTACAGATGCCACCCAAGTCCAATTTGTTTTTGTTTTTGTTTTTAAGATTTATTTATTATGCAGACAGCATTCTGCCTGCATGTATGCCTATAGGCCAGAAGAGGGCACCAGATTTCATTATAGATGGTTGTGAGCCACCATGTGGTTGCTGGGAATTGAACTCAGGACCTTTGGAAGAGCAGCCAGTGCTCTTAACCGCTGAGCCATCTCTCCAGCCCCCAAGTCCAATTTGTGAATCAATGAGTTTTATTGGCGTTTTTTACAGAAATATGGGTGAAAGGTTAAGTATAGGAGCAGAAATGACTCGAAGATAGCTGTGTCATTGAAAGCCCAGCCCAGCACACTGCACAACTTGTAGGTAGCTCAACAGATTGGAGAGTATTCTTTCCAGGTAGCTAGGCTGTCTTGAGCCTCTTCCAGGCAGCTGAAAGTATCTCTTCTTCCAGGCATCTTGGATGATGGGCTTCTTCCAGACAGCTTTGCTCATCTGTGAGTGTCTCTCAGTAGTCCTTATAGCTTATATATGCTTGGGAAGGGAAGGGCCTAGTGTATTTGGTCAGTTTCAGGAACTTTCTGAAGTCTTTGAGTTGTTTGCTTCCTATCTGAACAGGTTTCTCTGTGGGAGAGAATGTTTCACCTCCTCTAAAATCACCCTGTTGTTTTACCTCCTTTCTAACACCCTGTGTCTTAAGGAGCTTCCCTCTAAACTGGAAAGTTTTGATCTGGAAGAAGCTGCTACACAATAGAATGCTTGAAATTACTAGTATATTCTCCAGTTCAACCTGGTTACCAAAAATTTGATTAGCTACAACCTTTATTTTATGGCACAGATTCATCCTTGTTCTATAGGACTTTACATTTTTAATTATTTAGCCAATAAGATACTGAATGCCCATGAACTCAACCCTCTATCAAGCACTCAAAGAAACAGAAAATTATCAAGAATTTGTATCTACCTATGTACTCCTCCTCAGGTTGTATGTGTGTGTGTGTCTACATACATGAAATATGTGTATATGAGTAAGTGTTTGCTCAATATAATTAACAATCTTTATTTTTAAGAAATTTTAAATAATTACACACATGTGTTTGTGTGTATATGCTTGCACATATGTCCCTTAAAAGTAAATTCTTTTAGTTTTGCTTATAGATGATTTTCTTTTTCTTGAGACAAGGTCTCATGTAATTCAGGCTGGCCTCAGACTTACTGTGTAGCCAAGGAAAATCCTGAAATCTGATCACCTTGCCTGTACCTCCCTAGTGCTGGGATTCCAAGCTTGCATCAACATGCTTAGTTTATGCTGTGTTGAGGATTCACAAATGCCAGGTAAATACTCTACTACATGAGTTACATCCCCAGCCCTTGTCCTTGATTCAATCATACCTTTTCTTTTTTTTTTTTTTTTTTTTGGTTTTTTCGAGACAGGGTTTCTCTGTGTAGCCCTGGCTGTCCTGGACTCACTTTGTAGACCAGGCTGGCCTCGAACTTGCAAAGATCCACCTGCCTCTGCCTCCCAAGTGCTGGGATTAAAGGCGTGCGCCACCACTGCCCGGCTACCTTTTCTTATATATAAAGTAGCCCATAATCCTAACAGGTCCCTCTTCCTCCTTCTACTTTTACATTGTGTGTATGTAGGTGTGTGTGTGTGTTTGTGTGTGTGTGTGTGTGTGTGTGTGTGCGTGTGCGTGTGCATGTGTGTGTGTGTGTGTGTGTGTGTGTGTGTATGCATGCATATGCAGAAGTCACAGGACAATTCCTGGTTCTCTTCTTCCACCTGTGGTTTCCAGGGATCAAACTCAATTTGTGGTTACTGTTGTCTGTGACTTGTCCCCTTGCATGTCTTCTATTATGTTTCCTTATATGATTCATGGTGTTTAAAGCAAGGTTATCAAAAAAATAGCAAGGTTGTCTATTGTTGGTGGCTTGAAATTCAACCACTAGCTAAACTTCCTTATTGTTTGTGTAATTTAGTGAGTATATTCCTTAGGTTTTTTAATATTTAAAAAATCATATCATCTATGTGTAATATTTCTTCTTTTCTAGGAAAGCACTCTACTTCTGAGCCACATCCCCAGTCCTACCTTTTTATCTAATCCTTGTTTTTCTGAATTATTATGCCTATTTACAATCTCTGATACAGTGTTCATGGGGGAAAAAATGAAAACGACAACTAGAAAGATGGCTTGTGAGAAAAGTGCTTGCCTTGCAAGTTTATGACCTGTGTTCAGAACCCACATGAAAGCCTGTGTAGAAGAACATCTACAATCCCAGTGCTCAGATGAGTACACATCAGTGAACTGCTAAGTTACAAGAGAAACCCTGTCTCAGATAGCACAGGTGAGGACTGGCACCTGAGGTTACCCTCTAGCCTCCATATGGGTTCACACTTATATAAGAACATTGGCATAAACACACAAAAATATTCTTTTTTAAAAAAAGATTTATTTATTACGTATACTGTATTCTGTCTGCATGTATACCTGCAGCCCAGAAGAGGGCATCAGACCTCAGTTTAGATGGTTATGAGCCACCTTGTGGTTGCTGGGAATTGAACTCAGGACCTCTGGAAGAGCAGCCAATGCTCTTAACCTCCGAGCCATCTCTCCAGCCCACAAAAATATTCTTAAATGATAATGATCACTCCTGTCTTAGTTCTGATTTTTTTTTGGGGGGGGGTTTCGAGACAGGGTTTCTCTGTGTAGCCCTGGCTGTCCTGGACTCACTTTTGTAGACCAGGCTGGCCTCGAACTCACAAAGATCCACCTGCCTCTGCCTCCCGAGTGCTGGGATTAAAGGCGTGCGCCACCACAGCCCGGCCATTAGTTCTGATTTTAAAGGAACTGCATCTAATATTCCTCCATTTAGGGTTGTAGAGAGCTGCGATGTGCTGCGCCCTAAAGATGGCGCCGGTCTCCGCCTTCCACCAACCCGACAGTGAGCGCTCTCGATGATAAACAAGTCCATATTTGGCTAAGACCGCTGATTTGGCTTGCTTCCGCATACGTGGGCCTCTAAGATAGCACCACTTGGCTTTACTTGATTGGCTGTTCATTTAGTATTTAGCCTGTGGGTTGGGTCTGCCCGGGCATTCGGAAGACTGTTTTCAAGGGACCTGAATAAACTGCTGGAGAAGAGCTTTTGTGAGTTGCGTCATCCTTGCTGGTCGAGGGGGACGCGACAAGTGGTATCCCGTATGGGGAACCAGAAAAGACTCAGAACTCCTGCAGTCAGGGGCAGCGCTGGTAAGTTCCTGGGATAAATTAGGACAATAAAGTTTCACGGAGATAGTGAACACAAGGTAAAGATTCACGGATAATAGCGAACATACGGTAAAGATTCGCGGATAATAGTGAACATACGGTAAAGTTTCGCAGAGATAGCGAACAAAAGGTAAAGTTTCGCGGGGAAGCTGCGAACCGAAAGTAAATTTTTAAACATGGGATTGTCTGAGTCACATCCAATTTTTCTGGCTCTTCGGGAGCTACTTTTAGCTAGGAATTTGAAGATTAAGAAGTCTACCCTAGAAAGATTTTTGAATGAATGTGATTCCGTGGCTACGTGGTTTGCGGTGTCCGGGAATCTTACGGTATCCTGCTGGGACAAATTAGGCAGGGACTTGGATTTTGCTTGGGAACAAGGTACTCTAAAGCATGGAGTAAGACCAATTTGGAAAATGGTGAGGAGTTGTTTAGAAGATCAGAGATGTTGTAATGCAATCAAAGAGGGAGAATCAGCCTTGGAACTGCTGCAAGGGGAAAGATCTGAGCAAGTAGACAGTGAAAAGGAAAGTAACAAAGGCGAAAGATTTGACCAGGCAGACAGTGAAAAGGGAGGCAAAAAGAAGGTTCCTCTCTATCCCGATCTTAAAGATTTTAGAGATTTTGAGGACTCAGAGAGCACGGATTCTGAAGGAGAGCTACATGCTCTAATAGAACAGTTGGAGAGGACTGTTATTAGAAAAAAGGAAAAGAAAAGGGTAAAAGAGAAGGACACGTTGGCGGCAGTCGGTGTGGGTGAAGCCGTTGCTGCAGCGCCTTCAGCCACGCTGGTGGCGGCTGGTGTAAGTAAAGCCGTTGCCGCGGCGCCTTCAACTCCTCCTCCATATCCAGAAGCCACTCAGATAGATCAGCCTGTTCAGTCCCTGAAAGTAGGGAGATCTTTCTGCCCGGGGATGTGGACACAAGTAAGAACAGAATTACAGTTTGCCTATCCAGTATACCAAGACCCACAAGGGAACAGGTACGAGGAACCGCTTGATTTTAAGGTGGTTAAATCCCTTGCAGAGTCGGTTCGTACCTATGGTACTACTGCTTCTTTTACAATGGCTCAAGTGGAAGCATTAAGCAGACATTGTATGACTCCGAGTGATTGGAGTGGCCTGGTCCGCGCCTGCTTAAGTCCAGGGCAATACTTAGACTGGAAAGCTTTCTTGATTGAGTATGCCACTGAGCAAGCAGCCAATAATCAGAGAGTGGAAATCCAGCCTGGGATAGAGATATGCTGCTTGGGCAGGGGAGATTTGCCAACCAGCAGATAGGATATCCTATTCAGATTTATGAGCAAATAAACAAGATAGCTATCAAGGCTTGGAGATCTCTTCCTAATAAAGGGGAGGTAAGTGGGAACTTAACTAAGATTCTACAGGGCCCCATGGAGCCCTTTCAGACTTTGTGGCACGAATAGTGGAAGCAGCAGGGAAGATTTTTGGTGACCCTGATGCTGCTTTGCCACTAATAAAACAGTTGGTCTATGAGCAATGTACTAAAGAGTGTAGAGCCGCTATCACCCCTTACAAGAACAAAGGGCTAGAAGCCTGGATGAAAGTGTGTAGAGAACTTGGAGGGCCATTAACTAATGCTGGTCTTCTGCCGCAGTAATACAGTTGGCCAGAAAAGGTGGAGGAAGTTCAGGAGTTTGTTTTAAGTGTGGCAAGATGGGACACTTTAAAAGACAGTGCCCCAGGGGAAGGAGTACAGAAAGTACAGGAAGTGTGCAACGCCCCAGGCGGCCGGGGTTATGACCAAAATGTAAAAAAGGCAACCATTGGGCTAATGAATACCATTCAGTGATAGACATCCATGGCCAGCCTTTAACTCAAGGTTATGGTGGCGCTCGTCCAAAAAACGGACAGCGGGGCCCACGACCTCAGGGCCCACAAATATATGGGGCAGTAGAGAATCAGGACAAAGAACAGAATCAAGAGAGATGGCTAACCCTTCGCCATCCGAGAGACCGCAGAGATCCACTGCAGGCTCAGCAGGACTGGACCTCTGCTCCACCACCAGACTCGTATTAACACCCCAAATGGGGGTCCAGTTAATTGAAACAGATTTTAAAGGACCCCTTGAACCTGGTACAGTTGGTTTGTTGTTAGGGAGGTCATCATCAGCCTTGAGAGGACTTATTGTCCATCCTGGAGTTATATATCCAGATTATACAGGAGTGGTTAAGATCATGGTAGCCTCCCCCCGTGGTATAACGGCTATATCTCCTGGAGATAGAATTGCTCAATTGATCATGTTGCCGAGCTTACATGACCGCTATGCAGCAAAGGATAGAGAGAGAGGAAAAGATGGTTTTGGGTCCACGGGCACGGATTTGACTTTTCTCTCCCTGGATTTGGACCAACGCCCCGTCTTGGAGTTAAAAGTTGATGGTAAAAAGATCCTGGGCCTTTTGGATACTGGGGCTGATAGGAGTATCATAGCAAAGAAAGACTGGCCTTCAGGTTGGCCCGTACAAGCCTCTTCTCAAACACTTCAAGGCCTGGGTTATGCTAAGACTCCAGATATGAGTGCAAGGTTATTAAAGTGGCAGGACCAAGACAACCACTCAGGAGAAATGCAGCCATATGTACTTGAGCTCCCTATCTCCCTTTGGGGAAGAGACCTTTTAAAGGATATGGGATTTAAATTGAGTAATGACTATTCTGATTCAGCCCAACATATGATGCAAGATATGGGATATACTCCAGGCTTTGGAATAGGAAAATATTTGCAGGGACGAAAGAGTCCCATATCTATGCAGCAAAGACAAAAGAGACAGGGCCTGGGTTTTTCCTAGGGGCCACTGAGGAGGGTATTCCCATAACTTGGAAGACGGAGGATCCAGTATGGGTTCCTCAGTGGCCACTTTCCTCTGTAAAATTGAATGCAGCCAAAGATTTGGTGGATGAACAGATGTCTTTAAAGCATATAAAACCATCTGTATCTCCCTGGAATACACCTATCTTTGTCGTTAAAAAGAAATCTGGAAAATGGAGATTATTGCATGACCTGCGTGCCATAAATCAACAAATGCAGATCATGGGCCCAGTGCAACGCGGCTTGCTGCTTTTATCATCTTTGCCAGCCTCATGGCCCATAATAGTTATAGATATAAGGGATTGTTTTTTCTCCATCCCTTTGTGTGCCAAAGATAGTGAGAGATTTGCATTTACTGTTCCATCCTGTAACCATGAGGAACCTGATCAGTGGTTTGAATGGGTAGTATTACCCCAGGGCATGGCAAACAGCCCCACTATGTGCCAACTGTATGTGGGGGAAGCCATTGCTCCCTTGAGAAAGAATTTTCCAGATTTGAGATGTGTTCATTATATGGATGATATCTTACTGGCAGCTAAGAGTGAACAAATGTTAGGTCGGGCCTATGAAGAATTAGTTCAATTATTAAAAAAGAAAAGGTTGTTTATTGCTCCTGATAAGGTTCAAAAGGAAAATGTGATTGATTATTTAGGAGCGAAGTTGGACCTGAAAAGATAATACCTCAAAAGATTGAGATAAGAAAAGATAATTTAAAGACTTTAAATGATTTTCAAAGGTTGTTAGGAGATATCAATTGGGTAAGAGGCTATTTAAAGCTACCAAATTATGAAATAAGACCCCTATATGATATTTTGAAAGGTGACTCAGCACTTAATTCTCCCAGGCAATTAGCAGAAGAAGCAAGAAAAGCTTTATGTAAAGTGGAAGAAAGGTTACAGAGTGCCTTCCTAAAGAGATGGCAGGAAGGACAGCCCATTGCATTGTGCATATTTGCCACCTATGGTCAACCTACAGGATTGTTATGGCAGGACGGACCATTATTATGGACCTATTCAAAGATTTCTCCGAAAAAATCCATAGAACATTATCCCACTGCACTTGCTGCTTTAGCCTTGAATGGTATCCAACAATGCTTGCAGTCTTTTGGAGTTGCTCCTGCCAGTATAATAGTGCCCTATTCCAGTTATCAAATTAAGATTTTGTGTGGCACTGTAGATGACTGGGCAATATTGCAATGTAGCTTTGAAAGAGTGATTGATAACCATTATCCTAAACATCCATTGCTATCATTTTTTAAGGAGCACCCAGTGATATTCCCTAAGGTTACTTCAGCAGTACCACTTCAAGGGTCACCAAATGTGTTTACTGATGGCTCAAAGACAGGCTGTGGAGCCTATTTGATAGAAAGACAAGAGCCCGTGTTATGTCAATTTCAACCGGGCTCCCCCCAAATAGTAGAGTTGAAAATAGTAATTGAGGTTTTTAAAAGATGTCAATTTGCATTCAATTTGATTTCAGATTCAGTCTATGTAGTCAACGCAGTGAAAGTATTAGAATTAGCAGGTCCTATTAAGAATAGTAGTACTGTATGTGCCTTATTACAAGAGTTGCAAGTTTTAATCTGGCAGAGAAAAAGGTGTTTTTATATTCAACATATCAGAGCACATACAGGATTACCTGGACCATTAAGTGAGGGTAATGATAAAGTTGATCAATGGACCAGGATGGAATGCATTTTTTGGAGCTCATTCCTAGACCAAGCCAGACAGTTTCACCAATTATTTCATGTAAATGCAAAAACTCTACAGCAGAAATTCCATTTGTCTAGAGCAGATGCTAGACAAGTAGTTTTGGACTGTCCTCAGTGTGTGATTCATCATCATCCTCCCAGTGTGGGAGTGAACCCTAGAGGGTTGATGCCACTCAAAATCTGGCAAATGGACGTTACCCACATTTCAGAGTTTGGAACCTTAAAATATATTCATGTATCTGTGGATACCTACTCAGGTATCATACATGCTACACCTATGAGTGGAGAAAAGGCTCGCAATGTCATAGGGCATTGCTTAGAAGCCTGGGCTGCATGGGGAAAACCGCAGCAGCTGAAAACGGACAATGGACCAGCCTATACGGCACAGTCCTTTGTCTCCTTCTGTAACCAGATGGAGGTACAGCTTAATCACGGATTACCATATAATCCTCAAGGACAAGGAATTGTGGAGCGTGCTCATCGCACCTTGAAAGAATGCTTGCAAAAACAAAAAGGGGGAATAGGCCAAGGCCGTACCCCCAAGGAGAGAATATCTTTAGCCTTATTTACTTTAAATTTTTTCAATTTGGATGCTCAAGGCCGCTCAGCAGCGGGCAGACATCAGGATTCCCATGGTTCACCTAAAAGCATGGTGAAGTGGAAGGACATTCTGACAGGCTCTTGGCGGGGGCCTGACCCCGTGCTAACATGGGCGAGAGGGTCTGTTTGTGTTTTTCCTCAGGATCAACAAGATCCAGTGTGGGTGCCTGAACGCCTTGTGAGGAAGATTCGTCATGAAAACCTTCCTAAGGATCCTGGTGTTAGTAGCAGTGAGTATGTCAGGAATGACCGAGCCGAGATGGGGGATCCTGTCGATATTCCCAAAGCCAATGCCGGTCAGACATGATGCAACTATGTTTCCACGCTTATTTAGCAGTAATAGAAGCCTAGGCTTACCCTACCTTCCCTTTGATGATCAGAAAAGCCCTATAGAGGGTAATAGAAATGTCAGCTTGAAGGGTAGTTTGTGCTTTTTAATGAGCTTCAATAGGTCAGATGATACAAAATGCATTAAATTGTCTCAGCAGTCAGCAGATTTTTTACCACAACTGAGGTTTGGGGGTAGGAGTGGTGGTTTGTTTTCAGGCAATGGTTCTTGCCTTGAAGGATGGTGGCCCACACGAGTCTCTGACCGGGACCCCCCCAGACAGCCACGCTGGGCACCTTTTTGTAGAGGATCCACAGGAGAGGAAGGACCTTTTCCCTGGACTGGATGTCAGGAGCGCAGAGCAGTTTGGGTTCAACAAGATTATTTTTCCTTTAGCCCCATGATTAGTAATATAGTGAATAAGTCTTGTACAGGAATGCTTGATATATCTACTAGGGATCCTCAGCAGACTGCCACCAATCCTTTTGATTTGTGGCTTTTGTGTGGAGTAAATGGAAGTTGCATGGACTTGGGACCTGTCATTATGCTTGGGGGGGGAATTTATCAAAGAGGTAATTTTTCCCTAGGGTCTGCTACCAAATTGGATTTTTCTAGCGGTAGTGGCTCTGGTACTTGGAAATCTTTGTTTCATTCTTACCGCAATAAGACCTTTTTAGCTTCACCAGTGTGTCTCTGGCCTCCTTTTCTGTGGATTGTAAGTAATGGGAGTGCATCCTTGGGTGAAGAAAAGTTAGTATGCACTCCGGGCACATGTTTTTATGCCCTATGCCGGAATGCCACAGCCTTTCCTGTGGCTGTGGTGACTAGAATGCCTCGATATGTACCAGTTCCTGTAGAGGCCCCTAAAACCATGATGCTATTCAGGTTTAAAAGAGATTTTGGCATCACTACAGCTATTGTTACTGCTATCACTATTGCTGCTGTGGGAGCTACTGCCTCAGCTATTGCCTTGTCTAGTTCTATACAGACTGCCAATGCCTTAAATAACATCTCAGCCACTGTGGCACAGGCATTGGATACTCAGACCTCTATGAATTCTCATCTCAAAGGAGGTCTTATGATAGTTAATCAACGCATAGATTTAATACAAGAACAGATTGATTCTCTTTGGCAATTAGCACAATTGGGGTGTGAGTGGAAATTGCAAGGTTTGTGTGTTACTTCTGTGCAGTATCAAAATTTTACAAAGGCTGCTAATTTGTCTAGACAATTGTCAAAGTTCCTCTTACAGGATTGGTCAGCTGAATTTGAAAATTTGATGAGAGAGCTGAGAGCGACAATCGTACACATCAACTCCACTCGGGTGGATCTGAGCCTGGCTACTGGTTTGACTTCCTGGATACAGACGGCTATGGATCGTCTTAAGGAGTGGGCGGGCATAGGCTCTTTGGCGATACTGATGATACTAGCCTCTCTGTTTTGCCTATGGTGCATCTACAAAATGAGAGCCACACAAAAGCGTAATGCAGCCATGATTATACAGGCCCTTGTCGCCATTGAGGCGGGCCAGTCCCCTCAGGCATGGCTCGCTGCCGTGAAGCCTTAAATCTTCACTGAGCATAGTCCCTGCCCACTGAGGTATTCGTTCCACGGATATTAGGGTCTGGCAAGTCAATGACGGAGTAGACGGGTAAGTCTCAGCCACCTAAGACAGGGCAGTCCCGAGTGGGGAGGCTGACCCAGAGACGGGTAAGAGTTTGAGCACCGCCCTCCTACAGGCTCAGGCCCACCGTGAGATCCCCAGATATGGGGATTACGTAGCCTTTCCAGGGACTTCTACCAACTTTAGAAAAAATAAAAAAAGGGGGAACTGTAGAGAGCTGCGATGTGCCGCGCCCTAAAGATGGCGCCGGTCTCCGCCTTCCATCAACCCGACGGTGAGCGCTCTAGATGATAAACAAGTCCATATTTGGCTAAGACCGCTGATCTGGCTTGCTTCCGCATATGTGGGCCTCTAAGATAGCACCACTTGGCTTTACTTGATTGGCTGTTCATTTAGTATTTAGCCTGTGGGTTGGGTCTGCCCGGGCATTCAGAAGACTGTTTTCAAGGGACCTGAATAAACTGCTGGAGAAGTGCTTTTGTGAGTTGCGTCATCCTTGCTGGTCGAGGGGGACGCGACATAGGGTGACATTTACTATGTTTTGGTTGCTTTTTATAATCCATACATTTAAGGAAATTCAACTTGTTTGTGGGGATCAGGAACCAGGGAAAGGGGATTGAATGGCGACAGAACCCTAGTTATCAGGCTCTGGAGTGTAGGAGTTAGATAAATTAGATTTAGGAAATATATAGGAGTTTCTGATACTGTCTCTTAATTCGGGGCCTGAAGAGCATTATCAGCATGAAGTCAGCAAAAACAGGAAAGACTCAATACACTGAAAAACAAGTTTGAAGTCAGGAAAACAGGAAAGACTCAATAGACTTGAAACAAAGTATCTGGCCTGACATTGTTTTCAGCTGCTAAGTGGGCGGAGCCCAAATTAAGCTGAAACAGAGTTCCTCCTATCTGAGGACAGTGCGTGGAGCCCAGAAGAGAAGAGGCCCCTGATGCTAGAGAGCTCCAAGAGACGTGCTGAAAAAACGGCTGGCTATTGATGGTCAGCTCTCTCCCTGAAGCAGAAAGAAGCCGGTGAGCAAAGAAAGCCTGAGCAAGACACCAAAAGGCCAAGGACTGGACCCTGTGGCTCAGCTTTTGCCTAGAGGGGTTTAATCTGTCCAAACAGTGGCCTAAAGGAAACGGTGCCTGGCTTTAAGGACTGAGGCAGAGCAGCTGAGTTCCTGATTCAAAAGAAGTAAGTTGGCCTGCAGACGGCTGGGGTCTCCCACAGAGAAGAAAGCATGAAGCCTTATTTAAGGTGAGACTGCAATAACCAACGACCCTGACGAACCTGCATCTGAGAGATTCAGAAGAAGGACTGCTAAGTGTGTTAAAGAATCTACAACAAATACTGTGTTCCTGACGACTGAGGACCTGCCCCAGAGACTGTATCATTCTAAAAGGTTATGAAAGTAGTTGTTATGATTATCAATAGGTTTAGTGGATAGTTTAAAGGGGTTGTAGGAATTTATAGGATTAATAGTTAAGAAATTGTTGGTGTTTGTTATAGGTGAATTTAGTAGTAAATAAATAAGTGTTAAATAATAATTTAAAAGTCGGTTACACTGGAGACCAGACTCAAGGTGCAGATCTAACTTTATTATTCAGTGCAATACCCTTTATATGATTGAAAGGCCAATGAGATCATCCCATGCTAGCCCAAAGTACCAATAGCAATCAGTCAGGTTGGTGTAGCTATGAGGAAACGGGGGGGGGGGGCAAGGCCACCTCAGGAGACTTCTGTAAAGAAGTGGGAAGCAGTCACAGCCCTAGCCTTGGATCCATTTTGAGACTTCGCTAGTGTACTAGGAGTCCCTAGAAGATCAACACTGTGCAGTGGATCAGGATCCTTAGAGCAAATCTGTAGGAGCCGCCGACACCTCACTTACCATTCCTTAAGGGCCTCATAATGCTTCTCTTGGCACTCCTCACACTTGTTCCTAGTTTGATGAGAAGATTTTAATGATAAGCACTATAAAATTTCTTCCAAAGTAAAAGCAACAAGATTGTCGATAAAAATCAATGCATTTTATGTTGCAGACTAATAGGATTGGAGTACAGCTCAAAACTAAGGCAGCTGATAGACTTGAATACATACTGCAACAGTAGTCAGTAGTGAGCCTGACCAGACAAGTAACATTTCCTGATTTTGTTGTTGTTTGAGGCAGGTTTTCTCTATGTATCCTTAGCTGTCCTGGAATTCCCTATTTACACCTGGCTGACCTCAAACTCAGAGATCTGTTTGTCTCTGTCTCTCAAGGGCTGGGAATATGTGCCACTATGCCTAGCTAGTCCTGATTTTGTGTGTGTGTGTGTGTGTGTGTGTGTGTGTGTGTGTGTGTCTGTACATGTGATTGCAAGTGGCCATAGAGGACCAAAGAGAGTGTAACATCTGGAGCTGGTGTTGCAGGTTGCTGCAAACTACCTGATATGGATGCTGGGAACTGAACCAGGGTCCTCTGCAAGAGCAGTAGATGCTCTTGTCTACTGAGCTATCTCTCCAGACCTCGTTCTTGGTTTGTTTGGTTGGTTGGTTGGTTGATTTTGAGACAGAATGTCACTCTATCCCAAGCTGTCCTGGAACTTGTTTTGTGAAAAATGGCAGTAGCAACATGCTGGAATCCTAGTTCTCTAGACAAGGCTATCTGCAGGAAGTCCTGTGATTGCATGTTCTATTACATTTCCAACCTGATGTAGAAATCTGCAAAGCATAGGGCAGAGGGGACTCGGGTTCATCTGCTGTTACAATGAGACCCTTGCCTCTGGATCCTGTATAAGCCAGGTTTTTTGAAATGCCATGGCTCTTCCATGGCAACTCATCCTTCCCACAAATACAAATGTGAACAGATATGTCTGTGACATAATCCATTCATCAATAGGTAATTTAAAAAGCCAGTGCTTTGTTGTCCTGAACGTATATTACACACCAGGCATTTAGTAAAGCTTTCTTCACTTTAGCTCACCAGGAGACAGGTACCTTTTATTTTCAGTGAAGAGTCTGAGGCTTAGAGATTCTATATATTTTATAAATATTTAAGAACATATGTACCCTGGAGGCTATCCAACCCCTTATCCTGTTTAAACAAATTTGTTTTCAGTCATCTTTACATATCGTGGGTGGTCCTGATGATCACCTAATCAATACCTCTTCTTTCCACTGTTGCAAATAGGCATACTTTTAAAATTGTGTTTCTGACTAGCTTACAAGGCAGCAGGTTTCCTTATGGCATTTTCTCCTTTTTGAGAATATTTATTTTTATGTTCACGAGCATCTTCGTGAATGTATGCCTGTGTGCATCAGCCTCAGAGGCCAGAGCAGATGTCAGACTCATGATGACTGGAGCTACAGACAGTTGGGAGCCACCATGTGGGTGCTGGAAATTGAACCCTAGTCCTCTGGAAGAGCACTCAATGCTCTTAACCACTGAGCCATCTCTCCAGCCCTCCCCCTTATGACAGCTTCACACATTCTTTGTTTTGGTTGATACCCTCCTTTACTCCTTTCTCCCATTTCTCTGCCTCTCAATGTCCCCCCCCAAACCCATCTACCACAGTGTCCCCATTTGTGCTTTCATATCACATGTGATATCAGTCCTGTCTCTTGAAGCCTCTTATTTTCCTTTTCTAGTTTCCTGGCCTCCATACATACTAGGAAGCTAGGATCAGAATATGAGAAGGAATTACAGTGTTTGTCTTTCTGAGCCAAGCTTACCTCACTTGCTGTTTTCCAGTTCTATATATTTTACTGAAAGTTTCATAATTTCATTTTTCTTGACAGCTAAATAAAATTCCATTATGTATATATGCCACATTTTCATTATCCGTTTACAGTTGGTGGACTTCTGCCTGATGGTATTTACTTGCTGTTGTGAGTAGAACAGCAATAAACATAGATGTACAGGTGTCTCTGTAGTAGGATACAATCCTTTGGGTAACAGGCATAATACTTTAAGAATGATATTTTAAGCTCTGTTAGAGAGTTGATTGTGCCTGGGCAACAGTGTGAGACTCCCATTTGAAATGAAATTCTAACAACCATGAGAGACTATTTTATGTGATTATAGGCGTTTAGAAATGTCAATTTGATGCCTGACAAATGGAGAGTCTAGAATGCTCAATTACTGGACAAAGTCCTAAAGTCACAAGCAGTGAACACTTGCTGCACTGCTTCCTGTTGGGTGTTAGTCAACTTCCTCTTGCTGTTCCCTATGTCTTTCAAGGAATCCAATTTAAAGAGCTCCTGGCTGTGTAATCTATTTAGTCTTGTTATCGTTCATGTCTCAAATTCCACCCACCTGTACATGTTAGTATGGTTATAAAGTTGATAAAATATAGTTGTGTTTGTTCCCAGGTATGTTAGACATAGCAGTTAGACAAAGCAGTAAATCAGACTTTTCCTGGAGTCTAAAATCTAACAAAAAATCTGACAGACTAAACTTGTGAGCTATAGTCAGAGCACAGACCAGCCTTTCAGCTGAAGATTACCCAGTAGGAAAAAAATGCAGATTCTTCAAGTGCTTGTGTTCACATGCACAGAATGAGTGTCAAGAATATTTCTATGACATTTGAAAACTGCGAGCTACTTCAGACAGTGAATTATTAATATATCCCATGTGTCTACTCCAATGAAAATAGAGGAAAAAAGTTGTATGACCTGATCCCTATCCAGAATTTGTGTGGATAGGGCCAAAACCAGGTATATTAAAATTACTGAGAATCTAACCCTTTGTCATTTTCATCTTTTTGAAACAATGTTTACCATCATCCTACTGCCATCTCCCTAGTGCTGAGATTATAGACATGGACTACCATCCTTGGTTCTAAAATATACAATCTTTTTACTTATTATTATTATTATGGTTTTTTGAGACAGGGTTTCTCTGTGAAACAGTACTGGCTGTTCTGGAACTCACTTTGTATACCAGGCTCGGGTGGGAGGGCCTTCGGAACTAGAGTTATAGATTGTCATGAACACCAGGGTGGTGCTAAGAAACAAATCCAGATCCTCTGAAAGAGCAGCAAGTGCTCTTAATGACTAATCTGTCTCTCCAGACCCCATTATCTTCCTTTTTTTAAAAAATCAAGTCCAGTGTTTTCCTTTTTTCCCTACAGTGCTCACTTTCTTTGATCTTTGGTATCTTTTTGACAGTGTTCAGCAACCCCTCCTCCTTGCTTCTCTCTGTCCTCATTTCTTGGCCTGCACTTTGAATTTAATTTCACTTCAACCAATATTTATTGGCCACCTCTGATGTGCCAGACACCAGGCTATCATCATTCGTATATTAACTCATTCATCAACACTAATTGAGTTCCTACTGGCTTTTGGGCAGTGTGCCAGAGACTGGGATACAGAGATGAATAAGCTGTAGTCTCTGGCCTAGGAAGCTGCCCCTCCTGTGAGGGAGACTGCTAAGTATACCATGGAGTGGTGAGGTGATGAGAGGGTGAACCCAGAGCCTGGGGCCCTCTGAAAAGGAAGCAATTACTGTCTACAGGGGACATGGTTCTAAGCATTGTGCTTCACATGTGCCAAACTTTCAATAAATATTTATTACAGAAACAGAAATCCTTCTAGACAAAGAGAACAGCACAAACAGGGTCACTAGGGAGGGAGACATTTCTGGATAAGTAGGAACTTTCAACCCAAGGGGCAGAGTGTTAGGAGTGGAGGGGGATGGTGATAAAGATAATGTTTATCAGAAAATTGCATTATTTTGCTGTTACCACTTGTAAATTCTGTGCAAATACACATTTAAAGCTATGTTCCAAACAAGATTAATTTATAAATCCAGTGTAATACATTCATAAATTAATGACAATAAATATTGTTTTCATAATACAAGATACAGAAACTCAGAAACTAAAATAGAAAAGCTGATATATAAATATATACACTACACAGTCTTCAGCAAAGCCTTCAACAAAAAAAAGTCTTCTTTTGTTCTCTTAAGACTGGTGGTGAGATTTTTATATTTAACAAAACTGTGAATGAATTACTGGGTTGTAAAGGAATGGATTTTGGAGGCTAAAGTTTGTCACCCATGTTAGAATCAAAATCACTTGGAACCTTGTTTTTTTTTTTGTTTGTTTGTTTGGTTTTTGGTTTTTTGAGATAGGATTTCCCTGCCTGGACTCACTTTGTAGACCAGGCTGACCTCAAACTCACAGAGATCTGCCTGCCTCTGCCTCCTGAGTGCTGGGATTAAAGGTGTGCGCCACTGCACACAGCATGGGACCTTGTTTTTAAAAATAAATTCTTGGGCCCTGACCCCTATAGTCACAGGGCTCCAGAGAAATTAGAAGCAATAAGAAAATGCCATGTGTGTAAATGATTTAATTACATCATGCATGTTGCATTTATGTGATGTATATATATTTACTATATATAGTACATATATGTTATTTATTATAAGGAATTTGTTCAGGACAAATTTGGTGAAACATACTTGTAATCTTATTTAAAAGGGTGAAGCAAGAGGGTCATGAGTTAAAGATCAGCCTGGACTACATAGTCAAATTCTATCTAAAACAAAACAAATGAAAAATCCAAAAACTAGGATGACACAATTATGGTAGTTGAGAGGTCCCAAGACCTACACTCAGCAAACTTCAAGAACAAGAAGCCAAGGATGTTTAGTGCTACAGTGAAAGCTGTCAAACTTGAGGCTCAACAAGAGTTAATGTTTTGGCTAGAGTCTGAAGGCAGGGAAGAGCTCATCTCTGATGCACCTAGGCAGAAGTACCCTCCTACCCTTTTAATTCTACTCAGGTCTGTTGTCAATTAGAGCCCTCCCTACCTCTACATATATTGGGCTGCTGTACTCAATAATTAGTTCAAATGTTAGTGTCATCTTTTTAAAAAAAATCCTCACAACTACATCCAGAATACTGTTTGACCATTAGCTGGATATCTTGCAGCCTAGTAAAGTTGACAAATATAAAACTAACCTTCCACAGTATAGCACATACTGAAATGTGAGACCCTCCACAGGCCTCTTGGAACCACAGATTTTCAAGAAGGGAGTGATGCAATCACACTAGCTGGCAACTACTTAAGAACAACCTTTGGCAGCTAAGTAGGAAGTAGGATGCAACACCCGGGTAGGGTAAATGAGGGGAGGGTTGAGTAAGATGGGTGGACAGGAGGTGACTATGCAGGGCACAGTGATTGGGTCCACCTTTCCTGCTGATGACCCTGTTCCCTTTACTACTGCTACATGACGAGCTTCCCTACCTGCAGACCAGGAGTTTGGGAATGACACTACTAGGCACTTCACACTTGAGTTCGGCCATGTAATTGAGGACAGATGTTGGCTGGAGCTTTAGTAATCTCCTCTGGGCAAAATATCCAAGATGATTTACTCATGGCTGTCAGTTGGTGCCAGCTGTCATCTCATGTACAGAACCTCTTCAGCACAGTCATTTGAGGATACTGAGACTTCTTGTATGGCATCTGGCTTCATTCCAAAGGCACTAGGCAGAAGCTGCCCTGCTTTTCTGGCATAGACTCAGAAATCACACAATGCTTCTTGTGTGCACTCTCTTGGAGGAAGCATTCACAGTCTTGTCCAGATCCAGCAGGGTAGGGAAGAGACTCCACTTCTTGATGGGACACAGCCGGTTCACACTACAGAGGAGAATGTGAGATGGTAGACCTTTGTACCGATTATAACACATTATTGATTAACTCTGAGATATCAATAATGCTTCAGTGTTGCATCGAGGAAAGAAAGAAAAGCCTTTCCCCTTGGAGTAGTTTGACTATGAGTGGGTTCAAATTTGAATTCTCTACTTCATGTTCCCTCTATCTTCCATGCTCTGTCTGCCTGTTGTATGAGTCTGAATCTGTGCCTGGCCTGCCTGAAGGCTGTCTGTCTGTCTGTCTATCTGTCTGTGTCTGTCCCTAGCAAAGCATTTATTAAACAGTATAGAAAGCATCATGTCGGGGAAGGAATGTGATACTTCACAGAAATCTTTAACAGAGGGATTAAGTCACTGGCTCCAATGGTCCCAACTAACAGATAACAAACATCATTGTTTATTTTTTTTAAATAATTTATTTTTTATTTCTTCAAGTTACATCTCAATCACAATCCCCTCCCTACTCCCCCC
>CAJQZJ010031560.1:1477693-1488770 GCA_907164525.1 Lophiomys imhausi
AAAAAAAGGTAATTGTCCCAGAGTTAGGATTAGGGCAGGGCTCTGTTCTTATCTTTCCAGGAGATTTAAAGCATCCATTCAAGGAATCCAGGGACAACTGGACAACGGAAACCTCAGCAGAAAACAGATCAGACACCAAAGAAGACGAGTGGCCCAGATGATCCAGCCTTGCAGACTTCTTCAATAGCAGTTTCCTCAAAAGTCTATAACCACAACAACTCAAAATTGCTAAGATCGTTCAGCTCCACAGACTACTCCAGCCAGATCTTCAGTAAAGTTCTGAAGATCAGCTTCTGTCTATGAACTTCGTAGGACATCTAAATAGCTGAGCACAAAGGGACTGAACTTCAAATGATTCTATTAACATTTTTAACCATTTTTCCATTCTTATTTGGGCCCCAAACAGGTTTACTACGTCCCAAATCAGCAGGAAGTCATTTTAAGAGAACAACGTCCCATCCCCAGAAGGTGGGGAGGGTGTTCTCCCCCTTTGGTTATTTGATAGATAATAGAAAATTTTGTTATTTATGGGAAAAGACTACAAGCTGTTAAATGGTCTTGATAAAAGGGGTTTTGGAAGTTAGACCCAGGGACTTCTCTCTTTTGCTTTTCTGTATCCTCCTTTCTCTCCTATATAGGAGTGAACAGACTTGAGAAAAATGGGACATAGACATAGTATAGGAAAGAACAAGAAAAAAGGACAGACTATTGAATATAGCCTTATACCTTTGTATACTGATACAAAATTAATATTATATTTGGCTAAATTGGTATTGATCATTGTATATTAATGCAAAATTAAGATTGTATAGGGCTACATCGGTATTGATCTTTGTATATTGATACAAAATTAAGATTATATTTGGCCACAATGGTATTAACATCATTGTTTATTAAACAATATCCATGAATGGTTGCTTTCAACCTTTATGATAGATTTCAGGAAGTTATTTTCAACTTCTCTATTTGCTGCTTTCAGCAAATGATACACGTACATTATCTGGGTGAAGGGTGTGGAAGAGTACATAACTCAAGGTTATAGCTATGCATTGACTCAGGTTGTAAAAGTTATCAACTTGAGAAGTCCAAGGTAAGTACAGTTGATTGCTACGTTGTTCTCTTAATGGCAGGTTAAACAGTTTGGGGACACAGTAGGCTAGCAGTCCTAAGTGCTCAGTTGACCTCAAGATGTATTATTAAATATGTCTATGTGGTCCAGCAAAGGTTCCAGTCTGTTAGAATGTAAGAGATATTTTCAGAATGTTGCATCACCACAGACATTTTTGGCCCATCTGTGGAAAACAGAATCTGACACTACTCCCAGTTTACCTTTTCTCATTTGACCTCTCATCTCCTTTTCTGTTTTTTTTTTTTGTTTGTTTGTTTTTTAATACACGACTTCCTATGAGATGTCTCCGCTTGGATGTCTTCTCAACTCAAATTCTGTTCTAAAATATAATTTATCATAACAACACTCTTTCTCCGTACTCCCACTATTTTGGTAATGTGATAACTTGACAAAATAGACAAAACACTCTTATCTTTGAGTTTCTCTTTCTGAAATAATATGTGACCTTCCATTTCTTATTCTTTGATACTGATATCACTTCATGTGCTGCCATTCTCCTCTTAGCTTTCTCTGTGATCTTTCATCCTCCTTTCCCCTGTTCCTACTCGTTATACACACCTCTGTCTACTCAGTCATTCCCAAATCCTGCATCTCACTCTCCCACCTCTAGACCATTCCTAATGGAAGCCTATTCTTCTAACTTTCCACTATTGGGTCTCCTGGGAAGTGAGTTCTGAAACAGAGTTTGGTATACAGAGTGTTTCTTTTTTTTTTTTTTTTTTTTTGGTTTTTCGAGACAGGGTTTCTCTGTGTAGCCCTGGCTGTCCTGGACTCACTTGTAGACCAGGCTGGCCTTGAACTCGCAAAGATCTGCCTGCCTCTGCCTCCCAAGTGCTGGGATTAAAGGCGTGCGCCACCACTGCCCAGCTAAGAGTGTTTCTTAAGTAATGACTTTGAGATAGACACCTATAGAAGGATAGGAAAAGAACTAGAATCAAGAAGAAAAGGTGAAGCTGCAATATAGACCAAACCACAAACTCAGCTGGCCCTTTGGGGACTCTCAGGTTAGAATACCCACCCCTTCAGAGGTGTCTGGGATGAGTCTTTGTGTATGTGCTTCATTCAGCCTTTAGCTGCGCCACTGTGGGGAAAAGCATGAGCTTGTCGGTACGGTAGCTCCATGCAGTTGGTGAAGTCTTATGTGGAGAATAATGGCTAAGTGTCCACTCTCAGCACTCCCAGGAACCAGAGTCACAAGCCCTCCCTTCATTCAGTCTTCAGAAAACTCCATTCAGTCTCTCTGCTTTGACTTACTCTCTGATTATATCATTATTATTTCTACTAGTACTAGTGATATGTGTGTGTATGCATGTGTGCATCCATGAGTAGTGTGTATGAATGCAGGTGCCACAGCCCATGTGTAGAGGTCAAGAACTTTCATGAGTCAGTTCTCTCCTTACACAATGGCTTCCAGGGATCAAATCAAGTTGCCTTCTGCAGCAAACAATCTTACCTACTGGATCATCTCACCAGTCCAGCCCAACCCTACCCTCTGGGTTTTTTTTTGTTTTGTTTTAGTTTTGGTTTTTGCTTTTTTAATGGATATTATCTTGTTTTCCTCCCATCTCTAGCTAGGTTATGAGCTATTTCCACATGATGGTCATCCCAGGAGAGAGAACACACATATGTATTGTTGCTTACATTGACTCCGATTGGTTAAATAAAATGCCGAGGCCTGAGATTGGGCAAAGACAGAGAAAGGTGGGACTTCCTGGGATTAGAGCAGGAAGCCTGCGCTTTAGACAGAGGATTGATTCATTCCAGCCAGGAGCAGCAGGAAGGAGGCACACACCATGGGTTAGAAAAAGGAACCTCATTCCACATGGCCAGGAACATCGGCATATCGTGCAGAAGGGCAGTCCAAGGGGACGTATGTATATATGAGGTTATATTTGGGTAATAGAATTAAGAGCTAGCTTAGATGGGCTAGGATTGCACAATTCAGGCCAAGGATTGTTAAAATCCACATGGTGTCTGTGTACTCATTTTTAATGGCTGCTTAAATATTAACAACTGCTGAACCAATTAACAATAATATAAATACTGGTCAAATAGCTTAATTAGCTTATTTTTTTTTACAATTTATAGTCACGGTTTGGGAAATGTGCAGGGCCAAAATAGGAGTGAGGCTTGGAAAGGATGTCCATCATATTTGAACTGTGCCTGAGGTCTGACTCCACCTTTCTGTAGCACCCAACTAGGATCCTTTTTTGGTCTAACAGGTTGATGTGCATGTTTAACTAATTAGTGGCTATAAAGTGTTCCCCAATTGCCAAATATAATTATGGTGAGTAATTATTTTTACCCAGAGGGGAAGCATTTCAGCCACTATGGAGGGAGGGAATGGTAAAAGATAGTGTGTTCTCTTGGGCCTGTGGGAGCAGGACCTGTTTTTCTGCCCTCCCCGGGTCAGGCTCTGGATGCAGGCCTCATACAAAGGGCACTCCAGGCATATCCATATCTTTTTCTTTATAGATCTACCATTGTTTGGAAGAGAGACAAGACGTTCTCAAGCACACTGCTTGAGACTGCCACAGATCAACATCATGGGGACTTGTCCTCTTTTGGGTCCCATGGGGTATCTCTGTCACTCTACAGTGTCTGGAATTTAATAATAGCCTCCACCATCATAATAACACATTAGAAATGAAGCACTCTGGAACTCCCTAAGTGGAAATTTTTACGTGGTTTTTATATTTAGAGTTCTGTTTCTCCCTCTGGGCAAATTTTATAAATAACCATTGGGAATGCTGAACAGAATTCAATTTCCATATTGATTCCATTTCTCTTTCCATGTAAGAAACACCAAGAAATTTTATATGTGTGACCTTTATCCCTGAAGGCTTATAGAATTAGAAGATGTAAACAGTCAGGGATGAAATGTAAATGTAAATATATAGGAAAAGAAGCAAGTAAGGAAAGAAAGGTGCAAAGATCATATAAATAATGGTTTGATTAGAGAAATTAAATATATATACATACAATGTACAAACATACAAAGATATATATATACATGCAATATATGTATATACATATATATTTCAGTACAAGATATTGAACAGAGGGCCTCATCCCAAGCAAGTACTCCTCCACTGAACTACACAGCCACCCTCCCTTCTTCCATGTTATATCTGGAGATAAATCCAGATTCATCTCAATATCACTACCTATCATAGTAAAGGTGTAGGGTATACTGCTCAACATCCACTGAACACTTACAGCATGCCCAGCATAATTCTAAGCTTGCCTGTGTCACCTCAGCTACATCTGACTTCAGTCCTGGAAGTAGCTACTACTGTTAACCCATTTTATAGAGAAGAAACTAAGACCACAGGGATTAAGTAATTTACCCCCAAGTATCAGGTCTGGTTCCAGAGCCAGGGCTTCTAATAGTTCTTTGCTATAAGCTGAAATATACCATAGTATGAAGGCCATCTTACTTCTATAAAGGAAAGCTGGGTAGGATAAGGTCCTGGGGTCAGTGAGGGTACCAGTTTGTGTCAGTCATCTGGAAACTGGGAGAGAATTTTCACCCTCTATAGTGGGCACTCAAGTTTCTTGGCAAAACTTTTCCATTTCTTTCTTTTCAAAAATCTAATATTTAAGTTTGAAGTGAGAGTCTTGTACATGGCTAGTCCTGTGTTCCCACTGAGTTCCAGCCCCTTGGTGGAGCTTTTCTATGCCTACCTCTGAGCTTTGCCCAGGAAGTCAGAAGTAAGTACTAAGCCTCTGAGTGAAATCTGAGTCCATGTTCATCATTTTACTCACTCAGGGATGACTTTTGTGAAAAGTGTTCACTCAGGACAATGAGATGTGCTTCTCTTCTGATGCATGTCCTATTCCCCTCCAGGCTAGAGAAACTTTATTATTAACCATGCACCCCTAGAGTTTCCTTCATAACACTTGCTGCATTTGTGCAGTATCTCTCAGCCTCACCAGACTGTAAAGCTCCACCAGGGCAACATTTGAGTCTTTGTCACCCTGTGTAGCATCCCAGGACCTCATGCAATGTGTAGTACAGATCAAGCCCCAAATAGCTGCTGGATAAGTAAAGGATATTATGAATGGCACCCTTTGGTCATTCTGGTAACACATTGCCACAAGCTACAAAAGAAACCTGCTTTTCTGAAAATTTATATAGCTAGTTAAATTTTCAATAGAGATTTTTCAATGTGCTGTCTTAAGAATTTCTGAGCTGAGAGTTATGAGCCGTTTTCTGTCGTGGCTCCGTAAGCCAGGCATGGTTGTTGGGTTGGTTCTTGCCCTCCAACTTATGTCACTTGCTGCATAGTGGTAGACAAGTGATGGAACCTTGGTGTGTTCATTTCCTCCTGGGCTAACCTTGTGGTCAAAACAATGGCAAAGGGTGATGTGAGCTGACCTAAGTCTTCAGTACTCGATCTGGTGTGCAGAAACTCCCCACATGTCTTGGCTCTTACTATTAGGGTGCTTTAAGCTTGGGGCTCGGTCAGGTCTCCTACAGATTTATGTTATCCTTGAGAAAAGGATAGGAAACCAAATAAAGGCCAAGTATGATGGCATCTGGGCCCTATATCTCCACTATATGCTTTCCTCAAGAGGCCACAGAGAGCTTTCCCCATCTGAAGTGTAATTCATTCAGCGCAATGTGACCCTGCTCTTGGGAAGCAGGGACTTCCTGATCTCCTGAGGCCTCTTGTGAAAGGCCTTCTTGATCAGCTGCCTGGTTGCATTATATGTTCCAGAAGTTTCTGATACTGATAAAGTCACAGAGAAACTGGTTCTTCTCTTCTCCACCTCACTCTAATTGCTTCTTCATCTGCATATTAAGAATTCTTCCCATATGCCTCCACAGGATGACCACCACCTTACCTAATGCTCCAAAGCTTCTCACTGTTATCTCAAAAGGCCAAAGGTTCCATAGTATTTATGTCCCTGGGTATAGCAATGTTAACTCAAGTGACAGTAAAAACACAGACACTCTGGTGCATGCTTGGGATCTTTAAGACATGGGGACAGGAGGAACTGGGGCTCAGGTCCACCCTGGGGTACAAAAACTCTCTCTCAATCAACAACAAAGAATGAAATGAAGTCGGTAGCTTCATTTTACAGATTATGAAACTTTGTGAGAACAGACATTGAGTAATGTAGTATCTGGGGTCGCTCAGCAAAGCCAAGATTTGATTTAGATTCTGGACTGCTCCTTGATAATCATACTAGACTGCTTTTGAAGGACGTTCTCTCACTCCTATTCCCTGAGGAAATTCTTTAGTTCCCTCCCAGTACCAAATAAAAAGCAAATGGAGAGATTCACAAAGATGTGTGCACAAGTTCAGGCAAGTGTGGTGCAGCTTGAGTCCGTTCTGCAGTTGGCACACACAGGGTTGTGTGTTGGAAGGGGTTTCTGTGTGTGTGCATTCGCGTGCATATATGTTATATAATACACATCTCTGTGTGGGTATGGGCTCTCATGTGTACATGTGGAGGCCATAGGTCAATATTAGTTGTCTGGCTTATGTTTTGAGATAGGATCTCTGTCTTAGTTGGTTTAGATTGTTAAGTTAATACAGTCTAGGCTTATCTGAGGACAGCCTTGACTGAGGAATTGCTAGATCAGATTGGCCTGTGGGCATATCTAAGAAGATTGTCTTGATTATGAATTGATGTAAGAGGGCCCAGTCCACTGTGAGTAGTGCCATTTCCTGGGAAGGTGGTCTTAGGCTGTGTGAGAAATCTAACTCAGCAAGAACCTGGAGCTCCTGGATTCCACCAGGCTGGCTAAAGATCTCCAACGATCCACCCATCTCTACCCACCCCACACACCCCACACTAGGCTTACAGATATGCTGCCAGTAGATGTGTCAGGAAGATAGCACCTGAAACTTGAAGCAAGTACTGTGATAGGAAATGAGGCAATCAAGAAGGGACTTCAGACTGCTTTAAGGGACTGGTCAGAAGAACAGGTAATGCAACACGTGGTGGAGCAATTTGCTGACTTGGCTTGGCTGACTCAGTCTTTTTCTACCTAGCAAGGCAACAGGCCTTGAGGGAGGGAAGAGGAGGAACCTGTGGAGAGATAAAAAGGGAAGCAATGCAGATATGGGCTGGGCACTGGGGCCTGGTTTGGCTGAATGTAACCAGTTTGTAGAGCAGCAGTCTTGTCTCTGGCCGCTTTAGGCCCCAGAGCCTAGAATGGTACACAATCCACTCACTCACTCAGTTAGCTCAGCAAACATTTACAGGCCTGAGAATCAATCCCGTCACCGCCCCCTCCCGCCATCTACACCCCCCGCCCCGCAGTGAACCCACGTGGGATTGCAAGCTCTGGCGAGCTTCCTGCCTAGCGACCAGCAGAGGGCAGAAGAGACACGCAGATACCAAACCCTGCACAGCCCCTGCCTAGCTTCTCCGAGGGGGGGAATCTAGGTCACCTGGTCCTGACAAGCAGCGACATTGCCAGGGGTGGACACATTCGGGCTTACCACAGGAACAGTTAGGCCTGGCATACCACCTTGCCAAGGCTACTGGAACACTTTTGCCTCTGGGTTTGCAGGAGTCACCCCCACTTTTAGAAGGAAGGATGAGATAGATATCAGGGGTGGGTTTGTTGTTGTTGTTGTTGTTGTTGTTTATTTTGCTTGAAGCAGCTTGCTCTAGTACTTGTTTGGTTTTTAAGATAAATTCTCACTACATAACTTGAGACTGGTCTGGAACTTATGGTCTTCCTGCCTCGAAATGCTGGGATTACAGAGTGCTGCACTACATGTTGGGATGGCTTAGGGTTGGAGCAAGAAGGCCAGAGAGTGCTCTTCCAGCAAACAATGAAGTAGTGGACTCACCTTAGGCTGGGTTTTAGAGTAAAAGGGAGGCCAGATCCTGCAAAGCACCCATGGGTGGGCAGATTGCCTCAAGAGAGCTTACAGAAGTATTCAGGGCCTCTTTAGGCTGGAAGGAAACTTCCATTTGGAGGTGGGAGGATGGCTAAGTGGATGGATGTGAATAGGTGAGTGCCAGATCATATTTCTTAATGGTTAGGAGACAGACTTGGAGTCAGATTGTTTTTTTCTCTTAGTCTTGCCAACCGGATGTCATGGAACCTTAGTCAGTCATTTTCTGACCTCATTTTTCTTCTGTAAACTGGTAGAGCTGTTATAAAGATGAAGTGGAAGAAACCCCCAGTGTGTCAAAACAAAGTGTTGTTAGGTCTACTCCCCTTCTGTCCATCCTAATGGGACACCACGTACTAGCATCACATCTGGGACAGGAACCTCTTGTGCAGGGCAGGGAGGAGGGATGTCCACTAGTAAACTCATCCTGCAGGAATGCTGTTAGGGTAGAGCCAGTAGGCTCCTCTCCATCCATGCACACAGTGCCCTGCTACAAAGAGATGTGGGGGAGGGGGTTTGGGGAGAATGTGTCTCTGGACCCTCAAATTATAAGGTGTTTGAAGGCTGAGAAATTAGTAAGTTGGAATGGTCTGGAATGAGAAGAGACTTGGAGATGGAATGATACTCCATGTCTTCTCGTGGACTCTGTGATGCTTAGAAGGGTCATCTGAATACATATGCAAGGACTGTTTGATATAAGTGAGCCACGAAGACATGTTAAGTGAAACATACCAGGCACAGGAAGACATATACTGCATGCTTTCATATGAAGAAGCTAAAAAGTTGATCTCAGTGAAAATGAGAGTAGAGTAGTGATTAGTGTCTGGGGAGGGGAGGGAAAAGAGGAGAGGGAAGGGTTGGTTAATGGATAGTATTATGCAGAATGAATGCATTCTAGTGTTCTATAATCACAGTAGGGAGAATATAATTTATAATAATTTATTGTATATTTCAAAATAGCTAAAAGAAAGGATTTTGAATGTTTCCAACATAAAGAATTGATATATGATTGGGGTGACAGATAGGCTAATCACCTTAATCCAATATTGCAAATAACACATTACATCTCATAAATATGCATATTTATTTTTAGTTGTAAAAGGGGGGCTACAGAGATGGCTCAGTGGTTAAGAGTACTGACATAATCTTCCAGAGGACCCAGGTTCAAATCCTAGCACCCACAACTGTCTCTAACTCCAAAATCGAACACCCTCACACAGACATACTTGCACATTTAAAAAAAAAAAAAAAAGATCAACTTGTGAGTGCTTTTTCCATTAAGGCCCTGAAGCAAGACCTGTGCTGCCCTTGCCATGCCAACAGAGGGAAGTCAGCCATGGTTGCTTCTCCGTGAAAAGGCCAAGCCCAGTGCTCCACACTTATTACTTGGCAATGAGGCAAGAACCTTGGAGAACTAATTTGCGTTCCTACTTTTACTGATTAAAAAAATAAATGAAAATGAGGCTCAGAGAGCCATACAGCCAGGGAAAGGAATATTCCCATCATTTTCCATTGCTGCTAGGATCTTTTGGACCATTTGTGATCATTTGGACATTTGGCTGGATTTCTACATAGGGATCTCTGCCTTTGGGGAATGCTTTTCATGCAGCCCTCCCATTCAACTCTGGTCAGTGTTTGTGTCACCCAACCTCAGAAGTAAGACATCCAAAACTCTCCAGTCAGGCCGTCTCTGAGTACAGCAAGTGCTCTAAGTTGGATAGTTCCTGCGTTAGGTGTGTGGCATTGGGCACATGATGTGATGAACAATAGTCACCTGACTTAGAATCCCAGCACCACTGTGTAGGTTGTGAGACAAGATGTTCAAGCTTCCCGTGCCAGTCAATGTCTTCATCTGTGTGGTGACAACAGTAGCATTTATTTTATTAGTGCTGTGTGCTATGCTTTTGTTTTTTCAGTTCCTCTTAACCCAGTGGTTCTCAATCTTTCTAATGCTGTGACTCTTTAATACAGTTCCTCATGTTGCAGTGACCCCGAACCATAAAATCATTTTTGTTGATAAGCCATAACTGTAATTTTGCTACATGAGCCGTAATATAAATATCTGATATGCAGGATATCTGATATGTGTGACCCATGTGAAAAGGTCATTCGACCCCTAAAGGGGTCACGACCCACAGGTTGAGAACCATTGTCTTAACCTGAAATTAGAAGCAAGTATATACTACTTACTCTTTTTTTTCCCCCCCTTAGAAAAGTAAAACAGCAAGCAGCAAGATCCAAAAAGTAAGAGGTAGAAGATAGCCTCTGAAATCTTCTAGTCCAAGCACTGAGAACAAATGGTTAGAACAAATAACCCAGGTCTGGGAAACAGGGCCAGGGCCTGGCAGGTCTGTGTTCCCTGATTGCTGTGTGACCATGTCTTAGCCACTGAGCCTCCTAGTGCCTTAGAGTCCTCTCTGGACAAGCGGAGCGTGCTAACCTTGAAGGTCCTGCAGCCCTGTACCTGCTCAGACTCAGTTGCTGGGCCTGCCTCTTGTTTTCTGGGATGTGGCCCAGACCTCACACTGCCACAGCAGCTGAGGAGGGAGACTTTGATGGTGCTCTAGCCTGCTTCCCAGAGGCGGTCATCAGGCCCCAGGGAAGCCCCTAGTTTACTGGTTTGGATGCTGCAAAGGGCCAGGCAACAGAAGCTGGCCTTTTGGCCTGTGCTTACAGTCAAAGCTTTTCAAGGAAAAATGAGGACAAACAGCAAGGTTGGCAAAACAGCGAAAAACAACCCAGAGCTCACATTCTGTAGCCTTGCTCTGAAATCTCCAACTTCAGTAACCTGGGAAATGATGAATCTCTGGAAAGAAACAATGGTCTGGGAAGTTTCCCATTTGAAATGGCCTCAGCAAGGACTGAATTTCACTTGGGTGTAGGGTAGACTACTGCAGGGAAAGCAAAGATAGATGAGAGAAGGCACCATAGCCCTGGTTCAGTCAATAAGCAGGGACTCAGTGTCTGGTCTGGAGGTGTGTGGCCTTGGTGACAGGTGTGCAGGTGTGTGGCTTTGGTGACAGGTGTGCAGTGTATGGCCTTGGTGACAGGTGTGCAGGTGTGTGGCCTTGGTGACAGGTGT